>LR738709.1:582050697-582067472 GCA_902687465.1 Secale cereale
ATAAGTGGAGGCTGGCTGGGTTGTGGTGGGCCGGCCAATCTGGCCAGGGGGGTCCTCTTTTTGTTTTTGTTTGATCTTTTTTTTTTGTAATGTTTTCCTTTTCTTAATTTTCTTTTACTTCTAATCTGTTTTAGTTTGGTTTCAACAAAATACAAAAGTGACACCTAAAATAGTGTTACAATTTAGGCCACTGCCACAAACAGTTTAGCACTGAAATAAAATAGGTTTTCATTTGTTTATTATTTTAAAAGCATTTGAATATTTGTTTTGCCACTGCCTTATTTATTTAAGTGCATTTAAACCTTTTGTAAGAATGTGGTTTCTTCACCATAAGTACTTATGATTTAATTGACCCATTTAGAACATTTTAGTTTTAGTATTTGAAAACTTTTATTGTTTGACTTTATTTTAAATTTGAAATTTGAACTTGGTTTCGAACTGACACGAGTTTATCCACAGTAATCGAGGTCACGTGGCATCATTTGCGGGGGAACACTGTAGCTTAATTATTCGGGCTTCACAATTCTCCTCCACTACAAGAAATCTCGTCTCGAGATTTAAGCGGTAGAGTAAGGGGGGAAAGGTGCTGGTAGCGAAAAACTAACGAGTCTTCTCGGTCTTGGTTGCCCTTTCGAAGAGGTTGATCCCTTACATTGATGTCTTTATTTCTCTGCTTCGGGGCACCATGATGAAGTCGTCATCCTTTCTTCGAGATCTCCATCGTCCTACGAACGCGACCATGGGAAAAACTCTGGAAGAACGCATCTCCACAAAGCTGGGCATCTGAGGGTGAACTCAATGGGAAATACACGAGGTACCCCACGAGTTGTATTTCAGTGAATTCGTTGAGTGCAATATATGATGGTACAAAAGTTCCAAATGGGTAGACATTCGCTCGATGCCTAAACAGAAGCTGAAACGGGGGCTTGAGCAATGAGAACAATTAATGTGTTTGATACCAGGATGAAACATGGTATACCATATAGCTCATGAATCACATACGAAGCCAGATGCAAAAGATACATTAGAATTCGCGTTGTAAAGAAGAGTCAGGTTTTGATCCAGTGGACCTGTGGGTTGAAAATAGGAAGGGTGGTGATATCTTGCACAGCCACGACAGGGAGGCATGTGAGTGGGTAGCTTGTCAGCTATGTCAGCAACAATGTCGGTACCAAGGACAGGGAACAAAGAGAACCATTTTCCCGCTCATTGAAACAAGGCGGACCAACAGGCAAAGTTCTCGTCCAGCGGTAGTACCGGGATGTTATCAACAATAGAATCAAGGTCTTATTGACAGAGTTGTACACCAAGGTGTTTACATAAGCAGAAAAATATCACTGCTTAAATTATATGTAGATTAAGGAAAGGTTAAACAAACAAATGAAAAGGAAAATTGTGATTACACACAATTAATAGGAGTATATCCTTCTCATGGACAAGAAGAACATGGCATACAGGGTAGGAGAGCAAGTACCCAACCATTTAGATAAGGAGGCAAGGAATAATCAAGATGTTATCCATACAACAGTGTTTGGATAACTAACCAAGAAACATTTAGCATCGCGCTTCAAATGCTCTTGTTGCGAATCGGAGTACCACAAACATGCTTCGAGATAGCATTGACATGGTATTGAAGCAAAGGTCAGACTTGGATACACAAAGGATTCATCTGGAGCAACTTATAAAATAAGTCTTACAATTTCCTCCTGAAGAATGATTATACTTGCAAAAGAAATTATAATGATAGGTCCTCCAGCCAGGGGTGCTAGGCATGACATCATATTACCGGGTCATCAAAGGACCAACATTATAACTCCTGGAAAGGTGTCCCAACCATCATATCTGACCGAAATTCAGATCCGATTGGTGTCATGATACCTCGGACTCAGGATGTTCGAGAAGAAAAGGTGCAACACAACTCAACGAAATGGCATTGCAAGATTCTCGGGAAATGAACTATGGGAGCGGGTTCCCGAAACAATAGTTCATCATTAAACCAAGGAGAGGATGACGAGGTGGTTGATGGGCTCAGCGACAATTCATCGAGAATTCCTAACGAATGGATATCCATAATAATGTGAACAAGAAAATGACACTTGTCAATTCAAATGATATAATGTTGTATGCTCGAGGAAAACATACGCCATTAATCATTAGTTAAAAGGTGTGCCCAAAATATGACCTTGGGCAGCAAGATCAATGTTAGAGTGACGATTCGATAACCAACAGTCTAAGAACGAACTGTCGATCATTATCTTCAAAGCAATAGGGTTGCTAGAAGTACAAAACTCAAGTAGCATCGTTAGCCTATTGGTATCCCGGTAAAAAACAACACGGGAACCAAGGAAGAATGGTGATGGTGAGAAGTATCATCATACCGAGAATTTCTAAGAGGTGGAGCAATTCTCTCGGTATCTTTGACATAAAAGATGGTAATACTCCAAGGTAGAACATAACATAAGCTGGTTAGCAAGGAGCTCCATAACATGATCAAGTTTGTGATGGCAGGAAGGTAAGGATGTTGTCGATGGTAACTCAAATTACCAAGGAACGAGGATGGCACTTATCATCAAGAATTCCATTGATATCCTGGAAGGAGTCAAAATGTTGATGATGATCACGACAATTTGTTGTCGAGAGGACCCACGAAGAAGCAATTGATCAGCGACTGCATCAAGCAAAATGGACTGATGCAGCAACAGATTATTGGAGCCACAGATACGACACAAACTCGGGATCAAGTTTGTTGTTCGAGGTGAAACGATAAGACGAGGAAATTGACAAAAGCTTAGTTCATCGCCGAAAGTTGTGCTCCGGGAATAAGGAGTAGGTAGCACAGTTAAAATTTAGCACAATAAGGATATAGCCAATCAGGCTAGGAATGACCAGATTGAGTTTAGAATTTCCAGTAAAATACTAGGGGTATTTGATTTGTAGTGAGGAATAATTTCACTAGTCGGTGTCCTCGGTTGACAACAACCCAGAACCCGTAAAGTGATTATGTCAAGGAAAGACATTACTTCAACAAAGTTAGTAAGATGTGGTGCAATGGCAAGACATCTTCGAGCTACCAGGGGGTAATACTCGAAGGTAGAACATGATAGAAGTAGAACCGGGTCATTGACCTATGACAGTAGATACTTCAACCTTGCCAAAATAGACGAGGCACTGGAATGAATTCCCATCAGATTGTTGGAAATATGCCCTAGAGGCAATAATAAAAGAGTTATTATTATATTTCCTTGTTCATGATAATCGTTTATTGTCCATGCTATAATTGTATTGATTGGAAACTCAAATACATGTGTGGATGAATAGACAGACTTTGTGTCCCTAGTGAGCCTCTACAGGACTAGCTCGTTGATCAAAGATGACCGCGGTTTCCAGGTCATAGACATGAGTTGTCATTTGATAACGGGATCACATCATTAGGAGAATGATGTGATGGACGAGACCCAAACGTTAAACATAGCTTTTGATCGTGTCAGTTATCGCTATAGTTTTCTGCATGTCAAGTATAAGTTCCTATGACCATGAGATCATGTAACTCACTGACACCGTAGGAGTGCTTTGTGTGTGCCAAACGTCACAACGTAACTGGGTGACTATAAAGGTACTCTACAGGTATCTCCGAGGGTGTCTGTTGAGTTGACATGGATCAAGACTGGGATTTGTCACTCCGTGTGACGGAGAGGTATCTCCGGGCCCACTCGGTAATACGTCATCTCAATGAGCTCAAAGTGACTAAGTAGTTGGTCACGGGATTATGTATTATGGTAACGAGTAAAGAGACTTGCCGGTAACGAGATTGAACTAGGTATAGAGATACCGACGATCGAATCTCGGGCAAGTAACATACCGACGAGACAAAGGGAACTGTATACAGGATTGCCTGAATCCTTGACATCGTGGTTCATCCGATGAGATCATCGAGAAACATGTGGGAACCAATATGGGTATCCAGATCCCGCTATTGGTTATTGACCTGGGAGTGTCTCGGTCATGTCTACATGGTTTCCGAACCCGCAGGGTCTACACACTTAAGGTTCGGTGACGCTAGGGTTGTTAGTGAGAACAGTGCATGGTTACCGAAGGTTGTTCGGAGTCCCGGATGAGATCCCGGACGTGACGAGGGTCTCCGGAATGGTCCGGAGACGAAGATTGATATATAGGATGAAAGGTTTCGGAGTCCGGAAGTGTTCCGGAGAGCATCGGGAAATCGGCGGATTACCGAAAAGGGTTTCGGGGGTCCCGGAAGTGTTTCTGGGCCTAATGGGCCACAAGGGGGGACACCACAGCCCTCATAGGGCTGTGCGCCCCCCCTGGGCCCTCTCCTCATGCGGCTAAGGGGGTGGGACCCCCTAGGGCAGCCGCACCCCTTGGAGTGGGGGGCAAGGCACCTAGGGGGTGAAACCCTAGGGCCAGGCGCAGCCCTTGGCCGCCGCCCCCCCTCTGCCCTGGCCGCCGGCCCCCCTAGGGGAAACCCTAGGGCGCCCCCTCTCCTCCTTCCCCCTATATATAGAGAGGTAGAGGGAGGGCAGCCAACACACGTTTGTGCCTCGGTGCTGCCCTCCCTCTCCCATAACATCTTCTTCTCCCGCGGTGCTTAGGCGAAGCCCTGCTGGAATTCTTCTACACCATCACCACCACGCCGTCGTGCTGCCGGTCTCTCCATCAACCTCTCCTCCACCCCTTGCTGGATCAAGAAGGAGGAGACGTCTCCGAGCCGTACGTGTGAAGAACGCGGAGGCACCGTTGCTTCGGTGCTTGGATCTTCAGCGATCTGAATCGCGGCGAGTACGACTCCATCAACCGCGTTCTTAACGCTTCCGCTTAGCGATCTACAAGGGTACGTAGATCCAACTCTCCTCTCGTAGTAGCATCTCCTAGATTGATCTTGGTGAACGTAGAGAAAAATTTTTGTTTTCCATGCAACGTTCCCCAACAGTGGTATCAGAGCTAGGATCTTGCGTAGATGCTTTCTCGAGTAGAACACAAAAGGGTTTGTGGCGTTGATGTTTAAATTGCTGCCCTCCTTAGTCTTTCTTGATTCAGCGGTATTATGGGATGAAGCGGCCCGGACCAACTTTACATGTCCACGTACATGAGACCGGTTCCATCGACAGACATGTGACTTTTGTTGCATAAGATGGCTGGCGGGTGTCTGTCTCTCCTATCTTAGTTGAATTGGAATAGAACAAGGCGGTCCTTGTAGAAGGTTAAATAGCAACTTGAATATCACCGTTGTGGCTTTGCGTAGGTAAGAAGCGTTCTTGCTAGATACCCATAGCAGCCACGTAAAACATGCAACAACAAATTAGAGGACGTCTAACTTGTTTTTGCAGGGTATGTATGTGATATGATATGGCCAATGACATGATGAGATATATTTGATGTATGAGATGATCATGTTGTAATAGTTAATATCGACTTGCATGTCGATGCATACGGCAACCGGCAGGAGCCATAGGGTTGTCTTTAATTTTTGTATGACCTGCGTGTCAATCATTAAGCGCTTTGTAATGCTTTACTTTATCGCTAAACGGTAGCAATAGTAGTAAGAGCATGGTGGGCGCCGACAACCCCGATGGCGACACGATGATGGAGATCATGATGATGGGGATCATGGTGTGGCGCCGGTGACGATGGAGATCATGCCGGTGCTTTGGAGATGGAGATCAAAAGCACGAGTTGATGGCCATATCATGTCACTTATGATTTGCATGTGATGTTAATCCTTTTATGCATCTTATTTTGCTTAGGACGACGGTAGCATTATAAGATGGTCCTTCACTAAAATTTCAAGATAAAATTGTGTTCCCCCCGAGTGTGCGCCGTTGCGAAGGTTCGTCGTTTCGAAGCACCACGTGATGATCGGGTGTGATAGACTCTACGTTCGCATACAACGGGTGCAAGCCAGTTTTGCACATGCAGAACACTCGGGTTAGACTTGACGAGCCTAGCATGTACAGACATGGCCTCGGAACACGGAGGACCGAAAGGTCGAGCATGAGTCATATAGTAGATATGATCAACATGTTGATGTTCACCATTGACACCACCTCATCTCACGTGATGATCGGACTTGGGTTGGTGAATTTGGATCATGTCACGCTCGAATGACCAGAGGGATGTCAATTTGAGTGGGAGTTATAATTAATTTGATTAGGTAGTAATTCACTTATCATGAACAATAGTCTAAAATGTCTTTGCAAATCTTTTGTTGTAGATGGCTCGCGCAGTAGCTCCCCTGAATTTTAATGCGTTCCTAGAGAAAGCTAAACTGAAAGATGACGGGAGCAACTTTGTGGACTGGCTCCGCAATCTGAGGATCATCCTCACAGCTGCCCAAAAGGTTTATGTCCTAAATGCACCGCTAGGTGACCCCCCCGCTCCTACAGCCCCTGCAGACGTTTTGAACGTCTGGCAGACACGTTCGGATGACTATTCGATAGTGCAGTGTGCCATGTTGTACGGCTTGGAAGGAGGACTTCAAAGGCGTTTTGAACGTCATGGTGCATATGAGATGTACCAGGAGTTGAAGTTCATCTTTGAGAAGAATGCTAAGATCGAGAGGTATGAGACCACCGATAAATTCTTTGCTTGCAAGATGGAGGAGAATTCGTCTGTCAGTGAGCACTTACTGAAGATGTCTGGGTACTATATCCGCATAGCTGATCTGGGACTTGTGTTCCCGGATGAGGCTATCATTGACAGAATTCTCCAGTCACTCCCTCCAAGCTACAAGAGCTTCGTGCAGCAGTATAACATGCAAGGGATGAACAAGACCATCGCCGAGCTGTTTTCGATGCTGAAAGTCGCTGAGGCAGACATCCAGAAGGAGTATCAAGTGTTGATGGTCAATAAAACCACCAGTTTCAAGAAGAATGGCAAGGGCAAGAAGGGTAACTCTAAGAAGGGTGGCAAAGCAGTTGCTAATCCAGTGAAGAAACCCAAGGCTGGGCCCAAGCCAGAGACTGAGTGTTTCTATTGCAAGGGGAACGGCCACTGGAAGCGGAACTGCCCCAAGTATCTGGCGGACAAGAAGGGGGCCAACAACAACAAAGGTATATGTGATATACATGTTATTGATGTGTACCTTACCAACTCTCGTTGTAGTGCCTGGGTATTTGATACCGGTTCGGTTGCTCACATTTGCAACTCTAAACAGGAACTGCGGAATAAACGGAGGCTGGCGAAGGACGAAGTGACGATGCGCGTAGGAAATGGTTCCAAGGTTGATGTGATCGCCGTCGGCTCGCTCGCTCTTCGATTACCATCGGGATTAGTTATGAACCTGAATAATTGTTATTTAGTGCCTGTGTTAAGCATGAACATTATATCTGGATCTTGTTTATTGCGAGACGGTTACTCATTTAAATCAGAGAATAATGGTTGTTCTATTTATATGAGTAATATCTTTTATGGTCATGCACCCGAAGTTAGGGGTTTATTCTTATTGAATCTCGATAGTGATGATACACATGTTCATAACATTGATGCCAAAAGATGTAGAGTTGATAATGATAATACCACTTTCTTGTGGCACTGCCGTCTGGGTCATATCGGCGTGAAACGCATGAGGAAGCTCCATGCTGATGGACTTTTGGAGTCTCTTGATTTTGAATCACTTGACACGTGCGAGCCGTGCCTCATGGGCAAGATGACAAGGACCCCGTTTTCAGGGACAATGGAACGGGCAAGTGACTTATTGGAAATCATACATACTGATGTGTGCGGTCCGATGAGTGTAACGGCGCGCGGTGGATATCGTTATTTTCTCACCTTCACTGACGACTTAAGTAGATATGGGTATATTTACTTGATGAAGCATAAGTCTGAAACTTTTGAAAAGTTCAAACAATTTCAGAGTGAAGTTGAAAATCATCGTAACAAGAAGATCAAGTTCCTACGATCTGATCGAGGGGGAGAATATCTGAGTTATGATTTTGGTGATCACTTAAGAAAATGTGGAATTGTTTCACAGTTGACGCCACCTGGAACACCACAGCGTAATGGTGTGTCCGAACGTCGTAATCGAACCCTATTAGATATGGTACGTTCTATGATGTCTCTTGCCGATTTGCCACTATCGTTTTGGGGATATGCGTTAGAGACAGCTGCATTCACTTTAAATAGGGCTCCATCTAAGTCTGTTGAGACAACACCGTATGAACTATGGTTTGGTAAGAAACCGAAGTTGTCTTTTCTCAAGGTTTGGGGTTGCGATGCTTATGTCAAAAGGCTTCAGCCAGAAAAGCTCGAACCCAAAGCGGACAAATGTGTCTTCATAGGATACCCAAAAGAAACAGTTGGGTACACATTCTATCTCAGATCCGAGGGCAAAGTGTTTGTCGCTAAGAACGGGTCCTTTCTCGAGAAAGAGTTTCTCTCGAAAGAATTGAGTGGGAGGAAGGTAGAACTTGATGAGGTTATTGAACCTCTGCTTCAACCAGAGAGTAGCGCAGCGCAGAAAGATGTTTTTGTGGAGCCTGCAGAGGTTGAAGAGGAAGCAAATGATGATGATCAAGGAGCTTCTGATCAAGTTACTACCGAACCTCGTAGGTCGACAAGGGTACGCACTGCACCTGAGTGGTATGGTAACCCTGTCTTGGAGGTCATGTTGTTAGACAACGGTGAACCTACGAGCTATGGAGAAGCGATGGTGGGCCCGGATTCCGACAAATGGTTAGAGGCCATGAAATCCGAGATGGGATCCATGTATGAAAACAAAGTATGGACTTTGGAAGTATTACCTGAAGGGCGGAAGGCCATTCAGAATAAATGGATTTTTAAGAGGAAGACGGACGCTGACGGTAATGTCACCGTGTATAAAGCTCGACTTGTGGCAAAGGGTTTTTCACAAGTTCAAGGAATTGACTACGATGAGACTTTCTCACCCGTAGCGATGCTTAAATCCGTCCGAATCATGTTAGCAATAGCTGCATATTTCGATTATGAAATTTGGAAGATGGATGTCAAAACAGCGTTACTTAACGGTTTTCTTAAGGAAGAGTTGTATATGATGCAACCGGAAGGTTTTGTCGATCCAGAGAATGCTGACAAAGTATGCAGGCTCCAGCGTTCCATTTATGGGCTGGTGCAAGCATCTCGGAGTTGGAATCTTCGCTTTGATGAGGTGATCAAAGCGTTTGGGTTTGTACAAGTTTACAATGAAGCTTGTATTTACAAGAAAGTGAGTGGGAGCTCTATAGCGTTTCTAATATTATATGTGGATGACATATTGCTGATTGGAAACAATATAGAATTTTTGGATAGCGTGAAGGGGTATTTGAACAAGAGTTTTTCGATGAAGGATCTCGGTGAAGCTGCTTTCATATTGGGCATCAAGATCTATAGAGATAGATCAAGACGCTTGATAGGACTTTCACAAAGTACATACCTTGATAAAGTTTTGAAGAAGTTCAAAATGGATCAATCCAAGAAGGGGTTCTTGCCGGTATTGCAAGGTACAAGTTGAGTAAGACTCAATGCCCAGTGACTGCGGAAGATAGAGAAAAGATGAGTGTCGTCCCCTATGCTTCAGCCATAGGCTCTATCATGTATGCAATGCTGTGCACAAGACCAGATGTCAGCCTTGCCATAAGTATGGCCGGAAGGTTTCAAAGTAATCCTGGTATGGATCACTGGACAGCGGTCAAGAATATCCTAAAGTACCTGAAAAGGACTAAGGAGATGTTTCTCGTTTATGGAGGTGATCAAGAGCTCGTCGTAAAGGGTTACGTCGATGCAAGCTTTGACACTGATCCGGATGACTCTAAGTCTCAAACCGGATACGTATATATTCTCAACGGGGGAGCGGTAAGCTGGTGCAGTTCCAAGCAGAGCGTGGTAGCTGATTCTACATGTGAAGCAGAGTATATAGCTGCCTCGGAGGCGGCAAAGGAAGGTGTCTGGATGAAGGAGTTCATGACAGATCTTGGAGTTGTGCCTAGTGCACTGAACCCAATGACTCTGTTCTGTGACAACACTGGTGCCATTGCTCTAGCCAAGGAACCAAGGTTTCACAAGAGGACCAGACACATAAAGCGACGCTTCAATTCCATCCGCGATTCAGTCAAGGAGGAGGACATAAACATTTGCAAAGTACACACGGATTTGAATGTTGCAGATCCGTTGACTAAGCCTCTTCCACGGGCTAAGCACGATCAGCACCAAGACTCTATGGGTGTTAGATTCATTACCTTGTAATGCTAGATTATTGACTCTAGTGCAAGTGGGAGACTGTTGGAAATATGCCCAAGAGGCAATAATAAAAGAGTTATTATTATATTTCCTTGTTCATGATAATCGTTTATTATCCATGCTATAATTGTATTGATTGGAAACTCAAATACATGTGTGGATGAATAGACAGACTTTGTGTCCCTAGTGAGCCTCTACAGGACTAGCTCGTTGATCAAAGATGACCGCGGTTTCCAGGTCATAGACATGAGTTGTCATTTGATAACGGGATCACATCATTAGGAGAATGATGTGATGGACGAGACCCAAACGTTAAACATAGCTTTTGATCGTGTCAGTTATCGCTATAGTTTTCTGCATGTCAAGTATAAGTTCCTATGACCATGAGATCATGTAACTCACTGACACCGTAGGAGTGCTTTGTGTGTGCCAAACGTCACAACGTAACTGGGTGACTATAAAGGTACTCTACAGGTATCTCCGAGGGTGTCTATTGAGTTGACATGGATCGAGACTGGGATTTGTCACTCCGTGTGACGGAGAGGTATCTCCGGGCCCACTCGGTAATACGTCATCTCAATGAGCTCAAAGTGACTAAGTAGTTAGTCACGGGATTATGTATTACGGTAACGAGTAAAGAGACTTGCCGGTAACGAGATTGAACTAGGTATAGAGATACCGACGATCGAATCTCGGGCAAGTAACATACCGACGAGACAAAGGGAACTGTATACGGGATTGCCTGAATCCTTGACATCGTGGTTCATCCGATGAGATCATCGAGAAACATGTGGGAACCAATATGGGTATCCAGATCCCGCTATTGGTTATTGACCTGGGAGTGTCTCGGTCATGTCTACATGGTTTCCGAACCCGCAGGGTCTACACACTTAAGGTTCGGTGACGCTAGGGTTGTTAGTGAGAACAGTGCATGGTTACCGAAGGTTGTTCGGAGTCCCGGATGAGATCCCGGACGTGACGAGGGTCTCCGGAATGGTCCGGAGACGAAGATTGATATATAGGATGAAAGGTTTCGGAGTCCGGAAGTGTTCCGGAGAGCATCGGGAAATCGGCGGATTACCGAAAAGGGTTTCGGGGGTCCCGGAAGTGTTTCTGGGCCTAATGGGCCACAAGGGGGGACACCACAGCCCTCATAGGGCTGTGCGCCCCCCCCCCTGGGCCCTCTCCTCATGCGGCTAAGGGGGTGGGACCCCCTAGGGCAGCCGCACCCCTTGGAGTGGGGGCAAGGCACCTAGGGGGGGAAACCCTAGGGCCAGGCGCAGCCCTTGGCCGCCGCCCCCCTCTGCCCTTGCCGCCGGCCCCCCTAGGGGAAACCCTAGGGCGCCCCCCTCTCCTCCTTCCCCCTATATATAGAGAGGTAGAGGGAGGGCAGCCAACACACGTTTGTGCCTCGGTGCTGCCCTCCCTCTCCCATAACATCTTCTTCTCCCGCGGTGCTTAGGCGAAGCCCTGCTGGAATTCTTCTACACCATCACCACCACGCCGTCGTGCTGCCGGTCTCTCCATCAACCTCTCCTCCACCCCTTGCTGGATCAAGAAGGAGGAGACGTCTCCGAGCCGTACGTGTGAAGAACGCGGAGGCACCGTTGCTTCGGTGCTTGGATCTTCAGCGATCTGAATCGCGGCGAGTACGACTCCATCAACCGCGTTCTTAACGCTTCCGCTTAGCGATCTACAAGGGTACGTAGATCCAACTCTCCTCTCGTAGTAGCATCTCCTAGATTGATCTTGGTGAACGTAGAGAAAATTTTTGTTTTCCATGCAACGTTCCCCAACACAGATATATCAGATTAGGACAGCATGGTCGGAACCATAACTGTAAGGAATCAATTCTAGAATACCGAAAGAATCATACAACTGGATAATCATTTTGCAAGAATCTTCCGAGACGGTCTACATCATTTTCATGGGCATGAACACAAGTTCAAGGTCGACTCCCACTTCTTTAATGCAAATCATTTCATTCACCTCTCGCTTTGATAAAACTGTAGTGTTGGAATTTTATTTGGCAGAACACCGGAAGGGTATGACTTGTGAAAACTTTCGGGTTCTCACGAATTAGGGGATGGCATAGGTTCAACCCATCGGGCATCTTAGTAACATATACCACAAGTTTCAAAAGTAAAAACACATGCTCGAAATCAGAGCATGGTTGGCCAAGCAGAGGATACAATTTACCAAAGGCATTAAGTATCAGGGGAAGAACTCACAAGGTGATTGAATATGAAGGACACTGTCGGATAACAATCCAACAATGGATCGGGCGATCCACAACGGAGCTGATGTGAGTATCGGTACTCACTTAGAGGAAGAAAGATTGCAGAGGCATCAAATTCAAGAATCACCTGATTAGTCTGATGCTTAAATAGAAATAAATTATGGTTTACGAAACGAAGGATCAGAAGCAGATGCCCTGATCAAGGATGGATAAGTTCAAAACACTTAGTTGGATATTCAATAAAGGTTTGAATTGCCGAGAACCAACTCAATTGCCGAGAACCAACTCATGTCCGGAATGACGTCTGAGCCGGAAAGATAATTTTAAAAAGGATAACCTGATAATTGTCTGCATACGCACACATTGAATCAATAGGCTCAAAATGGCTAAGACAAGGGATGTTAACGAAGACTACTAGTCATATGGAATTAACCATAATGCAAGCAGGCAAGAATTTCAAGAGTAACATGCTGCAAAGGATTTTCGAAAGATCAAAAAGTATTCCGAAGGATATTGTTAGACACATGAATAATCGAGAAGAACGGATTATCGATAAATGTGAGGAAATAACCGTAAGGGTTTTCATGTGAAATAAAACTACAAGACAGCAAACTCAAAGGATTCTCGGGACAACGGAGAATATTTCGAGGCATCTTGTAACAACAAGAGCGACGAGGAATGATCGTGAGAGTGAAAAGTGCATGCAGATATCCATAGGGACATATCGGTGGCAGTGAATTCCAAAGGCGGTGAGCACAAGGGTCTCGGGAAAATATCGAGGGATACCCTCAGAATCTTCTGACGAAGCAGGTGATCTTCCGAAATGAGGGCTCTCCGAGAGAAATAGTTACGAGAACCTAGAGTCCGAGTTAGTAAAATCCTTTAACCTGAATAGAAGAGATATCAGAATCCCAGAGCATAGAAGAGGAATAAAAGATCCTAATACCACCCATTCGTGCTGTGGGCCCGTAAGCCACACAACAAGTTAGTAAATTTGTTTTTCAAAGACTAGACTCAACTTCGGCCAAGGAGTTGGAAAGGGGGATTCCTACAGGCAGTCGGCTCTGATACCAATTTGTGACGCCCCCGATTTGACCGTACACTAATCATGCACGCAAATGTGTACAACCAAGATCAGGGACTCACTGGAAGATATCACAACACAACTCTAGACACAAATTAAAATAATACAAGCTTTATATTACAAGCCAGGGGCCTCGAGGGCTCGAATACAAAAGCACGAAAACACAAGAGTCAGCGGAAGCAATAATAGTTTGCCTTAAGAAGGCTAGCACAAATATTGCAATGATCGAAAAGGCAAGGCCTCCTGCCTGGGACCTCCTAACTACTCCTCGAAGCCGAACTTCATGTAGAAACATCATCGGGATCCTCTGCCTCCTGGACTCCACCGATCTGGTTGCATCAACCATAAAGAAGAAAGAAGGGGGAAAAGGGGGAACAAAGCAACCATGAGTACTTATCCAAAGTACTCGCAAGCAAGGATCTACACTACATATGCAAGGATATCTGTGTAAAGGGGTAATATATGTGGACTGAACTGCAGAAAGCAGAATAAGAGGGGGATAGCTAATCCAATCGAAGACTACGCTTCTGGCAGCCTCCATCTTGCAGCAGTAGAAGAGAGTAGATGAAATAGTAACAAGTATCAAAGCTTCTGGCAGCCTCCGTCTTGCAGCAGTAGAAGGGAGTAGATGGTAAGTTCACCAAGTAACATCATATAGCATAATCCTACCCGGCGATCCTCCCACACATCACCCTATGAGAGAACAACCACCGAGTTATATCTGGAACTCATCTGGGTGTGTTTTATTAAGTATCTGGTTCTAGTTGTCATGAGGTTGGTGTACAACTCCGGGTCGTCCTTTTACCGAGGGACACGGCTATTCGAATAGATTAACTTCCCTGCAGGGGTGCACCACATAACCCAGCATGCTTGATCCCATTTGGCCGGACACACTTTCCAGGGTCATGCCCGGCCTCGGAAGATCAACATGTCGCAGCCCTACCTAAGCACAACAGAGAGGTCAGCACGCCGGTCTAAGTCCTAGGCGCGCAGGGGTCCGGGCCCATCGCCCAACGCACACCTGCATGTTGCGTACGCGGCCGGTGAGCAGACCTAGCAACCTCCATTACTAAGGAAGTTGCAGTACACGGTCCAACCCGGCGCACGCCGCTCAGTCGCTGACGTCAAGAAGGCTTCGGCTGATACCACGACGTCTAGTGCCCATAACTATTCCCACGTAGCTGGTTAGTGCGTATAGGCCAATGGCCAGACTCAGATCAAATATCCAAACTCGTTAAGTGTGTTATTACGAAATATCCATGGACAACGACCAGGGCCAGGCCACCACTCCACTGGGTGTCTCAACCTGCCCTGTCGCTCTGCCACAAAGATCCACTCGGGGGCCGTCGGGAACTCAGGCCCACCACTACCTAGATGGAGCCACCTGTCCTTTCAGCCCCCATATCGGAATCACTTGCGGGTACTCAAAGAGTCGACCCGACATTAATCACATCATGTGTCATGTAAATTATGTATAAAGTATATACCCGTGATCACCACCCGAGGTGATCACGGCCCGATAGTATAGCATGGCAGACGGACAAGGATGTGGGGCCACTGATGGAATACTAGCATCCTATACTAAGTATTAGGATAACAACTAAAGGTATCAACAGTGGTAGCAATAATGACAGGCTATGCATCAGAATAGGAGTTATCGAATCAACAACAGTAGCAAACTAATGCAAGAATAAGAGAGGAGAATGGGCGATATCTGGTGATCAAGGGTGGGGGGCTTGCCTGGTTGCTTTGGCAAGAAGGAGCGGTCGTCGTCACCGTAGTCGAACTAGGGTCGCCGGCAGTCTCGGGGTCTACCGGAAAGAAGTAACAGAGGGGGAACATAATAAATAATAGAGCAATCAAAGCATCACAAAGCGTAACATGGAAATACGTGGTGCTAGAGGTCACCTAACGCAGTGCTCGGTGATACGGGCGAAGAGGGAAATAACATCCGATAAAGTATTCCCGGTGTTAGGCATTTTCGGGCAGATGAAACGGAGGGGGAATGTTGCATGTTCGGTATGATAGAGATGTGTGGCAGACGAACGGACCGCGTATTCGGATTCGTCTCATCGTTCTAAGCAACTTTCATGTACAAAGTTTTTTCATCCGAGGTACGGTTTATTTTATATGATTTTTCAAAGTTTTATTAATTTTTCGGATTTATTTATATTCCAAATTTAAACAGGAAACACTTTGCCACCTAGTGCTATTCTAGTCACAGTGTATGACAGGTGGGGTCAGGGTCAAAGTCAATAGTCCTGTCAGCAGTTCACTGGGTCAATGTTGACTGGTCAAGCTGACTGGTGGGACCCAGTTGTCATAAGGACAGTGTAAAATAACAGTTAAATTAATTTAACAGATTAGGTGGGGGCCACCTGTCATTGACACATATTTTAAAGAGGTGTTTAAGTTAAACTAATTAGGGGCGGGGGCCCACTGTCATACACATAGTTAACTAAGCAGATCTAATTAGGTTAGATTAATTCACAAGATTAATTGAATTAATTAATGTTATTATTATTATTATTTTTGCTTACATTTTCGTTTTTCTTAAACAGGGGGGCTGGGCCCCACATGGCAGCCTCTGTGTGGCTGTGCTCACGCACAGAAGCACACGAGCAGGGGCGCCGGCGGCCATCGATGGGCACGGCGCTAGGACTGGCCAGGTGCGAGCGGACGACCCCGGGCGCGTGCACCCGCGGCTGGGTGCTCGGGGGGCGCGGCCAAGGCGCGCGGGCGCCACCGGGAGCTCGCCGAGGCAGAGCTCCGACCGTGGCTGACGGCAACGCCGATGGGGGGAGAGCAGCGGCAAGCGCATGGCAGCGAGTGGGTGCACGTGATGCGACCCAGGGCAGCCAGAGGCGCATGAGAGGACGAGCAGGGGCGCGGGAGCGGAGCTCTAGACGCGACGGCGGCGAGCGTGTGTGATGGTTGTGGCCAAGGGTTGGGGCTGGCTCGGCGACGCCCAAGGCAGAAGCGAGGCCAGTCCGGGGGGAAGGAGATGCGGACGAACTAGAGGGGGAGGGAAAGGGGATCCTCACCCCCGATGTAGGGGTTCGCTGGCGAGGCTCGACGGAGTCCGGCGACGAAGAGGTCGAGGTCGGCGCTGTTGGGGGCGAGGCGATCTAGCGAGGGGTGTCCGGCGGGGAAGGGGATGGGGAGGCTGGCATGGTGCGGTGGTGGTCCAGCGACGGTGCGGTCGTCCAGTGCCGATGGGGACGTCAGGCGTCGGGCATCGGGCGC
>LR738709.1:582068775-582192613 GCA_902687465.1 Secale cereale
AGTGGGGATCGGGGGGGAAGTGGGGGCCTGGGTTGGTTAGGGTTAGGTGAGTGGGGGGATAAGTGGAGGCCGGCTGGGTTGTGGTGGGCCGGCCAATTGGGCCGAGGCCCAGCAGGCGAGGGGGGTCCTCTTTTTGTTTTTGTTTGTTCTTTTTTTGTAATGTTTTCCTTTTCTTAATTTTCTTTTACTTCTAATCTGTTTTAGTTTAGTTTCAACAAAATACAAAAGTGACACCTAAAATAGTGTTATAATTTAGGCCACTGCCACAAACAGTTTAGCACTGAAATAAAATAGGTTTTCATTTGTTTATTATTTTAAAAGCATTTGAATATATGTTTTGCCACTGCCTTATTTATTTAAGTGCATTTAAACCTTTTATAAGAATGTGGTTTCTTCACCATAAGTACTTATGATTTAATTGACCCATTTAGAACATTTTAGTTTTAGTATTTGAAAACTTTTATTGTTTGACTTTATTTTAAATTTGAAATTTGAACTTGGTTTCGAACTGACACGAGTTTATCCACAGTAATCGAGGTGACGTAGCATCATTTGCGGGGGATCACTGTAGCTTAATTATCTGGGCGTCACACCCACGAGGGTGGGGGGCGTGCCCCCCTTCCCAGGGCACGCCCCCCTGCCTCGTGGCCCCCTCGAGCATCCCCCGGTGCCCTCCTTCTTCCTATATAAGTCTACGTACCCCAGAAACTCCATGAACAGAGAGAAAACCCTAATTCCACCGCCGTACCTTCTGTTCCCGTGGAGATCCCATCTTGGAGCCTGTCCCGGAGCTCCACCGAAGGGCGATCCATCACGGAGGCCTTCATCATCATCATCATCGCCCTCACCATGAGTTGTGAGTAGTTTACCACAGACCTTCGGGTCCATAGATAGTATCTAGATGGCTTCTTCTCTCTCTCTCTGGATCTCAATATAAAGTTCTCATCAGTCTTCGAGGAGATCTATTCGATGTAATCTCTTTTTGTGGTGTGTTTGTCAAGATCCGATGAATTGTGAGTTTATGATCAAGGTTATCTATGAAAGATATTTGGTTCTTCTCTAAACTTTTTATGTGTGCTCATAATATCTTTGCAAGTCTCTTTGAATTATTGGTTTGGTTTGGCCTACTAGATCTATAGTTCTTGCAACGGGAGAAGTGCTTGGCTTTGGGTTCAATCTTGCGGTATTCTTTCCCAGAGACAGTAGGGGCAGCAATGCATATATTGTATTGTTGCCATCGAGGATAAAAAGATGCGGTTTATATCATATTGCCTGAGTTTATCCATCTACATCATGTCATCTTGCTTAAGGCGTTACTCTGTTCTTATGAACTCAATACACTAGATGCATGCTGGATAGCGGTCGATGTGTGGAGTAATAGTAGTAGATGCAGAATCGTTTCGGTCTACTTGTCTCAGACGTGATGCCTATATACAATGACCATGCCTAATTAGTCTCATAATTATTCGCTTTTCGATGAATTGCTTGACAGTAATTTGTTTACCCGCCGTAGAATATCGCTATCATGAGAGAAGCCACTAGAGAACACTATGGCCCCCTGGTCTATTCTCAACATATCATTCTACATCCTCTATACTTTTATCGCTTTTATTTGTTGTACTTATAAACTAAAAATACCAAAATTATAAACTATCATATCTATCATATCTCACTTTCATAAGTGACCGTAAAGGGATTGACAACCCCTTATCGCGTTGGCTGCGAAGTTCTTATTTGTTTGTGCAGGTGCGAGGGACTCGCGTGTGGTCTCCTACTGGATTGATACCTTGGTTCTCAAAAACTGAGGGAAATACTTACGCTACTGTGCTGCATCTCCCTTTCCTCTTCGAGGGAATACAACGCAAGCTCAAGAGGTAGCAAGAAGAATTTCGGGCGCCGTTGCCGGGGAGGCTTACGCAAAAGTAATATACCAAGTACCTATCACAAACCCTTATCCTTCTCATTACATTTTTGCCTCTCGTTTTCCTCTCCCCCACTTCACCCTTGTCGTTTTATTTGCCCTTCTTCCGCCATGTGTTTATCGTTCGCTTGCTTCTCGTTTGCTTGTGTGTGTTGGATTGTTTGCTTGTCACTATGGCTCAGAACAATACCTAATTGTGTGACTTCTCCAATACCAACAATAATGACTTTATTAGCACTCCGATTGCTCCTATTACCGATGTTTAATCTTGTGAGATCAATGCTGCTTTGTTGAATCTTGTCATGAAAGATCAATTCTCCGGCCTTCCTAGTGAAGATGCCGGTACCCATCTGAACAACTTTGTTGATTTGTGTGATATGCAAAATAAAAGGGATACGGATAACGATATTGTTAAATTGAAGTTATTTCCGTTTTCACTTAGAGATCGTGCTAAAACTTAGTTTTCCTCTTTGCCTAGAAAAAGTATTGATTCGTGGAATAAGTGCAAAGATGCGTTTATCTCTAAGTATTTCCCTCCTGCTAAGATCATCTCTCTTAGAAACAATATTATGAACTTTAAGCAACTAGACCATGAGCATGTTGCACAACCTTGGGAGAGAATGAAACTGATGATACGTAATTTCCCTACACATGGTTTGAATCTATGGATGATTATTCAGAACTTTTATGCTGGCTTGAATTTTGCTTCTAGAAATCTTGTAGAATCGGCCGCCGGAGGCACTTTCATGGAAACCACCTTAGGAGAAGCTACCAAACTCCTAGATAATTATGGTTAATTATTCTCAATGGCACACCGAAAGATCTACTAGTAAAAAAGTGCATGCTATCGAAGAAATTAGTGTTTTGAGTGGAAAGATGGATGAACTTATGAAATTATTTGCTACTAAGAGTGCTTCTTCTGATCCTAATGATATGCCTTTGTCCACTTTGATTGAGAATAACAATGAATCTTTGGATGTGAATTTTGTTGGTAGGAATAATTTTGGTAATAATGCTTATGGAGGTAATTTAAATCCTAGGCCTTTTCCTAGTAATTTCTCTAATAATTATGGTAATTCCTACAACAACTCTTATGGAAAGATGCCTTCTGAATTTGAAACTAGTGTTAAGGAGTTTATGATCTCGCAAAAGAATTTCAATGCTATGCTTGAAGAGAAATTGCTTAAAATTGATGAATTGGCTAGTAGTGTGGATAGAATTACTCTTGATGTTGATTCTTTGAAACTTAGATCTGTCCCACCTAAGCATGATATCAATGAGTCTCTCAAAGCCATGAGAATTTCCATTGATGAATGCAAAGAAAGAACCGCTAGAATGCGTGCTAAAATAGAAGATTATATTAAACCGTGTTCTTATAGTTATCATGAAAATAAAGATGAAGATCTGAAGGTTATTGATGTGTCTCCTATTAGATCCTTGTTTTCTAGTATTAATCTTGCTGAAGATAGGATTGGAGATGATTCTGCTTTATGGTGTCCCAATGATTCGGAGTTTTTAGATCTTGATGCTAAAATTGCTAAAAGTGGGAGTGAAGAGATTAAAACTTTTCATAGTGATGAACCCACTATTTTGGATTTCAAGGGATTCAATTATGATAATTGCTCTTTGATTGATTGTATTTCCTTGTTGCAATCCGTGCTAAATTCTCTGCACGCTTATAGTCAAAATAAAGCTTTCACCAAACACATAGTTGATGCTTCGATGCAATCTTATGAAGAAAAACTTGAGTTGGAAGTTTCTATACCTAGAAAGCTTTATGATGAGTGGGAACCTACTATGAAAATAAAAATAAAAGATCATGAATGCTATGCTTTGTGTGATTTGGGTGAAAGTGTCTCCACTATCCCAAAGACTTTGTGTGATTTGCTAGGGTTCCATGAGCTTGATGATTGTTCTTTAAATTTGCATCTTGCGGATTCCACTATTAAGAAACCTATGGGAAGAATTAATGATGTTCTTATTGTTGCCAATAGGAATTATGTGCCCATAGATTTCATTGTTCTTGATATAGATTGCAATCCTTCATGTCCTATTATTCTTGGTAGACCTTTCCTTAGAATGATTGGTGCAATTATTGATATGAAGGAAGGAAATATTAGATTCCAATTTCCGTTAAGGAAAGGCATGGAACACTTTCCTAGAAAGAAAATCAAATTACCATATGAATCTATCATGAGAGCCACATATGGATTGCCTTCCAAAGATGATAATACCTAGATGGAAAGATGCCTTCTGAATTTGAAACTAGTGTTAAGGAGTTTATGATCTCGCAAAAGAATTTCAATGCTATGCTTGAAGAGAAATTGCTTAAAATTGATGAATTGGGTAGTAGTGTGGATAGAATTACTCTTGATGTTGATTCTTTGAAACTTAGATCTATCCCACCTAAGCATGATATCAATGAGTCTCTCAAAGCCATGAGAATTTCCATTGATGAATGCAAAGAAAGAACCGCTAGAATGCGTGCTAAAATAGAAGATTATATTAAATCGTGTTCTTCTAGTTATCATGAAAATAAAGATGAAGATCTGAAGGTTATTGATGTGTATCCTATTAGGTCCTTGTTTTCTAGTATTAATCTTGATGAAGATAGGATTGGAGATGATTCTGCTTTATGGTGTCCCAATGATTCGGAGTTTTTAGATCTTGATGCTAAAATTGCTAAAAGTGGGAGTGAAAAGATTAAAACTTTGCATAGTGATGAACCCACTATTTTGGATTTCAAGGGATTCAATTATGATAATTTCTCTTTGATTGATTGTATTTCCTTGTTGCAATCCGTGCTAAATTCTCCGCATGCTTATAGTCAAAAAAAGCTTTCACCAAACACATAGATGATGCTTTGATGCAATCTTATGAATAAAAACTTGAGTAGGAAGTTTCTATACCTAGAAAGCTTTATGATGAGTGGGAACCTACTATCAAAATAAAAATAAAAGATCATGAATGTTATGCTTTGTGTGATTTGGGTGCAAGTGTCTCCACTATCCCAAAGACTTTGTGTGATTTGCTAGGGTTCCATGAGCTTGATGATTGTTCTTTAAATTTTCATCTTGTGGATTCCACTATTAAGAAACCTATGGGAAGAATTAATGATGTTCTTATTGTTGCTAATAGGAATTATGTGCCCATAGATTTCACTGTTCTTGATATAGATTGAAATCCTTAATGTCCTATTAATCTTGGTAGACCTTTCCTTAGAACGATTGGTGCAATTATTGATATGAAGGAAGGAAATATTAGAATCCAATTTGCATTAAGGAAAGGCATGGAACACTTTCCTAGAAAGGAAATCAAATTTCCATATGAATCTATCATGAGAGCCACATATGGATTGCCTTCCAAAGATGATAATACCTAGATTTATCTTGTATCGTGCCTAGCTAGGGGCGTAAAACGATAGCGCTT
This sequence comes from Secale cereale, assembly GCA_902687465.1. Lineage (NCBI taxonomy): Eukaryota > Viridiplantae > Streptophyta > Magnoliopsida > Poales > Poaceae > Secale > Secale cereale. The sequence continues at coordinate 582,074,126 of LR738709.1, forward strand.
GTTGGGAGGCAACCCAATTTTATATTTTTTTTATGTTGCTTATTGGGAATAAATATTTCATCTAGCCTCTGATTAGATGTGGTTTAATGTTTTGTTTAGTGTTTGTGCCAAGTAGAACTTTTGGGAAGACTTATGTGAAGTTTATGTGATCTTGCTGCGAAAAACAGAATCGTTAGCGCTCGCTAAAGTAGTCTTCAGATTTTACTGGAGCGTGCTTTTTAGTTGATTCTTTTTGCAGATGATTGGTAGACAAATTCCGCAAATTTAACAATTTAGTTTGAAGTTTTTGGAGTTCCAGAAGTAGGCGAAACCTGCAGATTACTACAGACTGTTCTGTTTTTGACAGATTCTGTTTTTCGTGTGTTGTTTGCTTATTCCGATGCATCTATGAGTAGTATTGGAGGATATGAACCATAGAGAAGTTGTAATACAGTAGGTTTAACACCAATATAAACAAAGAATGAATTCATTGCTGCACCTTTGAGTAGTGGTTTGCTTTCTTATACTAACGGAGCTCACGAGACTTTTTGTCTAAGTTTTGTGTTGTGAAGTTTTCAAGTTTTGAGTATTGCTTTGATGGACTATGGAACAAGGACTAGCAAAGGCCTAAGCTTGGGGATGCCCATGGCACCCCAAGTAAATTCAAGATAATCAAAAGCCTAAGCTTGGGGATGCCCCGGGAAGGCATCCCCTCTTTCGTCTTCATCCATCGGTAACTATACTTGGAGCTATATTTTTATTCGCAACATGATATGTGTTTTGCTTGGAGTGTCTTGTATAATTTGAGTCTTTGCTTGTTAGTTTGCCACAATAATCCTTCCTGGGCACACCTATTTGAGAGAGTTAAATATGGCCTAGAAATTAATAGAACACTCTATGTGCTTCACTTATATCTTTTGAGTTGAATAGTTTTTGCTCTGGTGCTTCACTTATATCTTTTAGAGCACGGTGGAGGTAATATTTTGTTGAAATTGTTGAACTCTCATGCTTCACTTATATCCTTTTGACAGTCTATTAAAACAGCATGGTAATGTGTTTAGGCTAAAGAAACTAGTCTTCACATGATAGACATCCAATGTCAATGTAGTAAAAAAAATCACACCGAGTGCATTGAATAGAATGAGATGTTGGATGCTTGGTACATCTTTTGAGATATCAGGATAGTGATATTAGAGTCATGCTAGTGGAGTTATTATGAAATTGAGAAATACTTGTGTTAAGATTAGTGATTCCCGTATCATGCACGTATGGTGACCCGCTATGTGACGAAGTTAGAGCATGAGGTATTTGTAGAATGCCAACCTTTGTGTAGAGGTCGGGGCGAGCGATGGTTAACTCCTACCAACCTCCCCCCTAGGAGCATGCGTTGATTGCTTTGTTTTGATGACTCGTAGATTTTTGCAATAAGTATATGAGTTCTTATGACTAATGTTGAGTCCATGGATTATACACACTCTCACCCTTCCACCATTGCTAGCCTCTCTTGTACCGCGCAACTTTCGCCGGTGCCATAAACCCACTATATATCCTTCCTCAAAACAGCCACCATATTGTTCCTCAAAACAGCCACCATACCTACCTATCATGGCATTTCCATAGCCATTCCGAGATATATTGCCATGCAACTTTCCACCGTTCCGTTCATATGACACGCATCATATTGTCATATTGCCATTGCATGATCATGTAGTTGACATCGTATTTGTGGCAAAGCCACCATGCATAATTTTTATACATGTCACTCTTGTTTCATTGCACATACCGGTACACCGCCGTAGGCATTCATATATAGTCATACTTTGTTATTGTAGTATCGAGTTGTAATGAAAGTGTGATGATCATCATTATTAGAGCATTGTCCCACGGGAGGAAAGGCCAAATCTATAAAGACCTCCGCAAAAAGAGGCCAAAGAAAAAAAGGCCCCAAAAAAAGAAAAAAAGAAAAAAAAAGAAAAAGGGGACAATTGCTACTATCTTTTTTTCCACACTTGTGCTTCAAATTAGCACCATGTTCTTCACTGTAGAGAGTCTCATGTTTAGTCACTTTCATATACTAGTGGGAATTTCCATTATAGAACTTGGCTTGTATATTCCAACGATGGGCTTCCTCAAATGCCCTAGGTCTTCATGAGCAAACAAGATGGATGCACACCCACTAGTTTCTTTTGTTGAGCTTTCATTCATATTTAGCTCTAGTGCATCCGTTGCATGGCAATCCCTACTCACTCACATTGATATCTATTGATGGGCATCTACATAGCCCGTTGATACGCCTAGTTGATGTGAGACTATCTTCCTCCTTTTTGTCTTCTCCAAAACCACCTCCCTATTCCACCCATACTGCTATGTCCATGGCTCACGCTCATGTATTGCGTGAAAGTTGAAAGGTTTGAAAATATAGAGTATGAAAACAAATGCTTGGCTGAAATCAGGGTTGTGCATGATATGAATATTTTTTTGTGATAACGAGGGAGCATAGCCAACACTATATGATTTTGTAGGGATAACTTTCTTTAGCCATAGTATTTTGAGAAGACATGATTGCTTTGTTAGTTTGCTTGATGTATTATTGTTTCTTATGTCAATATAGACTTTTATCTTGAATATTTCAGATCTGAACATTCATGCCACAATTAACAAAAATACATTGAAAAACTATATTGGTTAGCATTCCACATCAAAAATTCTTTGTTTATCATTTACCTACTCGAGGACGAGCAGGAATTAAGCTTGGGGATGCTTGATACGTCTCCAACGTATCTATAATTTTTTATTGTTCCATGCTATTATTTATGAAGTCTTGGATGTTTAATGGGCTTTATCATTCACTTTTATATCATTTTTGGGACTAACCTACTAACCCAAAGGCCCAGTCCAGATTGTTGTTTTTTGCCTGTTTCAGGGTTTTGTAGAAAAAAAATATCAAACGGAGTCCAAACGGAATGAAACCTTCGCGAGAGATATTTATGGAGAAAATCACGCACGCAGAGCTTGAGAACCACGTTAGGGGACGGAGAGCTGGCCCACGAGGCTGGGGGTGCACCCCCCTTCCCCGGGCGCGCCCCCTGCCTCGTGGCCCCCTCGAGCGTCCCCCGGTGCCCTCCTTCTTCCTATATTAGTCTACGTACCACGGAAACTCCGTGAACAGAGAGAAAACACTAATTCCACCGCCGTAGCTTCTGTTCCCGTGGAGATCCCATCTTGGAGCCTGTTCCGGAGCTCCACCGAAGGGGGATCCATCACGGAGGCCTTCACCATCATCATCATCGCCCTCACCATGAGTTGTGAGTTGATTACCACAGACCTTCGGGTCCATAGCTAGTATCTAGTTAGCTTCTTCTCTCTCTTTGGATCTCAATACAAAGTTCTCCTCGGTCTTCGAGGAGATCTATTCGATGTAATCTCTTTTTGCGGTGTGTTTGTCGAGATCCGATGAATTGTGAGTTTATGATCAAGGTTATCTATGAAAGATATTTGGTTCTTCTCTGAACTTTTTATGTGTGCTCATAATATCCTTGCAAGTCTCTTCGAATTATTGGTTTGCTTTGGCCTACTAGATCTATAGTTCTTGCAATGGGAGAAGTGCTTGGCTTTGGGTTCAATCTTGCGGTGTTCTTTCCCAGTGACAGTAGGGGCAGCAAGGCACGTATTGTATAGTTGCCATCGAGGATAAAAAGATGGGATTTATATCATATTGCTTGAGTCTATCCCTCTACATCATGTCATCTTGCTTAAGGCGTTACTCTGTTCTTATGAACTCAATACACTAGATGCATGCTGGATAGCGGTCGATGTGTGGAGTATTAGTAGTAGATGCAGAATCGTTTCGTCCTACTTGTCTCGGACGTGGTGCCTATATACAATGATCATGCCTAGATAGTCTCATAATTATTCGCTTTTCTATCAATTGCTCGACAGTAGTTTGTTTACCCGCCGTAGAATATCGCTATCATGAGAGAAGCCACTAGAGAACACAATGGCCCCCGGGTTTATTCTTAACATATCAATCTACATCCACCTTACTTTTATCGCTTTTATTTGCTGTTCTTATAAACTAAAAATACCAAAAATATAAACTATCATATCTATCAGATCTCACTTTCGTAAGTGACCGTAAAGGGATTGACAACCCCTTATCGCGTTGGCTGCGAAGTTCTTATTTGTTTGTGCAGGTGCGAGGGACCCGCGCGTGGTCTCCTACTGGATTGATACCTTGGTTCTCAAAAACCGAGGGAAATACTTACGCTACTGTGCTGCATCTCCATTTCCTCTTCGAGGGAATACAACGCAAGCTCAAGAGGTAGCACGCACCGCTAAGTCGTTGACGTCAAGAAGGCTTTGGATGATACCACGATGTCGAGAGCCCATAACTATTCCCACAGAGCTGGTTAGTGCGTATAGGCCAGCGGCCAGACTCAGATCAAATATCCAAACTCATTATGTGTGTTATTATGAAATCACCGCGGACAACGACCAGGGCCAGGCCACCTATCGACTGGGTGTCTCAACCTGCCATGTCGTTCTGCCACAAAGATCCACTCGGGGGCCATCGGGAACTTAGGCCCACCACTACCTGGATGGAGCCACCTGTCCGTTCAGCCCCCACATCGGAATCACTTGAGGGTACTCAATGAGCCGACCCGACTTTAGTCACATCATGTGTCAGGTATCATATGTATGTAGTATATACCCATGATCACACCCAAAGTGATCACGGACCGATAGAATAGCAGGGCAGACGGACTAGCATCCTATACTAAGCATTAGGATAGTAGGTAAGGGTATCAACAGTTATAGTAACAATGACATGCTATGCACCAGAATAGGAGCTATCGAACCATCAATAGTAGCAAACCTAATGCAAGAATAAGAGAGAAGAGAATGGGCGATATCTGGTGATCAAGGGGGGGCTTGCTTGGTTGCTCTGGCAAGAAGGAGGGGTCGTCGTCGACGCAGTCGATCACCGTGGCACTGACAGCGGTCTCCGTCCCAGTGTCTATCGGAGAGAAGAGGGAGAAGAAACAATAAATATATGCTAGGGATGTGTGGTGAACGAGCGGACTGCATATTCGGATTCGTCTCGAAATTGTGAGCAACTTTCATGTACAAAGTATTTTCATCCGAGTTACGAAATATTTTATATTAATTTTTAAAGTTTTAAATCAGTTTCTAAATTATTAATATTAAATTAATTCGAATTTATTAATATTGCATCAGCATGACGTCAGCAGTCAACAGAGGTGTTGACTGGGTCAAGCTGACGTGTGGGTCCCGCATGTAATTGACAGGTTAGTTAACTAACAATTATTTATATTAACTAGTTATTAGGTTATTCTAAAATAGAATTAATTAAGTTAATTAAGTAATTAATTAGTTAATAATTTTTTTTATTTTTTTTAATTCTTTTTTATTTTATAAAACGTCCTGGGGATGGGCCCCGGCTGTCATTGGGCCAGGGCCCCTAGCGGGCATATGGGTCAGCGAGTGTTGGCGCAGAGCGTCCGCCCGAACAGGCGCTCGCCTGCGGAGTGGCTGGCGGGCGCCGGCGCTGGCGTGGAGCAGCCGCCGGCGGGAGGCCACGGTGGGGCGAATGGCGAGTTAGTAGGGGCGGGCTCGCTGTAGGGGCGCCGGCCGGCAAGGCTGCAGGCGACCAGGCCAGGGGCCGCGCGAGGCCGGCGGGGCAAGCCGTGGCCGCGGTGGGCGGAGCCGGCGCGCCGGCGAGCAGCGGCGCACATCAGTCAGCCTGCGGGAGTGAGGCGAGACGGCGCGGGGATAGGGGAGGCGCGGCACGACCGGGCGGTGCGAGCGGGGAAGCTACGGGCGGTCGACGGCGGACGACGTGAGCGCCGAGTGGGGCTGGGCTGTGGTGAGCGCGACCGGCGCTAAGAGGGTGGCGCGTGGTGAGCATGTCCACCAGGCACATGTGTCTGTGCGCGACGGGGCACGGGGAAGAGGAGGAGGGGGCTCACAAGGTAGTGTTGGGAGTGGCAGCACGCTCGGGGAGGAGACGAGGAGGTTCGGTGGGGAGGATGTCGGGGACGGGCGACGGAGGCAGTCCGGCGACGATGGTTGACAGAGGCAGTCCGGCGATGACGGGCGTTGGCATCGGGTCAAGGCAGCGGTGTCTCGGGCATCGCGGCGAGGAGGCTTCCGGGAGGAGGGGAAGTGACGTGCTTTAGGGCGGCGCTGGCGGTGAGGGGCGACGTGCGTCGGCGGCGACGTCGGGGGGGCGACGAGGTCGTGCCCCGATCTGGATCGGGGGCAGGGGAAGGAGCGAGCGAGGGATTGGGGATTCGAGGGTTAGGGTTTCAGGGTGGTGGGGGGGATTTGGCCAGGGTATAGGCCAGGGAGGGGGCCGCCTCGGCCTAGTGGGTCAGCCAACTGGGCCGTTCGGCCCAGCGGAGGGGGTGGCTTTTCATCTTTCTTCTTCTTTTTTTATATGTTTACCGCTTTATCTTTTTCATTTCATTTACTTATCTCTTTACCGTTTTATTTTATTTTCTACTTACTATAGTTTTACAAAATATAAAATGAGTTCCTAAATTAGTGTTACTACTTATTATAATGCCACAATAACTTGGGCACACAAATAATTTAGTCTAATATTTTATACATTACAAAAGGCATTTAATTAATTATTTAAGACACTATTTTAATTATTCAAGTGCATTTAATAATTTATTGAAATATGATTTCTCTACCATTATTACTTATGATTTATTTGTCACCTTTAGAACATTTTAGTTTTGATATTTGAAAACGTTTATAGTTTGACTTTATTTTAAATTTTGAATTTTGAATCGATCTCAACTAACACGAGATTAGCCACAGTAATCATGGTGACGTGGCATCATTAGCAAAGGGTCACAGTAGCTTAATTATCCGAGCATCACAATTCTCCTCCACTACAAGAAATCTCGTCCCGAGATTTAGGTGGGGAGTAAAGGGAAAGACCTGGTTACGAAAATCTAATGAATCTTCTCGGTCTTGGTTGCTCTTCTCAAAGAGGTCAATCCATTACGTTGATGTCTTCAGTCCTCTGCTTCAGGTCATCATGATGATGTCGTCATCCTTTCTTCGGGGTCTCCATCGTACTTACAAATAGGAAAGGGGCAGCTTGACAACGAAAGAATACTACAAGGGTTATTCATCGGGGGCTATCCCATGAATGAACACATGAGTATCTCTCGAGTAGATCAAATGAAACGCATCAAGAGCCAAGCAAGAAGATACAGTAAGAGGTTTCAGGTGGATAGACAATCGTTCGATGTCTGAAGCAAAGCGTGCAAGGGGACCAGAGCAACGAGATTAAGTATAGCATCTGATACCAGAGTAGATGATCCCTCTGAAGGTGGCTCATGGATTACATACGAGGCCATGCGCGAGGAACAACCTTGGAAACGGGGGGTACACGAGAGTCAGGTTTTGATCCTGTGGAACTATGGGTTATGGGCCCACCATGTGGGTTACAAGGTAGGGAGGGTGGTGACATCTTGCACAGCCGCGACAGGGAGGCATGTCAGTGGATAGCTTGTCAGCCAGGTCGGCAACAATGTCGGTACCAAGGATGGGGAACAAAAAGAACCATTTTCCCGCTCGTTGAAATGAGGCAGACCAATTGGCAAAGTTCTCGTCCACAGGCAGTACCGGAATGTTATCAACAATAGAATCAAGGTCTTACTGAGAGAGTTGTACAACGAGGTGTTTACATAAGTAGAGAATTATTACTGCTTAGATCATATAGATCAAGAAGGTTAAACAAAACAATGGAAAGGATAACTGTGATTACACACAATTATTAGGAGTAGATCCTTCCCATGGACAAGCAGGACATGGCATACAGGGTAGGAGATCAAGTACCCAACCATTCAAATAAAGAGGCAAGGATTAATCAAGATGTTACCCATACAACGGTGTTTGGATAACTGACCAAGAAACACTTGGCATCGCGCCACCAATGTTCTTCTTGATGAGTGGGGTATCATTATCATCCTTCGAGGTAGAAATGATATGGTGTTTCAATCAAGGGTCAGACTTTGTATACACAAATGATCCATCAGGAGCAACTTATAAAATAAGTCTTACAATTTCCTCCTGGAAGAATGATTATCCTTGCAAAAGAATTTATAATGATAGGTCCTCCAGCCAGGGGTGCTAGGCATGGCATCATATTACCGGGTCATCAAAGGACGAACATATTAACTACTGGAAAGTTGTCCCAACCATCATATCTGACCGAGATTCAGGTCTGATTGGTGTCATGATACCTCAGACTCAGGATATCCGAGAAGAAAAGGTGCAATACAAATCGACGAAATGACATTGCAAGATTCTCGGGAAATGAACTATGGGAGCGGGTTCCCAAAACAATAGGCCATCATTAAACCAAGGAGAGGATGAGGAGGTGGCTGATGGGCTCAGCGACAATTCATCAAGAATTCCAAATAGATGGATTTCCACAACAATGTGAACAAGAAGATCACACTTCTCAATTCAAATGATATAATGTTGTATGCTTGAGGAAAACATACATCATTAATCATTAGTTGAAAGATGTGCCCGAAATATGACCTTAGGCAGCAAGATCAATGTTAGAGTGACGATTCAATAACCAACAGTCTAAGAACGAACTGTCGATCGTTAACCTCAAAGCAATAGGGTTGATAGAAGTACATAACTCAAGCAACATCGTTAGCATATTGGTATCCCGATTAAAAACAACATGGGAACCAAGGAAGAATGGTGATGGTGAGAAGTATCACCATACCGAGAATTTTTAAGAGGTGGAGCAATCCTCACAACATTCTCGACATAAGAGACAATAATACTTCAAGGCAGAACACATCACTAGCTGGAGAGAAAGTTGTATTCATAATGTGGACAAGTTCGCGATGAAAGGAAGTCAATGGTGTTGTCGATGATAATAAAAATCATCGAGGGCAAGCAGGGTATTTCTCATCATGAACACAGTTGACATCTCGGAAGAAGTCAAAGTGTTGAAGGTGATCCAACACATTTGCCGGGAGGTTTCAAGAGTATGCAATCAAACAACAACGGCAACAAGCAAGGAAATGACGAAGGGGCAAGTTATAGGATCAATATATAAGATGCAAGCTCAGAACCAAAGTTGCCTTTCAAGACAAGCAACATGATGTTGAAAGCTCGACATAAGTCATGCTCACACACTGAAGAATTCGTGCACCAGAGAAGGACGATGTAGCATAGTCAAAGATAGCAAGACCAGGATGCAACCGATAGTCTAGGAATGACCAGACTGAGTTCAGAATTTCCTAGTAAAAATACTAGGGGTATTTGATCTGTAGTGCGGAATAATTTCACAAGTCGGTGTCCTTGATTGACAACAACCCAGAACCCATAGAGTTATTACGACAAGGAAAGACATTAATTCAACAAAGTTAGTAAGATGTGGTGCAATGGCAAGACATCCTCGAGATACCAGGGGGTAATACTCGAAGGTAGAACATGATAGAAGTAGAACCGGGTCATTGCCCTATGACAGTAGATACTTCAACCTTGCCAAAAATAGACGAGGCATTGGAATGAATTTCCATCAGATATATCAGATCAGGACAGCATGGTCAGAACCATAATTGTAAGGAATCAATTCAAGAATACCGAAAGAATCATACAGCTTGATAATCATTTTGCAAGAAGCTTCCGAGACGGTCTACATCATTTTCATGGGCATGAACACAAAGTTCAAGGTCGACTCCCACTTCTTTAATGCATATCATTTCATTCACCTCTCGCTTTGATACAACTGTAGTGTTGGAATTTTATCTAGTAGAACACCGGAAGAGTATGACTTGTGAAAACTTTCGGGTTCTAACAGATTAGGGGAAGGCATAGGTTCAACCCATCGGGCATCTTAGTAACATATACCACAAATTTGAAAAGTAAGTAAGTATCACTAGCTCAAAAGCAGAGCATTGTTATCCAATCTGGGAATAGGATCTACCAATGGCATTACATGTCAGATAAAGAACTACTCAAGGTTTAGTATACGAAGGACATTGTCGAATGATAATTCAACAAAGGATCCGACGGTCCAGAACAGAGCTGATGTGAGCATCGGCACACAATCAGAGGAAGAAAACAATGCAAAGACATTGGAGTATAGAAACAACTGACTAATTCAATGTTTAAATAACAAAGGAATTATGATTTCCAAATCAAGGGATCAGAAGCAAACGCTCTGATTAAGGATGGATAAGTTGAGTAGGCTTAGGGGTACAACCGGTGGCAAATTTTATTGGTCGAGATCCAGCTCAAGTCCTTAAAATGATGTCTGAGCTGGAAGGATGAATCAAGGGACTCGAAATGATAGTGACAAAGGATGTCATCGGAGATTTCTAGAAATATGGAATTAACCATAATGTCGAAAGGCAAGGAATTCAGGATCATTAGGCTGCTGAGGATTTCCATAAAACCGAATAGTATTCCAAAGAATTTTTGAGAAACACATGCACAACTGAGGATCGCATCCTTGATAAGTGTGAGCAACTATTCATAGGGGTATTCAGGCGACAAAGACCTATGAAGTAGTGTCACAAGGGATTCTTAGGTAGTCAGAGAATAATTTGATGCATCTTGTATAACAAGAGCAGCTGGGAATGAAAGTAAGATTGACAGGTGTATGTATTTATCCATAGGGATATATCGGTGGTCCGGGATTGCAAAAGCGACGGGCACAAACTCTCAAGAGAACATCAGAGAGTATCTTCAGAATCCTTCGGTGCATCAAACAATCATCTGGAGTGAGGGGCTCTTCGGGGGAAAATAATTACGAGAACCTAGAGTCAGAGTTAGTAAAATTATTTAACACGAATAGAAGAGAGATCAGAGTCCCAGAGTAAGGATGAGGAATAAAAGATTCTAATACCACTCAATGGCGACGTGGGCCCATAAGCCACACAGCCTTGTTAGTAAAAGTTTTCAAAGACTAGACTCAACTTTGGCCAAGGAGTTGGATAGGGGGATTCCTACAGGCAGTCGACTCTGATACCAACTTGTGATGCCCCCGATATGACCATACACTAATCATGCATGCAAATGTGTACGACCAATATCAGGGACTCACTGGAAGATATCACAACACAACTCTAGACAAAAATTAAAATAATACAAGCTTTATATTACAAGCCAGGCACCTCGAGGGCTCGAATACATAAGCTCGAATACACAAGAGTCAGCGGAAGCAATAATATCTGAGTACAAACATAAGTTAAACAAGTTTGCCTTAAGAAGGCTAGCACAAATATAGCAACGATCAAAAAGGCAAGGCCTCCTGCCCGGGACCTCCTAACTACTCCTAGAAGCCGAACTCCACGTAGAAACATCCTCGGGGTCCTCTGGCTCCTGGACTCCACCATCTGGTTGCATCAACCAGAAAGAAAAAAGAAGGGGAAAACGGGAAGCAAAGCAACCATGAGTACTCATCCAAAGTACTCGCAAGCCAGGATCTATACTACATATGCAATGGTAACAATGATATGGGTAGTATCTGTGGACTGAACTGCAGAAAGCCAGAATAAGAGGGGGATAGCTAATCCAATCGAAGACTACGCTTCTGGCAGCCTCCATCTTGCAGCAGTAGAATGGAATAGATGGTAAGTTCACGAAGTAACATCATATAGCATAATTCTACTCGACGATCCTCCTGCACATCACCCTGTGAGAGAGCAACCACCGAGTTTTATCTGGAACTCATCTGGGTGTGTTTTATCAAGTATCCGGTTCTAGCTGTCATGAGGTCGGAATACAACTCCGGGTCGTCCTTTCATCGAGGAACACACTATTCGAATAGATTAACTTCCCTGCATGGGTGCACCACACAACCCACCACGCTCGGTCCCATTTTGCCGGACACACTTTCCTGGGTCATGCCCGGCCTCGCAAGATCAACACGTCGCAGCCCTACCTAAGCACAGCAGAGAGGTCAGCACGCCGGTCTAAGTCCTAAGCGCGTAGGGGTCTGGGCCCATCGCCCAACGCACACCTGCACGTTGCGTACACGGCCGGTGAGCAGACCTAGCAACCTCCATTACTAAGGAAGTTGCGTTACACGGTCCAACCCGGCGCGCGCCGCTAAGTCGCTGACGTCAAGAAGGGTTCGGATGATACCACGACGTCGAGATCCCATAACTATTCCCACGTAGCTGGTTAGTGCATATAGGCCAGCGGCCAAACTCAGATCAAACATCCAAACTTGTTAAGCGTGTTATTATGAAATCACCGCGGACAACGACCAGGGCCAGGCCACCTCTCGACTGGGTGTCTCAACCTGCCCTGTCGTTCCGCCACAAAGATCCACTCAGGGGCCGTCGGGAACTCAGGCCCACCACTACCTGGATGGAGCCACCTGTCCTTTCAGCCCCCACATTGGAATCACTTGCCGGTACTCAATGAGCCGACCTGACTTTAGTCACATCATGTGTCAGGTATCATATGTATGTAGTATATACCCGTGATCACACCCAAAGTGATCATGGCCCGATAAAATAACAGGGCAGACGGACAAGGATGTGGGGCCACTAATGGAATACTAGCATCCTATACTAAGCATTAGGATAGCAGGTAAGGGTATCAACATTTATAGTAACAATGACAGGCTATGCAACAGAATAGGAGCTATCGAACCATCAAAAGTAGCAAACCTAATCCAAGATTAAGAGAGAAGAGAATGGGCGATATCTGGTGATCAAGGGGGGGCTTGCCTGCTTGCTTTAGCAAGAAGGAGGGGTCGTCGTCGACGCAGTCGATCACCATGGCACTGACAGCGGTCTCCGTCCCAGTGTCTATTGGAGAGAAGAGGGGGAAGAAATAATAAATATAAAGCAAACATCGCACCACAAAGCATAACATGGAAATACGCGGTGCTACGTGTAATCTAACGTATGTCTACCCGATATAGGTGAAGGAGGAACCATCTGGGAATATTTTCCCGAAGTTTGTCATTTTCGGACAAATGAACAGGAGGTGTAATGTTGCATGTTCGCTATGCTAGGGACGTGTGGTGAACGAGCGGACTGCGTATTCGGATTCGTCTCGAAATTCTAAGCAACTTTCATGTACAAAGTATTTTCATCCGAGTTACGAATTATTTTATATTAATTTTTAAACTTTTAAATCAATTTATAAATTATTAATATTAAATTAATTCGAATTTATTAATATTACATCATCTTGACGCCAGCAGTCAACAGAGGTGTTGGCTAGGTCAAGCTGATGTGTGGGTCCCGCATGTCATTGACAGTTTAGTTAACTAGCAGTTATTTATATTAACTAGTGATTATGTTAATCTAAAATAGAATTAATTAAGTTAATTAATTAATTAATTAATTAATAATTTATTTATTTCAATTCGTTTTTTTATGAAACGTCCTGGGGGTGGGCCTCGACTGTCATTGGGCCAGGGCCCCTAGCGGGCATATGGGTCGGTAGGTGCGGGCGCAGGGCGTCCGCCATAATAGGCGCGGGCCTGCGGAGCGGCAGGTGGGCGTCGGTGCCGGCGCGGAGCAGCCGCCGGCGGGAGGCCACGGCGGGGCGAATGGCGGGCGAGTAGGGGCGGGCTCGCTGCAGGGGCGCCGGCCGGCAACGCTGCAAGCGAGCGGGCCAGGGGCCACGCGAGGCCGGCGGGGCAAGCCGCGGCCGCGGTGGGCGGAGCCGGCGACGATGGGCGACGGAGGCAGTCCGGTGACACCGGGCGTTGGCATCTGGTCAAGACAGCGGTGCCTGGGGCGTCGCGGCAAGGAGGCTTCGGGGAGGAGGGGAAGTGACGGGCGTTAGGGCGGCGCCGGCGGTGAGGCGCGACGTGCACCGGCGGCGATGTCGGGGCGGCGACGAGGTCGTGCCCTGATTTGGATTGGGGGCAGGAGAAGGAGCGAGCGAGGGATTGGGGATTCGAGGGTTAGGGTTTCGGGGTGGTGGGGGGATTTGGCCAGGGTATAGGCCAGGGAGGGGGCCGCCTGGGCCTAGTGGGTCAGCCAGCTGGGCCGTTCGGCCCAGTGGAGGGGGTGGCTTTTCATCTTTCTTCTTTTTTTATATGTTTACCGCTTTGTCTTTTTCATTTCATTTACTTATCTCTTTACCGTTTTATTTTATTTTCTACTTACTATAGTTTTACAAAATATAAAATGAGTTCCTAAATTAGTGTTACTACTTATTATAATGCCACAATAACTTGGGCACCCAAATAATTTAGTCTAATATTTTATACATTACAAAAGGCATTTAATTAATTATTTAAGAAACTATTTTATTTATTCAAGTGCATTTAATAATTTATTGAAATATTATTTCTCTACCATTATTACTTATGATTTATTTGTCACCTTTAGAACATTTTAATTTTAATATTTGAAAACTTTTATAGTTTAACTTTATTTTAAATTTTAACTTTGAATCGGTCTGAACTAACACGAGATTAGCCATAGTAATCATGACGTGGCATCATTAGCAAGGGATCACATTAGCTTAATTATCCGGGCGTCACAGGTTCATTCCGAGAACTTTTATTTCTGCACAAAAATAGCACCAAGGCAATTCTGCTGAAAACAGCGTCAGTCCGGGTTAGTCCATTCAAATCGTGCAAATTAGAGTCCGAAACAAGGGCAGAACAGTTTGGAAAAGTAGATACAATGGAGATGTATCAACTCCCCCAAGCTTAACCCATTGCTTGTCCTCAATCTATTCAGTTGATAAACTGGAAGTGATAAAGAAAAAACTTTTAAAAACTCTGTTTGATCTTGTTGTTATAAATACGTAAAGCCAACATTCAAGTTTTCAGCAAAGATTATGAACTAACCACATTCACAATAACATTTAGGTCTCATGTTTACTCATATCAATAACATAATCAACTAGCGAGCAGTAATAATAAATCTTGGATGACAACACTTATTCAAAACAATCATGATATAATATGACGAAATTGTATCTCGCTGGCCCTTTGTGAGACCGCAAAACATAAATGCAGAGCGGCTAAGAAGATCAAGGACTGGCTAGACATTGTAATTCATGGTTAAAGAGATCTAGTCACACTCACACTCAATATCAATTAAAAACAAAGCATATAAATGACAGAGGTGCTCTCCAACTGGTGTTTTTTATAAGAGGATGATGACTCAGCAATAAAAGTAAATAGATAGGCCCTTCACAGAGGGAAGCAGGGATTTGCAGAGGTGCCAGAGCTCAAGTTTTTAAATCAAAGATGAATATAATTTTGAGAGGCATGCTTTCTTTGCCAACTCTATGACCAAAAGTTCTCAATATCTTCCATGCTACATACATTC
The DNA here is from genome assembly GCA_902687465.1 of Secale cereale. NCBI lineage: Eukaryota > Viridiplantae > Streptophyta > Magnoliopsida > Poales > Poaceae > Secale > Secale cereale. The sequence goes on from LR738709.1 coordinate 582,089,440, forward strand.
TAGGCGGTTCCCAAACAGATTGGTAAAGTTTTACTCCACCTCCACCATCAAGCACACTCCACGGCTTATCTGAAACAACGGGTACCGTCCAAACCAACAACAGTCCCGGGGGAGCTTTGTTTAATTATATTTTGATTTGATTTTTGATGTTTTGATCATGGGACTGGGTATCCCAGTTACCAGCCATTTTCTCGTGAATGACAAGCGGAGTCCACTCATCGTGAGAATAACCCACCTAGCATGGAAGATAAAGATAGCCCCCAGTCGCCACATGAGCGATTTAGGCATACAAAACATAATTTTATTTTAAGGTTTAGAGTTTGGCACATGAAAATTTACTTGGAACGTCAGGTAAATACCGCACATAGGTAGGTATGGTGGACTCTTATGGAACAACTTTGAGTTTATGGAAATGGATGCACAAGCAGTATTCCCACTTAGTGCAGGTGAAGTCTAGAAAGAGACTGGGAAGCGACGAGCTAGAGAGCAAAAATGGTCATAAACATGCCTTGAGATTATCCAACATTGAGTGCAAGCACGAGTAGGATATAAATTACCATGAACAAAAATATCGTGGAGGCTATGTTGATTTTGTTTCAACTACATGTGTGAACATGTGCCAAGTCAAGCCACTTAAATCATTCAAAGGAGGGTACCATCCTATCATACCACATCACAACAATTTTGAAAGTATGTTGGCACGCAACGTAAACCATTACAAACTCCTAGCTAATTAAGCATGGCATGAGTAACTATAATCATTAATTGTCATTGCAAACATGTTTCATTCGTAATGGGCTGAATCAGGAATGACGAGCTAATCATATTTACAAAAACAAAACAGGTCGAGTTCATACCAGGTTTTCTCCATCACAATCATTTCATCATATATCGTCATTATTGCCATTCACTTGCACGACCGAACGGTGTGGATAATAATAATAGTGCACGTGCAATGGACTAAGCTGGAAACTGCAACATTTATTCAAATGAGAAGACAAGGTAATGTGGGCTCTTTGTTAGATCAACAATAATGCATATGAGAGCCACTCATCATTTTCATCGTGATCTTCTCCTCTCGACCCCCAAAGGAAAAGAAAAGAATTTCAAAGAAACAAACTAAAATATTTTTGGAGTTTTTGTTTTTCTGGAAAGAAAAACAAGAACGAGAAAACTATTTACACGGGAAAGATCCCAACAAACAAAATAAGAACGAGAAATGTTTTTGTATTTTATTTTAATACTACAAACTACTAGGAAACTAACTAGAAAGAAAAGACAAAAAGAAGCAAGAAATATTTTTGGGTTTTCTATATTTTTCAAATGCACAAGAAGAAAGCGAGAAAAATAAACTAACATGGATGATAGAATGAAAAAGTACGAACACCGACAACTGGAATGAATGTTTGAACATGAATATAATGTCAGTGAGGAATACATACTCCCCCAAGCTTTGGCTTTTGCCTAAGTTGGTCTAGGGCCATGATGTCGCTTAAAGCTACGTCAGTTTTTCCCCAAAAGAGGAAGGGATGATGCAGCACAACAGTGGTAGGTATTTCCCTCAAATGTGAAATCAAGGTTATCAAACCAGTAGGAGAACCAAGCAACACAACGTAAATAGCACTTGCACACAAATAACAACACCTCGCAACCCGACGTGTTAAAGGGGTTCTCAATCCCTTTCGGGTAACGAACGTGAGAGAGATATAAATATTGGTGGATTGGTTGATAAATAAGATATATTGCAGCAAGGTATTTTTGGGTTTTTTGGTTTAGTAGATCTGAAAATAAATGCAAAGGAAAATAGATCGCAAAGGCAAATATATGAGAAAGAAGACCCAGGGGCCGTAGGTTTCACTAGTGGCTTCTCTCGAGAAGAATAGCAACGGTGGGTGAACAAATTACTGTTGGGCAATTGATAGAACTTCAAATAATCATGACGATATCCAAGCAATGATCATTACATAGGCATCACATCCAAGATTAGTAAACCGACTCCTGCCTCCATCTACTACTATTACTCCACACATCGACCGCTATCCAGCATGCATCTAGTGTATTAAGTTCATGGAAAAACGGAGTAATGCATTAAGGACGATGACATGATGTAGACAAGATTCGTATATCTATGGTGTTAGATATGAATCTCGTCGTTTTATCCTTAGTGGCAACGATACATATGTGTCGGTCCTTTCTGTCACTGGGATTAAGGATCGTAAGATCGAACCCACTACCGGGCACCTCTTCCCAGTGTAAGATAAATAGATCAAGTTGGCCAAACAAAACCCAATACCGGAGAAGAAATACGAGGCTATAAGCAATCATGCATATAAGAGATCAAAGAACTCAAATAACTACTACTTCTCGAGCTTGCATTGTATTCCCTCGAAGAGGAAAGGGTGATGCAGCACAGTAGCGTAAGTATTTCCCTCAGTTTTTGAGAACCAAGGTATCAATCAAGTAGGAGACCACGCGCGAGTCCCTCGCACCTGCACAAACAAATAAGAACCTTGCAGCTAACGCGATAAGGGGTTGTTAATCCCTTCACAGTCACTTACGAGAGTGAGATCTGATAGATATGATAAGATAATATTTTTGGTATTTTTGGTATAGAAGCAGAAAGTAAATAATGCAAAGTAAAGTAAAGTAAATAGTAGATGGAAGATTAATATGATGAGAATAGACCCAGGGGCCATAGGTTTCACTGGTGGCTTCTCTCGTGATAGCATGATTCTACGGTGGGTGAACAAATTACTGTCGAGCAATTGATAGAAAAGCACATAGTTATGAGAATATCTAGGCATGATCATTGTATATAGGCATCACGTCCCTAACAAGTAGACCGAAACGATTCTGCATCTACTACTATTACTCCACACATCGACTGCTATCCAGCATGCATCTAGAGTATTAAGTTCATAAGAACAGAGTAACGCCTTAAGCAAGATGACATGATGTAGAGGATAAACTCAAGCAATATGATATAAACCCCATATTTTTATCCTCGATGGCAACAATACTATACGTGCCTTGCTGCCCCTACTGTCACTGGGAAAAGACACCACAAGATTGAAGCCAAAGCCAAGCACTTCTCCTATTGCAAGAACTATAGATCTAGTAGGCCAAACCAAACCAATAATTCAAAGAGACTTGCAAGGATATTATAATTATACATAAAATATTTCAGAAAAGAATCCAATATTGTTCATAGATAATCTTGATCATAAACCCACAATTCATCGGATCTCGACAAACACACGGCAAAAAGATTACATCGAATAGATCTCCTCGAAGATCGAGTAGAACTTTGTATTGAGATCCAAAGAGAGGGAAGAAGCCATCTAGCTAATAACAATGGACCCGAAGGTGTGTGGTAAACTACTCACAACTCATCGGAGAGGCTATGGTGTTGATGTAGAAGCCCTCCGTGATCGATGCCCCCTCTGGCAGAGCTCCGGAATAGGCCCCAAGATGGGATCTTACGGTAACTGTCGGGGGAAACTGTCCGCCACGAACACCTATGGGACCGGAGCCCCTTGTCTGTGCGGTAAGAGGGCGGAGGGAGTACGAAGAGCAGATCGTAGCGAACACGCGGGCAGTTTTACCCAGGTTCGGGCCGCGGTGGACGCATAAAACCCTACTCCTGCTTAGTTTGTATTGAGTTGGAGAGCTCGGGAGCTTGAAGAACCAGCTACACCGAGCGTATGAGCGATCTAGGTTCCGAACCCCCTCCACGTTGTGCATGGGCCTCCTTTTATAGTGCAAGGGGTCACCGACAGGTGTCAACGTAGGAGAAATGGGTAAAAATGTAAAAGAGGTGGTAGTTGTAACAGTGCGGGAATAGTGGAGCTACAGTGCGTGAACAGTGGTCGCTACCTACTTTGACAGTGGGGGACAATGGCATTTAATGCCCGTCGCCGTCGACCCCAAAAGCTCCCACCCTTGCGTCTCCGTTTGCCACGGCGATGGCTTCACCTCCGTGGAGTGCCACCGTGTCCCCCAGGCTGCACAGCCATCCGCCACGCGTCCCTGGAATGGCCCCAGGGCGACGCGTGGGCCGATGAGCTGGAGCGCGGGCACACAGCGCGACTCTCCCGGCAAGCACCTTGCCGGGGTCTTGACCTTGCCGGGCCCGGGGGGCTTGCCGGGCTCTGAAGCTTGTCGCTCCCCGGGCCCTCGCCGGGACGCGTATAGCGCCGAGGCGTGTCTTCTATGATGTGATCTTCTAGTCTTCCTGGCAAGCTCCTCTTGCCAGGGCCTTGCGTGAGTGAGATAACCTAGAGCCTGGAACTGCCTTCCCGGCAAGCTCCGCTTGCCGGGGTCTCGATCTTCTGTCTTGTATACTTTGTTTTTGAATGGTTTGACATGGAGCAGGAAGGTCTCCGGCGAGCACGTGATAAACCCTGCCGCGGGAAGCTGCAACTGCCCGTGCACAAGTTGGGGTACTGAGGTACCCCTACCTTAGTATACCGACAGGAGCCCCCGGGCCTGGGCCACACACGGTGCCGAGCGCTTTTGGGCCAGGCCCAAAACAGTGCACGGGCACACGCGACCCACGGCGCGCCGAATCCACTTCCGCATCCGCCGCATCCCCCCGTAACGGCACGCGTCGATTGCGGCGTCGTGGGATGGGACGTGCCCACGTTCTTTTAATGGAAAGAGCGAAACGCCCCCCACTTCCCCATAAAAGCAGAGGAAGCAGGAGCGGTTCCCCTCCTTACGCTTTCATTGCATCCTCTTCCTTCTCCAGAGATCCCCTTTGCGCTCCGCCTCCACACCTCCGCCGCCGTCGTCTGCATCTCCGGCGCCGCCGGGCTCTTCATCCCCCTTCCTCCGCCGCCTCCGCCATGGCCCCGAAGACCGAGAAGGCGAAGGCGGAGAAGGCCAAGAAGAAGAAATCGGAGCAAGCGGCGAGGCTTACCGCGTATCGGAAGCGGAACCTCGTCTTCCCGCCGAGGCTCAGCGCGCGGGAGCTCTGGAACAAGTATTACTTGTTCTGGTCCAAGGGAACCAAGGCGCACCCCCGCACTCGAGCTTATCCGGCCGCCGCCAAGGACAACTACCCCGGCGGGTACTATTTCTTCGCAGCCTTCTTCCACTGCGGTCTTTGCCCTCCTTTTTCTGAATTCTTCTGTGACATAATGCACACCTACGGCCTCCATCTTCTTGACTTCACCCCCAACGCCATTCTCACAATGGCGGTTTTCGCACACATGTGCGAAAACTATATAGGAATACACCCAAACGTAGCGCTGTTTAGGCACTTCTTCACCCCTAGAGCAGAGGCCGGCGCCCCCCTCTCCGGAGGAATATCTTGGGTTTTTCGTCTGAACAAGAAGGAGTCCTACTTGCCGGGGGAGCTCCGCGGCAAGTGGGAGGAATGGCGTGCGGAATGGTGTTGGATCGTCGAGGACCAGCCGCAATCCTTCACCGCGCCGCGCACAACGCCTATCGTGCGCGGCAGGGACTGGAGCGAGCTGGATTTGGACGACAAGAAGCTCGACGTCGCCCTCATTAGGATTCTCCGTCTCCGGGTAGCTAGGCTGTCTGTCGCAGAAGTAGGCACAGACTTCCTCCGCCGCCGCATCGCCCCTCTCCAAGACAGGAAAAGGCCGGCCTGGGAGTACGGCAACTCGGCGGATATCATGAGGTTGCGACCCGGGCTCAACTTTAACTTCACGTCGCTGGAGCTGAAGGGGATGGTCCGGGAGCTGTTTAAGCACGACCCGGCCCACCCGGAATGGTTCAGGGGGCCCCGGGGAGTGGTGCCCCTCTGCAACAGCACAGCCTGTGATCCTCTTCGCGCCATGATGCCCGCGTGTGATTCGCACGGCGTGGACCGCACATGGATTCCGCCCACGCCATCAGACATCCTCAGCTTCTTCGACAACCTTGTGGAGGTGGCGAAGAACAAGAACGAGACCCGGGAGCTGACACGGGACACCACCGACCAGGAGATAGCGTACATCGCATCTCGGGTTGAAGAGGCCGCCGCAGCCGCAGCGGCAGGAGAGTTCGGCTACACGCCCGAGGAGGCAGATGCTGCGGAGGCGTCCTGCCAAGCCGAGGAGGCGGAGATCCGCAGGCTACTGAAGCTGCCCCCCGACGAGCTCGCCGGAGTCCCATCCTTGAGGCACTCCGGGATCATCGGAATCCAGACGGAGGCCGCGACGAGAGGCAACGCCGCCGGAGGGAACAGGGGCGCCGCAGGGAGCGGAGGCGCCGGAAGGAGCGGAGGCGCCGGAGGGAAGGAGGCCGCGGCGCAGGGTGCCGGGCCCAGCAAGCCTGCCGGGGAGGAGGAGGAGGACGACGCCGAGGCCGCCGAGGACTCCGGCGGGTCCACGGAGCTCTACGCCGACGACCTCTCCTCGTCGTCGGAGACTTCCCCGCCCCGGGCAAGCCCTAGGCGTTCCCCACTGAAGCGTCTCCGGAAGACGGCGACGGGGGCGAGGGCGCAGGCGCCCCAGCAACAACTAGCTCGCCGGGCAGCGCGAGCTCCCCGGGGGAGTCAAGCTGCGATGGGGGCGACCGGCGCACCAGCCACGGCAGAGGCGGCCCGTACGCAGGCCACGGTGGAGGCGGCCCGCACGCAGGCCACGGCAGAGGCGTCCCGCAAGCAGGCGCCGAGCGGACAGGAGTCTTCACGGAGCGGAGCGGCGGCTCCGCCCGCTCCCCGGGCCCCGGCTACCACAGGGGCTGGGTCTTCGCAGCCCCCAGCCCCGGGGACTGCCAAGCGCCCGAGGGAGTCTTCGCCTCCCGCTCCTCGCGCAGACGCGCCCCAGGTGGAGTTTGACTTCTCCGCCTTGAGCGACGACGACGAGGAGGAACAGGAGTAAGAATTTAAGATCTCACATCTTCTGAAATTTTGTCTTGATTATTGTTGATGCTAATCTTGTTTCTTGCTTCGATTTCAGGACCTTGGCCCAGCGCGTGGCGAAGAAAGCCAAGGTGCCCGTGGTCGAGGTCGCGGATGACTCGCCCACCGCGGCAACTGGGGACGTGCCGGAGCCAAGCCTGCCGGACCCGAGTGCTGCTCCGAGGAGCAGCCCCCAGCGCAGCCCCCAGCGTAAGTCTGGATTCTGCACTTTCGCTCGTCGGGCGCGCTTGGAGATTTTGTCTTGTCCCAATATCTTGATGTTTTTGTCTTGACTTGTGCAGAGGTGGAGCCACAGCCGCAGGAGCATCCGGAGGTCGCCCCCGAGGAGCCGCAGGCCCCGCCGTCCCCGCCAAGGCCGAACTCCCCGGCAAGGGAGAGCGCTCCGCCAAGGGCGGGTACTCCGCCAAGGGCGAGTACCCCGCCAAGGGTGAGCAGCCCGGCGAGGGCGGTCACTCCGCCAAGGCAGAGCTCCCCGGCGAGGGAGCCCGCCGCTGATGACGTCCGCCAAGGTAGGTTCTGTAACTTTGTCTTCTTGGAGTCATTTCTTTTTGGATATTTGCTTGAACTTCTTTTGTTTCTTCTTCTTCTTCTAGATCCTCCTCCCCCCGAGCAGATGGAGACGGAAGTCATCATCATCGAGGAGGAGGGAGCGCAGGGAGGCGACGGCGACGCCCCTGTCGCCGAGGACACGGCGGGAGCCGCTGAGCCGGCCGCACAGGAGACCGCTCCGGCTGCGGACGCAGCGGCCGGGGAGAGGGACGGCGACCGCACCGCCAGCCCGGAGGCGGCGGGAGCATCAAGTGCTGCGCCGGCCGCCGACCCCTCCGCCGGAAAGGAGCAGGCCGGCTACTACCTTGAAGCCCCCAACGGCGTATTCATCCAGGTGCCGTGGGGTTCTTCGTCGCGAGCTCCCGCGGAGGGCGAGGCCTTTGATGGGGAGGTCCTCGCCTCCGCGGGCTTGAAGATTGTCGAGGCGCCCGGCGGAAGCGACGGGCCCGAGGAAGAGAAGCTGCTTCACCAGCTCCTGGCCCTTTACCGGGCCAGGCAGGCGAAGCTTGCTTCTCGGGAGGCCCTTGCCGCCAAGGCCGCCGCGGAGATGGAGAAGCGTGCGGCGGAGCTCAGCGCCGCCAACCAGGCTGCCCTCCGCGAGGTAGCGGAGGAGCGCGAGCGGCTCGCCGGGGAATATCAAGAGTGGCTGCTGGAGAAGGCCGAGGCCGAAGAGCAGCAGCGGCTCGCCGGGGTGGAGCTGTCCCGGCGAGAAGGAGAGCTCGCCCAGCGGAAGGTCAACCTCGACTCCCACGAGGAAGACCTTGCCGCTCGGGAGCAGGCCCTTGGCGGGGAGCTGAAGGAGGCGAGAGCTGCCGCGGCTACCGCGGAGACCGCCAAGGAGGAGCTTGCCGCCAAGGTCGCGCAGCTGGAGGAGTCGCTGAAGGCGAGCGTGGAGAAGATCGCCGCGCTCAACACGGAGCGCGAGAAGGACGCCCACACCAACTCAGAACTCCAGGTGCGTCTTTCTGAGAAGGGCGACGAGCTGAAGGCCGCCAAGGACTCCATTGAGGATCTGGAGCTGAAGGTCTCCACGCTGAAGGACTCGCTTGACGCCGTCCGGGATCGGGAGACCAAGCTGAAGGAGGAGCTCCGCAAGGAGCGAACCTTGGTGGACAGCGCCAACAAAGCGGCCGAGAACTTCCGTCGTACCGTCGAGGTGTGGACCGAGGACTTGGTATCTTCTGCGTCCAACATCGACCAGGAGCTGCTGGCGCTGAAAGTTGAGCATCTCATCTACTCTCCGGATCCGAACCTCCCTCACAGTGCCAAACTCAGCCTCTTCTTCACAGGGATTGCACCGGCCCTCGCAGGTCTTCGGAAGAAGATCCCCGCGCAGCTGGCCGAGGAGTCACGCCTGCTCTGCACGGGAACCTTGGAGCGCGTGCTGACGAAGATTGTATACCGCAATCCCGGCATAAACCTCACCAACGTTCTCCGCAGCTTGCCGGCCGATGCGAACATGGAGGTGCTGAAGGAGCAGGTCGCCCACATCATCGCCAAGGTGAACAAGATCTCCAGGATTGAGGGCGACCGCGTTGACTAGGCTTCCTTTATCTTTACCTCTTTTTGTTGCTGCATAGGGTGTTATGAACTCATTAATCTATCGGGACAAGTTATCTTTTGTAAGATATTTATCTTATTTCGATCAATCAGTGCAATGTTATCTTCCTTGTCTTAGTCATCTACTTTGTATGCTTTTCACCCTACGCTCCCGGGAAGCTTGCCGGCGAGGGGCCTTTGCCGCGAGCGCTGAGTGCTGGACTCTGAGCAGCCTGCTGGCCAAGGCCTCACCGGCAAACAACCTTGCCGCAGCCAGTCGCAACGCACTTAGCTTGCTGAGTGAACTCGAAAACGAAACAAGGGCGCGACACTTGTCGCAGCTCACTTAAGTCGTTGAGCGTACTCGAAAACAAGACAAGGGTGCGGCTAGCTACGGGTAGGTTCCTCCGCGCACAGGTTTTCCATACAAAGTGTGATTGTTCAAGGAAGACAACTAAAATTTAAAAATTTGAACTGGTCAAATTCTAATAACTTAGCTTTCACATATTGCTCGCTTCTCGGTAAGGCTTCTCTTTCTTGAACAGCACTTGGTTCCTCTTCCATCTCCTTCCCCCCCGATAAACTTGTGCGCGAGGAATGTTCCTTCTGCTTAAGAGGCAAGGAAAAAGAAGAGGGAAACAAGTATATGGCCTTTCGGCGTGCTAATGCTTACCGGATACGTATGTTGCACAGTATGCCAAATAACACATGCAAATATCAAGTAAGAGCCTGCAAAAGGCAAATGGCGCGAAACATGAAAACTTTACTGACGCACGGGGTCTGCGCCCGGCTTTGTACAAAGGGTTACATGCAACAGCGGCAAAGCTTGTACAAAAGGTGGTTGCCGGAGCGGATCACGGCAACCGCGCCTTATGGGTGAAACTTGCGAAGATGCTCTATGTTCGAGGAGTTGCTCACCGGTAAGCCTTCTTCGGTCTCAAGGCGGACAGCGCCGGGCCTTGTGACTTGTCTCACCCGATAAGGGCCTTCCCACTTCGGCGTCAACTTGTTGGAATTCTTGGCGGACTGAACACACCGAAGAACAAGGTCGCCTTCCTCGAGACTCCTGGCCTTGACCTTGCGGCTATGGTAGCGGCGCAAGGCTTGCTGGTATCGAGCAGCTCGTACAGCAGCCTGGAGACGTCCCTCCTCAAGGAGCAATGCATCATCTTGTCGCAGTTGCTCTTGCTCGAGCTCATCATAAGCGAGCACTCGAGGAGATCCGTATACGAGTTCCGTGGGGAGAACTGCCTCTGCTCCATAGACTAGAGCAAAGGGTGTCTGTCCGGTGGCTCGACTTGGTGTCGTTCTGATTGACCAAAGAGCCGCCGGTAGCTCCTCTATCCAATTTCTTCCGCACTTGCGCAGCCTGTCAAAGGTCCTTGTCTTGAGTCCGCGCAGCACTTCAGCATTGGCCCTCTCCGCTTGACCGTTGCTCCTCGGGTGAGCAACAGAAGCGAAACAGACCTTGGCGCCAAGGTCTTGGACGTACTGCATGAAGGTGCGGCTTGTGAATTGTGTACCGTTGTCGGTGATGATCCTGTTAGGGATCCCGAAACGGCAAACAATTGACCTGAAGAACCTGACCGCTGACTGTGCTGTCACCTTTCTCACTGGTTCCACTTCTGGCCACTTTGTGAACTTGTCGATTGCCACGTACAAGTACTCAAAGCCCCCAACGGCTCGGGGGAAGGGGCCGAGGATATCGAGCCCCCAGACCGAGAAGGGCCAGGACAAAGGAATTGTTTGGAGAGCCTGAGCTGGCTGATGAATTTGCTTTGCATGGAACTGGCACGCTTCACACTTAGTTACTAGCGCAGTTGCATCTTGGAGGGCTACTTGCCAAAAGAACCCTTGCCGGAAAGCTTTCCCGGCAAGCGCCCTTGCGCCAATGTGGTGGCCGCATATGCCTTCGTGTATTTCCGCCAACAGCTTCTGTCCATCTTCCCTGGAGATACACTTCAATCTGACACCATTGAGCCTTCTTCTGTACAGCTCGTTGTCCACGAATTGGTACATACTTGACTGCCTGGTTATCTTCTCTATTTCTTCTGGGTCGTCGGGAAGTTCTCCAGTTTGCATAAAACGGACGATCTGCTGCGCCCATGCCGGAGCTTGGGGCTCAACGACAAGGACTAAAGGCATGAGGGCCGCTGCGGGGTCCTCGGCTTCTACGGCAAGAACCTCTGGCTCTGCCGGAGCTGAAGGTCCCCCGGCAAGCTCGCCGGGGCGAGGCTTGTCGGGAACGCTTGCTTCAACTGTACAGACCCGGGGATCTGCAGGAGCAAACTGTTCCTCAGCGTTTTGGTTGTTGATCTTGGGGACCTTGGCGGCGGTTTCAGGAAGATCCGCCGGCAAGTAGTCGCCGGAGACCAACTTTCTCTTCTTGGATTGCCCAATGGATGGTGTAACGGATGGTTGAGTCAGCTTGAGCAAGAAGGTCCCTGGTTCCACAGGTAACTTCATCGAAGCACACTTTGAAAGGCCATCTGCAATTTCATTCTGAGCTCTCGGGATGTGCTCCATCTGCAGACCTTCAAAGTGCTCCTCAAGCTTCCTCACTTCATCGACATAAGCTTCCATCAAAGGGCTCTGATAACTCTTGTTAATTTGCCGGACCACCAACTGAGAATCTCCCCGCACAATCAGCTTCCTGATCCCAAGTTCGGCCGCAATCCTGAGGCCGGCAAGCAAGCCTTCATATTCAGCAGTGTTGTTTGTCGCTTGCTCCCTGGGAAAGTGCATATGGATAACATATTTGAGGTGCTCCCCGGTGGGCGCGATGAGCACCACGCCAGCACCGGCGCCTTGCAGCGAGAAGGCACCATCAAAATACATTACCCATTCACTTGTTGCTTCTTGTACGGGTGCACTTGTTTCTTGGGCTTCCTCATCGGGCGTTGGGGTCCACTCAGCTATGAATTCTGCCAAAGCTCGGCTCTGTATGGTTGAAGTACTTTCAAACTTGAGTCCAAAGCTCGACAGCTCCAGTGCCCACTCAACGATCCTGCCTGTTGCTTCCGGGTTGTGCAATATCCTCTTCAGCGGAAAGCGAGTGACCACTGTTATCTCATGTGCTTGGAAGTAATGGCGCAGCTTTCTCGAGGCCATGAGGAAGCCGAAAAGCAACTTTTGCACACCAGAGTATCTTGATCTAGCCCCCTGGAGAAGGGAACTTACAAAATACACTAGGCGCTGCACCATCTTCTTCCGCACTTCATTCTGTTCCTGCGCAGAGATGTCCTTGTCGGGGCCAGAGCTTGTCGGAGCAGCCCCCTGCTTGTCGCTGGATTCGCTTGCCGGTGGTGTAGCCTCCTCGTCGGACTCCCTCTCCGCTACTAACGCAGCACTAACCACCTGGTTGGTTGCCGCTAGGTATAACAACAACTTTTCCTGTGGTCTAGGTGCGACAAGTATTGGAGTGGAGGATAGGTACCGTTTCAAATCTTGCAGCGCCGCCTCCGCTTCCGGAGTCCACTTCATGGGACCTGCCTTCTTCAAGATTTTGAAGAAAGGTAGGGCGCGTTCTGCAGACTTCGAAATGAACCTACTGAGGGCAGCCACACAACCTGCAAGCCTTCTGACATCCTTGACGCGCTTCGGGGCCTCGATCTGCTCAATGGCTTTAATCTTGTCGGGGTTAGCTTCAAGTCCCCTCTACGACACAAAGAACCCGAGAAGCTTGCCGGAGGGAACTCCAAAGACGCACTTCTCGGGGTTCAACTTGAGCTGTATCCTGCGCAGGTTCTGAAATGTTTCTTCCAAATCTTGGATCAGGGTTTCCTTGCTCTTACTCTTCACCACAATGTCATCCATGTAAGCCTCTACGTTTCTGTGGATCTGTGGCTCGAAAGCAGTGTGCACTACCCTTGCAAATGTTGATCCTGCATTCTTCAGTCCAAATGGCATGCGTATGAAGCAATAAGTGCCACATGGAGTGATAAATGCAGTCTTCTCTTCATCTTCTTTGGCCATAAAGATCTGGTGGTAGCCTGAATATGCATCAAGAAAACAGAGTAGCTCACATCCGGCAGTGGAGTCGACAATCTGGTCAATGCGCGGCAGAGGGAATGGATCCTTGGGACATGCTTTATTCACATCGGTGAAGTCTATACACAGTCTCCACTTCCCGTTGGCCTTGCGCACGACGACTGGGTTTGCTAACCACGTCGGATGGATCACACCTCTAACTAGGCCTGCTGCCTCTAGCTTCTTGATCTCTTCGTTGATGAATTCTTGGCGCTCCACGGCTTGCTTTCTCACTTTCTGTTTGATGGGCCGCGCATGAGGACAAACAGCAAGCTTGTGCTCAATTACCTTCCTGGGAACACCGGGGATGTCAGATGGTTGCCAGGCAAACACATTGACATTCGCCCGTAGGAAGGCAACGAGCGCGCTTTCCTATTTGCTGTCAAGTGTGGCACTGATGGTGAAGGTACCACCAGTGTCGTCCTCCTTGGCGGACACCTTCTTGGTTGCCGGAGGAGCGGCCATCCCTTTCTTACACTTGCCGGTGGAGCTCGATGGAACGTCCTCGACGGCAGCGCAGCACTCCGAAGAGGTGCGGTTGCCGGAGTGGGCCCCAGAGCACTTGCCGGACTTGGTCTTTGTCTTCTTCCCCCCGGGAGCTTCAGCGGCAAGTGTGTCCTTTTCTGCCGCAGCTGCTGCATCCCGGTAGATCTTGTCGGCGCAGACAAGCGCATCTTTCTTGTCGCCATGGACAGTGATGACGCTTATCGGCCCCGGCATCTTGAGTACGTTGTAGGCATAATGGGAAGCTGCCATGAACTTGGCGAGGGCAGGACGGCCGAGTATTCCATTGTATGGCAATGGAATATCGGCGACGTCGAAAGTGATGCGCTCAGTTCTGAAGTTGAGCTCCCCGCCAAAGGTCACCGGCAGAGTAATCTTCCCCTTGGGCTTGCTCCTTCCCGGGTTGATTCCTTGGAAAGAACCGGTCTCTTCGAGCTCGCCATCTGGAATTTGGAGTTTCTTGATCACAGCAGAGGAGATCAAGTTCAGCCCGGCCCCGCCGTCAACCAACATTTTGGTGACCTTGAGGTTGCGGATGGTGGGAGAGACCAGCATCGGCAAGCACCCGACCGCAGTGGTGCGGTCAGGGTGATCCTCAAGATCAAAAATGATGGGCGTGCTGGACCATTTGAGGAGCCTGCGCGACTCCACGGGCGGCTCCGCTGCATTCACCTCGCGCACCCACTGTTTGAGCTGGCGGTGGGAGGTGTGCAGAGAGGCGCCACCGTCGACGCACAGGACCTCCGTGGCCTTCTAGAACTCCTGCTCGCTGTTATCCTCATCCTCCATGTCTTCGTCGTCGTCCTCTTCATCCTTGTCGCGGCCCCGGGGAGGTCGATCACCTTGCCGCTGCTTGGCCTTGCCGCGGCGTCCTCCCCGGCCATTGAACGGCCGCTTCTTGCTTGGTTCTCCCCCACCACCTTGGGCCTTCTCCTTGTCACGCCTCTCGTACTCAGCTTTCTGCTGCTCGACGAGGTACTCGACGCGCTTGCAGTTGGAGAGGTCGTGGCCCTTGGTGCGGTGGATCTTGCAGTACTGCTTGTCGGAGCCGTCCTGCTTGTCGGCTGCCGCTACAGGGGCAGGCTCCTTGCCGGAGCCGCCAGCCTGTGTTTGCTTGGCGGGAGCCTCCTTGCCGGACTTCTCGACGGCAAGCACTTCCTTCTTGTTTTTCCTTTTGTTGTTCCGCCGCCGGCCCTTCTTTGCCGGAGCGGCGTTGTCGCTGTCGCTTCCTCCTGCGCCAGCATCCTCCCCGGGGAGTCTCCTCCCCTCTTCTGCGCGTGCGCACTTATCAGCCAGAGCGTAGAGCTCGCTGACATCCCGAATCTTGGTCATCGCCATTTCTTCATGCATGCGGCGGTTACGCACGTTCTGATGGAACGCGCTGATAACCGCGGCAGGGTGGACGTCAGGGATGTTGTGCTGTACACGGCTGAAGCGTTGGATGTACTTGCGCAGGGATTCTCCTTCCTTCTGGGCCAGAATGTGGAGATCGCTCTCCTGGCCGTGAGGTTTGTGGCCGCCGGTGAAGGCGCCAACAAACTGGTGGCAAAGGTCCGCCCAAGAAGAAATGGAGCCTTCCGGCAAGTGCATAAGCCACGAACGAATGTTCGGCTTAAGCACGAGCGGGAAGTAGTTTGCCAAGATCTTCTCATCGCGTCCCCCGGCAGCTTGCACCGCGATGGTGTATACGCTGAGGAATTCCGAGGGGTGCGTCTTGCCGTCGTACTTCTCCGGTACGTCGGGCTTGAAATTCTTCATGCTGGGCCACTGGACGCGCCGCAGCTCACGGGTAAACGCAGGGCAGCCTACCGCGTACGGCAAGTCGCCTGGTTCACCGGGCGCGCGCGCGTCGACAGCGTTCCCAGCCCTCTAGTCTGATTGTCGTCGAGCTTCTCGGCGGCGCTCGATCGTTGTCCGAGCGTCTTCTTGTCGCCGGTCGTCGAGGACCTGGCGCTGGTCCCGACGAGCCCGCGGATCCGACGACGCCGTGGAGCCGTCGTCGGCGTTGTTCCGGCGGGGCGGCGTCTTCTGCTTCCGCGGCGGGGAGTGCACGGTTGTCGCACCCCCGGCGGTCATGTCGCCGTCGGCCTTCGTCTTCTCAGCTTGCCGCAGCCGCGAGGTCGCCGGCTGCTGTGGAGAGTCGTTGTTGGCGAAGGCGATCAGGCTCTGGATGGTGGCCCTCCAGTCTTCGGCCTTGTCTGCCGCTGGAGGGAAGTCGAGGAGCAGTTGCGCCCTTGCGAACGCTTCTGCTGGAGTGGAGGGGAACGGGGGCGAGCGGTGCGAGGAGCGGGATATGCTCGGACTCCTAACAGCGTTAGAAGGAGCAGGGTCCCGCCCCGGCGCCTTCGCTTTGCTTGTGCCCGGAAGGTGGTCCGGGGCGTCCCGCGAGCCTCCGGTTTGTCCTTGCCCCAGCAAGCGGATACCACCTCCTGTGACATGCCGCTGCTGGGTTGTCGTGTGCTGAGATGGACGCGGCGCGTCCACGGAGACCGAGGCTCGGTCGTCCGTCCTGTCTTTGGATTTGGTGGCGCCGCGAGTGTCCTCGCCGGCGACCACCCTTTCGACGGCGTCTCCCCCGCCCACCGTTGGTTCCGGTGGCGGCGGATGAGACGCAGACGGGCCTCCGACCTCCGAAGCCTTCTTCTTCGGGGCCATGGTGCTGTTGCTGATGAAGTCGCTGATGAAACTGGAGAGGTTGATGAAGAATGCGCCCGCGTGAACGCCGGATCAGATTCGCACAACCTCGACGCCCCCTACCTGGCGCGCCAAAGATGTCGGGGGAAACTGTCCGCCACGAACACCTATGGGACCGGAGCCCCTTGTCTGTGCGGTAAGAGGGCGGAGGGAGTACGAAGAGCAGATCGTAGCGAACACGCGGGCAGTTTTACCCAGGTTCGGGCCGCGGTGGACGCGTAAAACCCTACTCCTGCTTAGTTTGTATTGAGTTGGAGAGCTCGGGAGCTCGAAGAACCAGCTACACCGAGCGTATGAGCGATCTAGGTTCCGAACCCCCTCCACGTTGTGCATGGGCCTCCTTTTATAGTGCAAGGGGTCACCGACAGGTGTCAACGTAGGAGAAAGGGGTAAAAATGTAAAAGAGGTGGTAGTTGTAACAGTGCGGGAATAGTGGAGCTACAGTGCGTGAACAGTGGTCGCTACCTACTTTGACAGTGGGGGACAAGGGCATTTAATGCCCGTCGCCGTCGACCCCAAAAGCTCCCGCCCTTGCGTCTCCGTTTGCCACGGTGATGGCTTCACCTCCGTGGAGTGCCACCGTGTCCCCCAGGCTGCACAGCCATCCGCCACGCGTCCCTGGAATGGCCCCAGGGCGACGCGTGGGCCGATGAGCTGGAGTGCGGGCACACAACGCGACTCTCCCGGCAAGCACCTTGCCGGGGTCTTGACCTTGCCGGGCCCGGGGGGCTTGCCGGGCTCTGAAGCTTGTCGCTCCCCGGGCCCTCGCCGGGACGCGTATAGCGCCGAGGCGTGTCTTCTATGATGTGATCTTCTAGTCTTCCTGGCAAGCTCCTCTTGCCAGGGCCTTGCGTGAGTGAGATAACCTAGAGCCTGGAACTGCCTTCCCGGCAAGCTCCGCTTGCCGGGGTCTCGATCTTCTGTCTTGTATACTTTGTTTTTGAATGGTTTGACATGGAGCAGGAAGGTCTCCGGCGAGCACGTGATAAACCCTGCCGCGGGAAGCTGCAACTGCCCGTGCACAAGTTGGGGTACTGAGGTACCCCTACCTTAGTACACCGACAGTAACAGAAGGTTACGGCGGTGGAATTAGGGTTTCTTTGTGCTCCCCGATGTTTTTAGGGTATGTGGATATATATATATATAGGAGGAAAAAGTACGTCGGTGGAGCAACGTGGGGCCCATGAGGGTGGGGTGCGCCTATCCCCCTGGGCGCGCCCTGCCCCCTCATGGGCACCTCCTTTCTTCTCTGACTTGTACTCCAAGTCTCTCATGAAGATATCATTCCGAAAATAACTCTCCCAAAGGTATCATTCCGTTTGGACTCCGTTTGATATTCCTTTTGTGTGAAACACTGAAATAGGAAAAAAAAACAGCAATTTGCACTGGGCCTTGGATTAGTAGGTTAGTCCCAAAAATAATATAAAAGTATATAATAAAGCCCATTAAACATCCAAAATAGAATATATAATAGCATGGAACAATCAAAAATTATAGATACGTTGGAGACGTATCAAGCATCTCCAAGCTTAATTCCTGCTCGTCCTCGAGTTGGTAAATGATAAAAACAGAATTTTTTTATGTGGAATGCTAACCATCATAATTCTCAATGTAATTTTCTTTATTGTGGCATGAAAGTTCAGATCCGAAAGATTCAAGACAAAAGTCTATATTGACATAAGAATAATAATACTTCCATCATATAGTCTGGCTATGCTCTATCTTCATCACACAAAATATTTAAATCATGCACAACCCCGGTTTCAGCCAAGCAATTTTTTCACACTTTAATTCTTTCAAACCTTTCAACTTTCACGCAATACATGAGTGTGAGCCATGGATATAGCACTATGTGGAATAGACTGTGGTTGAGGAGAAGACAAAAGAAGAAGATAGTCTCACATCAACTAGGCGTATCAATGGGCTATGGAGATGCCCATCAATAGATATCAATTTGAGTGAGTAGGGATTGCCATGCAATGGATGCACTAGAGCTATAAGTGTATGAAAGCTCAAGAAATGAAACTAAGTGGGTGTGCATCCAACTTGCTTGCTCATGAAAACCTTGGGCGCTTTGAGGAAGCCTATCGTTGGAATATACAAGCCAAGTTTTTATAATGAAAATTCCCACTAGTAAATGAAATTGACAAAACAAGAGACTCTCTATCATGAAGATTATGGTGCTACTTTGAAGCACACGTGTGGAAAAGGATAGTAGCATTGTCCCTTCTCTCTTTTTTTGGAGGGGCTTTTTTAGCCCCCCTCTCTTTTTTGGGCCATCTCATTTTTTTTATTTGGCCTTTCTCTCTCTTTTTTTTTGTTTACTCAATGGGGCAATGCTCTAATAATGAAGATCATCACACTTTTATTTACTTACAACTCAAAGATTACAACTCGAAGCTAGAACAAAATATGACTCTATGTGAATGCCTCCGGCGGTGTACCAGGATGTGCAATGAATCAAGAGTGACATGTATGAATGAATTGTGAACGGTGGCTTTTCCACAAATACGATGTCAATTACATGATCATGCATGGCAATATGACAATGTGAAACGTGTCATAATAATGGAACGGTGGAAAGTTACATGGCAATATATCTCAGAATGGCTATGGAAATGCCATGATAGGTAGGTATGGTGGCTGTTTTTGAGGAAGGTATATGGTGGGTGTATGATACCGACGAAAGTTGCGCTATACAAGGGAGGCTAGCAATGGTGGAAGGGTGAGAGTGCGTATAATCCATGGACTCAACATTAGTCATAAAGAACTCATATACTTATTGCAAAAATCTATGAGTTATTAAAACAAAGTATTCAACGCATGCTCCTAGGGGAAGGGTTAATAGGAGTTAACCATCGCGCGATCCCGACCTCCACACAAAGGATGACACTCAATAAATAAATCATGCTCCAACTTCATCACATAACGGTTCACCATACGTGCATGCGACGGGAATCACAAACTTTAACACAAGTGTTTCTAAAATTCACAATTACTCCACTAGCATGACTCTAATATCACCATCCTCGTATCTCAAAACAATCATCAAGTATCAAACTTCTCATAATATTCAATGCACTTTATATGATTATTTATTATACCTATCTTGGATGCCTATCATATTAGGACTAATTTTATAACCAAAGCAAATTACCATGCTGTTCTAAAGGACTCTCAAAAAGATATAAGTGAATCATGAGAGATCAATAATTTCTAAAAAAATAAAATCACCACCGTTCTCTAAAAGATATAAGTGAAGCACTAGAGCAAAACTATCTAGCTCAAAAGATATAAGTGAAGCACATAGAGTATTCTAATAAATTCCAAATCATATTTATCTCTCTCAAAAGGTCTGTCCAGCAAGGATGATTGTGGCAAACTAAAAAGCAATGACTCAAATCATACAAGACGCTCCAAGCAAAACACATATCATGCGGTGAATAAAAATATAGTCTCAAGTAAGGTTACCGATAAACGAAGACGGAAGAGGGGATGCCTTCCCGAGGCATCCCCAAGCTTAGGCTTTTGGTTATCCTTGAAATTTAGCTTGGGGTGCCTTGGGAATCCCCAAGCTTAGGCTCTTACCACTCTTTGTTCCATTGTCCATCAAATCCATACTCAAAACTTGAGAACTTCACAACACAAAACTTAGCCAAAAATCTTGTGAGCTCCGTTAGTATAAGAAAACAACCCACCACCCAAAGGTACTATAATGTACTCATTATTTGTTTATATTGGTGTTAAACCTGTTGTATTCCAACTTCTCCATGATTCATACCCCCCGATACTACTCATAGATTCATCAAAATAAGCAAACAACACACGAAAAACAGAATCAGTAAAAAACAAAACAGTCTCTAGTAATTTGTAACTTTCGAATATTCTGTAACTCTACAAAAATTGAAATAAATTGGTGGACGTGAGGAATTTGTCTATTAATCATCTGCAAAAACAATTAGCTAAAAAGCACTCTCCAGTAAAAAATTACAGCCAATCTCGTGAGCGCTAAAGTTTCTGTTTTTTACAGCATGATCACATAAACTTCACACAAGTCTTTCCAAAGGTTCTACTTGGCACAAACACTAATGAAAACACAAAACCACATCTAAACATAAGCTAGATGCAATATTTATTCCTAAACAGAAGAAAAAACAAAGAAAATAAAATTGGGTTACCTCCCAACAAGCGTTATCGTTTAACGCCCCTAGCTAGGCACGATACAAGAATAGATCTAGGTATTGCCATCTTTGGTAGGTAATTCTTCGGTTAAGCACTTATAATTCTTAGGAACTTCTTCATTCCTATTAATAATCAAACTTCTAGGCAAGAAATCAAGAAATTCGTTTGTAGCAAAAGGTTCCCTTATGAAAGTGAGAAAGTTGGGATGAACACTTATGGATTTGAGATCCGAAGTTTCCTTACTAGATGGTTCACCCTTATTTTTAGGAACATACATAAACTTGGCCAATTTAGTGATAAAGGGGTTTGAAGTATTTTTCATAGCAGAAAAAGCAGACCCTACATTAGTGATAATATCCTCAGGTTTATCAATTCTGGTGGAATCTTGATCTATTCTCTCTTTAACTATAGGTTATTTTTCTTTTTAAAAATCAGAATAACTCCTACTTTAGATCCATATTGGGTAATTTGGTTATGGATCTTTGTATCCAAACTCTCAACCAACTCTACAGTGGCAACTTTGTTTTCAATAATTTCAAGCCTTTGCATAATATGTTCTAAAGTCAAAATAGTTCCATTAACCAGAAGAGGTGGTGGGCCAAACAATTCTGTCATAGCATTATAAGAATCAAAAGTATGGCTACCCAAGAAATTCCCTCCAGTAATGGTATCAAGAATATATCTATTCCACGGAGTGATGCCAACATAAAAATTGCGACGAAGCACAGAAGTGGAAAGCTTCCTAGTAGATCTGTTTTCACCATTGCAAATTCTATACAAAGCATCTTTTAAATTTTCTTCCTCCCTTTGTTTAAAGTTAAGAACCTCACTCTCGGCAGTATTGATAATTATAGGCGTGCTAGCCATGACGACAAGGCAAAGCGATAAAACACACGGAAGAAGAAGGGCGAATAAAACGGCAAGGGTGAAGTGGGGGAGAGGAAAACATGAGGCAAATAATGTAGTGCGAGGGATAAGAGTTTGTGATAGGTACTTGGTATATGACTTTGCGTTGATCTCCTCGGCAACGGCGCCAGAAATACTTCTTTCTACTTCTCGAGCTTGCGTTGTATTCCCCCGAAGAGGAAAGGGTGATGCATCACAGTAGTGTAAGTATTTCCCTCAGTTTTTGAGAACCAAGGTATCAATCCAGTAGGACACCACACGCGAGTCCCTCACACCTGCACAAACAAATAACAACCTCGCAGCTAACGCGATAAGGGGTTGTCAATCCCTTCACGGTCACTTACGAGAGTGAGATCTGATAGATATGATAAGATAATATTTTTGGTATTTTTGGTATAGAAGCAGAAAGTAAATAATACAAAGTAAAGTAAAGTAAATAGTAGATGGAAGATTAATATGATGAGAATAGACCCGGGGGCCATAGGTTTCACTAGTGGCTTCTCTCATGATAGCAGAATTCTACGGTGGGTGAACAAATTACTGTCGAGAAATTGATAGAAAAGCGCATAGTTATGACAATATCTAGGCATGATCATTGTATATAGGCATCACGTCCGTAACAAGTAGACCGAAACCATTCTGCATCTACTACTATTACTCCACACATTGACCGCTATCCAGCATGCATCTAGAGTATTACGTTCATAAGAACAGAGTAATGCCTTAAGCAAGATGACATGATGTAGAGGGATAAACTCAAGCAATATGATATAAACCCCATATTTTTATCCTCGATGGCAACAATACTATACGTGCCTTGCTGCCCCTACTGTCACTGGGAAAGGACAGCGCAAGATTGAACCCAATGCCAATTACTTCTCCTTTTGCAAGAACTATAGATGTAGTAGGCCAAACCAAACCAATAATTTGAAGAGACTTGCAAGGATATTATAATAATACATAAAAGATTTCAGAAAAGAATCCAATATTGTTCATAGATAATCTTGATCATAAACCCACAATTCATCGGATCTCGACAAACACACCGCAAAAAGATTACATCAAATAGATCTCCTCGAAGATCGAGTAGAACTTTGTATTGAGATCCAAAGAGAGGGAAGAAGCCATCTAGCTAATAACTATGGACCCGAAGCTCTGTGGTAAACTACTCACAACTCATCGGAGTGGCTATGGTGTTGATGTAGAAGCCCTCCGTGATCGATGCCCCCTCCGGTAGAGCTCCGAAACAGGCCCCAAGATGGGATCTTACGGTAACAGAAGGTTACATCAGTGGAATTAGGGTTTCTTCATGCTCCCCGATGTTTTCAGGGTATGTGGATATATATAGGAGGAAAAAGTACGTCGGTGGAGCAATGTGGGGCCCACGAGGGTGGGGGGCGTGCCTACAGCCCTGCCCCCTCGTGGGCACCTCGTTTCTTCTCTGACTTGTACTCCAAGTCTCTCGTGAAGATATCGTTCCAAAAATAACCCTCCCTAAGGTTTCATTCCGTTTGGATTCCATTTGATATTCGTTCTTTGCGAAACACTGAAATAGGCAAAAAAAACTGCAATTTGCACTGGGCCTTGGGTTAGTAGGTTAGTCCCAAAAATAATATAAAAGTGTATAATAAAGCCTATTAAACATCAAAAACAGAATATATATTAGCAAGGAACAATCAAAAATTATAGATACGTTGGAGACGTATAAATAACTTTCATGGATAAAAAGATAGATCTGATCATAAACTCAAAATTCATCGGATCCCAACAAACACACAGCAAAAAGAGTTACATCATATGGATCTCCAAGAGACCATTGTATTGAGAATCAAGAGAGAGAGAGAGAGAGAGAGAGAGAGAGAGAGAGAGAGAGAGAGAGAGAGAGAGAGAGAGGAAGCCATCTAGCTACTAACTACAGACCCGAAGGAAGTGGTGAACCCCTCTGTGATGGTGTCTAGATTGGATCTGGTGTTTCTGGACTCTGCGGGTGCTGGATGAATATTTTGTCGACTCGCCTAGGGTTTCTGGAATATTTGGGTATTTATAGAGCAAAGTGGCGGTCTGTGGGGCACCCGTGGTGGGCACAACCCACCAGGGCGCGCCCGGGCCTCCTGGCGCGCCCTGGTGGGTTGTCCCCTCCTCGGCACTCCCCCAGGTGCCACCAGGGCCCAATGTCTTCCTTCTGGCCCAGAAAAAATCACAAAAATAGTTTCGTGGTGTTTGGGGTCCGTTTGATATTGATTTCCTGCGATGTAAAAAACATGCAGAAAACAGCAACTCGCACTTGCACTATGTCAATAGGTTAGTAACAAAAAAATGATATAAAATGACTATAAAATGATTGTAAAACATCCAAGAATGATAATATAACAGCATGGAACAATAAAAAATTATAGATACGTTGGAGATGTATCAGCATCCCCAAGCTTAACTCCTACTCTCCTCGAGTAGGTAAGAGATAAAAAAAGAATTTTTTATGTGGAGTGTTGTTTATCAAGTCATATCATATTCTTTTCTTTATAGCATGGACATTTGGAATTTTGTATGGTTCAAAGCAATAGTCTAGTTTTGACATAATAACTTAGATACTCAAGCATATCAACAAGCAAGCATGTCTTTCAAAATATCAATGCTAAAATAAGTTATCCCTAGCCCATCATACTCTACCATTGATCCATTCATGAAACAAACTTGCATATTAGTTACATCCAATGCTCAAGTACGATCATAGTGTTTCCTAGTTGGTGCTTGTAAGAGATGATGGAGACACAAATTCAAAAATAAAAATTGTATAAGTAGAAGTAGGGATTTGTAGAGGTGCTAGAGCTCAAAGCTTAAATTTATTTTTTTGGGGATGTATACTTTTCCCACCAACGAGAACGACTTGAGGTCCCCAACACTTTCCATGCTAGATATATCATAGGCGGTTCCCAAACAGAAAATAAAGTTATTCCTATTCCACCAAACTTTCACAAGCCATGGCTAGCCGAATCTACGGTTGCCTTCCATACCAACACTTTCCAAGGATTTTATTATTTCACAATGTAAAGTAAATTTGTTTTTTCATTTCAGGACTGGGCATCCCTAATACCTTTGTCGTACTCTCGTGCAATGACAAGTGAATAAACACTCATCGTGAGAATAACACATCCAACATGGAAAATATTGGCCACCCCTCACCGCCTCGCGAGCGGTACGGGCACACAAAAGGGAAATTTATTTTGAAAATTTGAGATGGCACATACAAATTTGCTTAGAACGGCAAGGAAATACCGCATATAGGTAGGTATGGTGGACTAATATGGCAAAACCAGGATAAAGGATTTGGATGCACAAGCAGAGCTCATACTTAGTGCAAAATGAAGGCTAACAAAATACTGTGAAGCGACCAACCATGAAACAAATAATCTCATAAGCCAACACTAAGCATAAATAACACCGAATAATGCACCACAAGTAGGATATAATTTCATTGCATAATTATTGACTTTCGTGCTTGCAAGGGAATCACAAACTTTAACACTAGTATTCTTACTAAAGCATAATTACTCATCAACATGACTCACATATCATATCATCATGTCTCAAAACTATTACAAGGAATCAAGTTTATTTTATCCAATGATCTTCATGACATTTTTTTACTTTATCCTTCTTGCATATCTATCACTTTGGGACTAATTTTCATGTGTTTCTTTTGATAACCTCAAACAAATATAAGTGACGATCATGAGCATAAATGTTTTCTTCATTCTCTCAAAATAATAATATAAGTGAAGCAAGAGAGAATTTCTTTAAAATTTTACTAACTCTCAAATAAATATAAGTGAAGCAAGAGAGTATTTCTTCAAAAATAACTAAGCACACCGTGCTCAAAAAGATAAAATTGAAGCACTAGAGCAAGTCCTAGCTAATAAAAATTTAAGTGAAGCATAGAGAGCTATTCTAACAAGTCATGGCATAATTTTTGCTCTTTCAAGTAGGTGTGTACAGCAAGGATTGATGACTTAAAAAGCAAAACAAAACAAGAAAATACTCATAGCATACAAGATGCTCCAAGCAAAACACATATCATGTGATGAATAAAAATATAGTTTCAAGTGAAATACCGATAGTTGTTGGAAGAAAGCGGGGATGCCACTTGGGGGGCATCCCCAAGCTTAGTTGGTTGCTCCTTCTTGGATAATAGCTTGGGATTCCGGGGCATCCTCAAGCTTAGGCTCTTACATCCTTCCTTCATCCATCGTAAGATAACCCAAAACTTGAAAACTTCAATCACACAAAACTTCAACAAAACCTTTGTGAGATCCGTTAGTGAAAGAAAGCAAACCAGTACTATAAGTATTGTATCAAACCAATTCATATTTTGTTTTTGTATTATATCTACTGTATTCCAACTTTTCTATGGCAAAAACTCATCAAAGAAAACCATAGAGCCATCAAAATAAGCACACAACACAAAGAAAACAGAATCTGTCAAAAACAGAACAATCTGTAGTAATCTAGAAGTTTCAAAAACTTCTGGGCCTCTAAAAATCTTGAAAAGATAGGGCCACGTGAGAAATTTATATATTAATCTTTTGCAAAAAGAATCAACTAAAAAGCACTTTTCTATTAAAAATGGGAATTCTTCTCGTGAGTGCAAAGTTTCTGTCTTTTTCAGCAAGATGAAACTACTATCACCCAAGAAGATCCTATTGGTTCTACTTGGCACAAACACTAACTAAAACACAAAAAACACAATCATAACAGTAGCATAATTGTGCAAACACACAAGAACAGAAAGCAAAAAACAAAAATATATTTTATTCATTGGGTTGCCTCCCAACAAGCGCTATAGTTTTACGCCCCTAGCTAGGCGTATGATTTTATTGATGCTCACATAAAAGATAGTAACTGAAACACAAAGAGACCATCATGAGCCATGTCACAAACACATTTAAGTCTAACTCTCTTCCTATGCATAGGCATTTTGTAGGCAAACAAAATGTCAAGGCAAGAAATATCTAGCATATTGAAGGAAGAAGAAAGAAACAATAGCAATCTCAACATAACAAGAGGTGATTTAGTAACATGATTATTTCTACAACCATATATTCCTCTCTAATAATAGTTACATGTAGGATCATACTCAAATTCAACAATATAGCAATCATATAAAAATTTATTTTCATGATCCACATGCATACAAAGTTGACACTCTTCCAATATAGTGGGATTATCATAAACTAAAGTCATGACCTCTCCAAACCCACTTTTGTCAAAAAATTCATAAGATTGAACACTCTCCAAATATGTGGGATTATTTTTACTTAAAGTTGATGCTCTTCCAAACCCACTTTCAATATTATCACCAACATATTCGTCATGAGGCTTAAATAAAGTTTCAAGATCATAAGAATCATTATCACCCCAATCATGATCATTGCAACAAGTAGTGGACATAGCAAAATTAGAATCCCCAAGCTTGGGGTTTTGCATATTATTAGGACAATTTACATTAATAGAATTTATAGTAAAGTAATTGCAATCATGCTTTTCATTCAAGGAGCTATCATAAATCACTTCATAAATTTCTTCATCATAATTTTTAGATTCACGAATCTCAAGAAAAACTTCATAAAGATAATCTAGTGAACTCAATTCACTAGCAATTGGTTCATCATAATTGGATCTCTTGAAAAGATTAGCAAGTGGACAAGGATCCATATCAATTGATATTTAGCAAGAAAAGATGCAAGCAAATAGAAGACACATGGCAACACAAGCAAACATGAGATCTGACAAGGAAACGGCGAACGAAAAAGAGGGCGAATAAAACGGCAATTTTTTGTGAAGTGGGGGAGAGGAAAACGAGTGGCGAATGGAAAATAATGTAAATTGCGAGGAGATGAGATTTGTGATTAGGAACCTGGTATATGTTGCAGGTGCTCCCCGACAATGGCGCCAGAAATTCCTTCTGATGTCGCTTAAAGCTACGCCGGTTTTTCTCCAAAGAGGAAGGGATGATGCAGCACAGCGGCGGTAGGTATTTCCCTCAGATGTGAAACCAAGCTTATCGAACCAATAGGAGAACCAAGCAACACAACATAAATAGCACCTGCACACAAATAACAACACCTCGCAACACGACGTGTTAAAGGGGTTGTCCATTCCTTTTGGGTAACGAACGTGAGAGATATATAAATATTGGTTGATTGGTTGATAAATAAGATAAATTGCAGCAAGGTATTTTTGGGTTTTTGGTTTAGTATATCTGAAAATAAAAAGATAAGGCAAATAGATCGCAAAGGGGGATATATGAGAAAGGAAACCCGGGGGCCGTAGGTTTCACTAGTGGCTTCTCTCGAGAAGAATAACAACGGTGGGTGAACAAATTACTGTTGGGCAATTAATAGAACTTGAAATAATCATGATGATATCCAGGCAGTGATCATTACATAGGCATCACGTCCAAGATTAGTAGACCGACTCCTGCCTTCATCTACTACAATTACTCCACACATCGACCGCTATCTAGCATGCATCTAGTGTATTAAGTTCATGGAAAAATAGAGCAATGCATTAAGAACGATGGCATGATGTAGACAAGATCCGTATATCTATGGCGTTAGATATGAATCTAGTTGGATCCCCTTCTGTCACTGGGATCAAGCACCATAAGATCAAACTCACTACCGGGCACCTCTTCCCATTGCAAGATAAATAGATCAAGTTGGCCAAACAAAACCCAATATCGGAGAGGAAATACGAGGCTATAAGCAATCATGCATATAAGAGATCAAAGAACTCAAATAACTTTCATGGATAAAAAGATAGATCTGATTATAAACTCAAAGTTCATCGGATCCCAACAAACACACCGCAAAAAGAGTTACATCATATGGATCTCCAAGAGACCATTGTATTGAGAACCAAAAGAGATAGAAAGAGAGAGAGAGAGAGAGAGAGAGAGAGAGAGAGAGGAAGCCATCTAGCTAATAACTATGGACTCAAAGGTCTACAAGGAACTACGCACGCATCATCGGAGAGGCACCAATGGAAGTGGTGAACCCCTCAGTGATGGTGTCTAGATTGGATCTGGTGTTTCTGGACTCTGCGGCAGCTGGATGAATATTTTGTCGACTCCCCGAGGGTTTCTGGAATATTTGGGTATTTATAGAGCAAAGAGGCGGTCCATGGGGCACCTGAGGTGGGCACAACCCACCAAGGCGTGCCCGGGCCTCCTGGCGCGCCCTGGTGGGTTGTCCCCTCCCCGGGACTCCCCCAGGTGCCACCAGGGCCCAATGTCTTCCTTCTAGCCCAGAAAAAATCACAAAAATAGTTTCGCGGTGTATGGGCTCCGCCTGATATTGATTTCCTGCGATGTAAAAAACATGCAAAAGACAGCAACTGGCACTTTTTTTTTTGAAGGCACTTGGCACTATGTCAATAGGTTAGTACCAAAAAATGATATAAATGACTATAAAATGATTGTAAAACATCGAAGAATGATAATATAACAGCATGGAACAATAAAAAATTATAGATATGTAGGAGACGTATTAGGCCACCACTGGCCCAGATGATATATGAAATCATAGTTTGGGTTGTACTGTTATGCAGCAGCTATCGCTTGGCGAGCTTCTTCTTGAAGGCAAGCGGTCTCTGCCTCTCTCATATGTGCTCGCCTCCTCTCTCGTTATGAAGTATCTCCCTTTTACCTGAAAGTCAAAGAAAGCAGGAGCAGAAAGAGTAATATGGACGGCACGCCGTCTGTCAAAGATTAGTCGGTACTGAAGGTGCTGCTCATTCCTCTCGAGAAACTGATAACGTATCATAGCTTCATAATCTCGAAAAGCAGGTGGCAACTCAACATCATATCCTCTTATGGGTACATCTAAATAATTAGCTAAACGAGTTGCATAAATCCCTCCAAATAAATCTCCATCTTTAGCATTATGATGTAACCTCCTCGCAATAATTGCCCCTAAATTATATTGCTTATCCCCTGACACCGCACATTTAAGGACTTAAATCTGGAACACAAAGGTGGCTATGATCATGTTTACCATTAATGCATCTACCTATGAAGAGAGCAAAATAATGTATAGCTAGAAAGTGAATGCTCCCTATGGTGGCTTGTGTAACGTTTCTAGTTTCCCCCACGTTGATGCTATCAAGGAAATCACGGTATTCAGGTTTGTGAGGATCATTGAGACTACCCCACTGCGGGATTTTACATGCTGCACAAAACTCTTCTAGGTCCATAGTATAAGATTCATTATAAAGATCAAACCTGACAGTTTGAGTATTGCGCTTAGATGAAAACTCAAACCTCCGTACAAAGGAATCGGTGAGGTAATAGTATTGCAGGCACTTATTTGATATGAAGTCCTCAAGGCCGGTATTTTGCACGTATGCATCAAACTCATCCTTGAAACCTGCGTGAATCATAAATTCATCCGACGGCCATTCACAAGGCCGTACTTGAGCATCTCCTGGTGGTTCAAGGTCCGGTTCGCGTATTGCAAGTCTCGGTGCTTGCTTTCTTGAAGGGCCACCTTGGTATAATCTCCTAGACATTTTATCTTTCTGAAAAAAATCTGAAATTTTTAGTGACTCAAAATAAAAGTGAACCAAACTCAACAAGATTGATAGCAACTACTCCTACAAGTGTCTAGAGGCTATGTCATGCATCAAAACTACTTTGGACCATATAAATTTGACATGCAAGCTCAAGAACAAGGTCATCACGGCAGCAAAAAAATTCAATAAATAAAGCACTAGAACAAAAACTAATTGGACCATTGGAGGAGTCACATACCGAAGAACAATCCCCCAAAATAGTTTTGAAAATGATGATTTGAGCAAGGAGATCAAAGATGGCAGCAAGATGAGCTAGAATACGGGTTTGAGCTAGTGAATGATTTTTTCTAGAGGAAGAAGGAGAGGATGGGTGTTGGAATAAGTGAACGGGGGCCATGTGGGGCCTACAAGGACAGGGGCGCGCCCACGGGGTAGGGCGCGCCCTCCACCCTTGTGGCCCACTGGTGCAGCCCCCTGGTGCAATCTCATTGCCAGATATTCTTAAATATTCCACAAGAAATCATGTTAAATTTGCAGGGCATTTGGAGAACTTTTACTGTCGGGACATTTTTTATTGCATGGATAATTCATAAAACAGACAAATAATACTATTTTTCCTTTATTTAATCTAAATAACAGAAAGTAAAGTTGGGTACAGAACGTGGTGCTCTATGAATTCATCCATCTCATGCTCATCGAAAGGAATCCGTCAACGAGGTTGATCAAGTCTCATTAACAAACTTCTTTCGAATAACATGAAACCGGAGAATTTTCGAATAACACTAGGTTACCTCAATGGCGATATGCATGTCCCCAACAATAAGAATATCATATTTCTTTTTGATAGTAGGAATAGGGAATTCAAAACCTTGAATAGTAATAGTTGAAAATTTTCCAATAGAATTGATGCTATTAACTTGAGGTTGTTTCTTCGGAAAGTGTACCGTATGCTCGTTACGATTAACATGAAAAGTAACATTGCCTTTGTTGCAATCAATAACAGCCCCTACAGTATTCAAAAAGGGTCTACCAAGGATGATCGACATACTGTCGTCCTCTAGAATATCAAGAATAACAAAGTCTGTTAAGATAGTGATGTTTGCAACCACAACAGGCACATCCTCACAAATACCGATAGGTATAGCAGTTAATTTATCAGCCATTTGCAAAGAGATTTCAATCGGTTTCAACTTATTCAATTCAATTCTACGATAGAAAGAGAAAGGCATAACACTAACACCGACTCCAAGATCACATAAAGCAGTTTTAACATAGTTTCCTTAATGGAGCATGGTATAGTAGGAATTCTTGGATCTCCAAGTTTCTTTGGTATTCCACCCTTAAAAGTATAATTAGCAAGCATGGTGGAAATTTGAGCTTCCGGTATCTTTCTTTTATTAGTAACAATTTCTTTCATATACTTGGCATAGGGAGGCATTTTAAGCATATCGGTCAAACGCATACGCGAAAAGATAGGTCTAATCATCTCACAAAAGCGTTCAAAATCCTCATCATACTTTTTCCTGGATGGTTTAGGAGGAAAGGGCATGGGTTTCTGAACCCATGGTTCCCTTTCTTTACCATGTTTCCTAGCAATGAAGTCTCTCTTATCATAACGTTGATTCTTTGATTGTGGGTTATCAAGATCAACAGGAGGTTCAATCACTACATCATTATCATTACTAGGTTCAGTGTCGGTATGAATATCATCATTAACATTATCACTAGGTTCATGTTCATTACCAGACTGAGTCTCAGCATCAAAAATAGAAATATTATTGGGATTCTCAAGTGTATCGGTAACAGGTTCACTAGAAGCAGGCAAAGTCCTATCAGTTTTCTTCTTCTTTTTATTACTAGGACTAGGTTTATCAATATTAATTCTCTGAGAATCTTGCTCAATTCTCTTAGGATGGCCCTCAGGATACAAAGGTTCCTGAGTCATCTTACCACCTCTAGTTGCAACCATAACAGCATTCTCATTATTCTTACTATTCAACCCATTAAGAAAATTATTTTGTGCCTTGAGTACTTGTTCTACTTGAGTGGTAACCATGGAAGCATGTTTACTAATAAGTTTAGGATCATTGGAAGTTCTAGTCACAAGATCACCCAAGCGTTCAAGCTTATAAGCATTACGTTCCAGTTGTCTACTAACATAAGCATTAAAGTTTTCTTGTTCAACAATAAAATTATCAAACTCATCTAAGCATTGGCTAGCAGACTTATTATGAGGAATATCACCTTCATCAAATCTATAGAAAGAATTTACCTCTACTACCTGTGTCGGGTTATCAAGACTGTGTATTTCTTCAATAGGCGGTAAATACTCAATATCTTCAGCTTTAATACCTTTTTCTTTCATTGATTTCTTTGCCTCTTGCATATCTTCGGGACTGAGAAATAGAATACCTCTTTTCTTCGGGGTTGGCTTCGGAGTTGGTTAGGGAAGAGTCCAATCATTATCATTACTCAAAATATTATTCAATAATTTTTCAGCTTGTTCAACAGTTCGTTCCCTGAAAACACAGCCAGCACAATTATCTAGGTGGTTGCTAGAAGCATCGGATAGCCCATTATAAATGATATCAAGTATTTCATTCTTCTTGAGAGGACGATCAAGAAAATCACTAAGTAATTGGAGAACCTCCCCCAAGCTTGTGGTAGACTATCTTCTTCAATTTGCACAAAATGAAATATTTCCTGTAAGGCAGCTTATTTCTTATGAGCAGGAAAATATTTTGCATCGAAGTAGTAAATCATATCCTGGGAACTACACACACAACCAGGAGCAAGAGAATTAAACCATAACTTAGCATCATCTATTAATGATAAAGGAAACAATTTAACAATATAGTAATAGTGAATTTTTCCACATGAGCAAATAGGGTGGCTATATCATTTAATTTAGTAAGATGTGCCACATCAGTTTCAGATTCAGAACCATGAAAAGGATCAGATTCAACTAAAGTAATTAACTCAGGATCAACGGAGAATTCATAATCCTTATCAGTAACACGGATAGGTGAAGTATCAAATTCGGGATCATATTTCCAATTGCGTGCTAATTTCTTAAGATCATTCCTATCCTCACAAGCAAGAAAGTCTCTAGCTACTTCTCCTTCCATAACATATCCCATGGGAACAATAGGCAATTCATATCTAGGGGAAGTAGGTCTACCAAGTGTTTCAAAGTTTTCAGTATCAATAATTTCATCAGTTTCAGAAATATCATCATCTTCAGCATAATCGATAGTACTAGCTCTAGCAAGATGTTTATCAAGTAATTCACCCAATGGCATAGTTTCATAAACCATAGTTGTAGCATCATAAGCATCATTCATAATACAAGTGGCATCATCAATAACGTGCGACATATCAGAATCAATAGCAGGTGTAGATATTGCAAGTTTACTCAAAACAGATGGTGAATCAAGTGCAAAGCTAGATGGCTGTTACTTACCTCCCCTCGTTCTAGAGGGAACGATCTTGGTTCTATTCTTGCTACTTCTCGAGCTTGCGTTGTATTCCCTCGAAGAGGAAAGGGTATTGCAGCACAGTAGCGTAAGTATTTCCCTTAGTTTTTGAGAACCAAGGTATCAATCCAGTAGGAGACCACGCGCGAGTCCCTCGCACCTGCACAAACAAATAAGAACTTCGCAGCCAACGCGATAAGGGGTTGTCAATCCCTTTACGGTCACTTACGAAAGTGAGATCTGATAGATATGATAGTTTGATATTTTTTGTATTTTTGGATATAAGAACAGAAAGTAAAAAACAGTAAAGTAAAGTAGATTGTAGATTGATATGTTGAGAATAGACCCGGGGGCCATAGGTTTCACTAGTGGCTTCTCTCGTGATAGTAGAATTCTACGGTGGGTGAACGAATTACTGTCGAGCAACTGATAGAAAAGCGAATACTTATGAGAATATCTAGGCATGATCATTATATATAGGCATCACGTCTGTGACAAGTAGACCGAAACGATTCTGCATCTACTACTATTACTCCACACATCGACCGCTATCCAGCATGCATCTAGAGTATTAAGTTCATAAGAACGGAGTAACGCCTTAAGCAATATGACATGATGTAGAGGGATAAACTCAAGCAATATGATATAAACCCCATCTTTTTATCCTCGATAGCAACAATACAATACGTGCCTTGCTGCCCCTATTGTCACTGGGAAAGGACACCGCAAGATTGAACCCAAAGCCAAGCACTTCTCCCATTCCAAGAACTATAGATCTAGTATGCCAAACCAAACCAATAATTCGAAAAGACTTGCAAGGATATTATAATCATACATAAAAGAATTCAGAAAAGAACCAAATATTTCTCATAGATAATCTTGATCATAAACACACAATTCATCGGATCTCGACAAACACACCGCTAAAAGAAATTACATCGAATAGATCTCCTCGAAGACCGAGGAGAACTTGGTATTGAGATCCAAAGAGAGAGAGAAGAAGCCATCTAGGTACTAACTATGGACCCGAAGGTCTGTAGTAAACTACTCACAACTCATGGTGAGGCGATGGTGTTGATGTAGAAGAACTCCGTGGTAGACCCCCCCCCCCCTCCGGCGGAGCTCCGGAACAGGCCCCAAGATGGGATCTCACGAGAACAGAAGGTTGTGGCGGTGGAATTAGGGTTTTCTCTCCTCTTCTGATGTTTTCGGGGTACATGGATATATACAGGGGGAAGGAAGGCATCGGGGGACCAACGTGGGGCCCATGAGGCAGGGGGCATGCCCTGTAGGGGGCGCGCCCCCCACCCTCGTGGACGCCACGTGTGCCCTATTCCGTGGTTCTCAAGTCTCCCGTGAAGATATCGCTCCAAAAATATCTCTCCCGAAGGTTTCATTCCGTTTGGACTCCATTTGATATTCCTTTTGTGTAAAACCCTGAAATAGGCAAAAAAATCAGCAATCTGGACTGGGCCTTTGGGTTAATAGGTTAGTCCCAAAACTAATATAAAAGTGTATAACAAAGCCCATTAAACATCCAAAACATCATAAATAATAGCATGGAACAATCAAAAATTATAGATACGTTGGAGACGTATCAAGCATCCCCAAGCTTAATTCCTGCTCGTCCTCGAGTAGGTAAATGATAAAAATGGAATTTTTGATGTGGAATGCTAACCAACATAATTTTCAATGTAATTATTTTTATTGTGGCATGAATGTTCAGATCTGAAAGATTCAAGACAAAAGTCTATATTGACATAAGAAATAATAATACTTCAAGCATACTAACAAAGCAATCATGTTTTCTCAAAATACCAGGGCTAAACAAAGTTATCCCTAAAAAATCATATAGTCTGGCTATGCTCCCTCTTCATCACACAAAATATTCATATCACGCACAACCCCGGTTTCAGCCAAGCACTTGTTTTCATGCTCAATTCTTTCAAACCTTTCAACTTTCACGCAATACATGAGCGTGAGCCATGGATATAGCACTATGGGTGGGATAGAGTGGTGGTTGTGGAGAAGACAAAAAGGAGGGAGATAGTCTCACATCGACTAGGCGTATCAACGAGCTATGGAGATGCCCATCAATAGATATCAATGTGAGTGAGTAGGGATTGCCGTGCAACGGATGCACTAGAGCTAAAAAATGTATGAAAGCTCAATAAAAGAAACTAAGTGGGTGTGCATCCAACTTGCTTTCTCATGAAGACCTAGGGCATTTGAGGAAGCCCGTCGTTGGAATAAACAAGCCAAGTTCAATAATGAAAATTCCCACTAGCATATGAAAGTGACTAAACATGAGACTCTCTATCATGAAGAACATGGTGCTACTTTGAAGCACAAGTGTGGAAAAAGATAGTAGCAATTGCCCCTTTTTCTTTTCTTTTTTTCCTTTTTTTCTTTTTTTCTTTTTTGGGCCTTTCTTTTTCTTGGCCTTTCCTTCTTCTTCTTTTTCTTTGGGACAATGCTCTAATAATGATGATCATCACACTTATATTGATTTACAACTCGATATTACAACTCGATACTAGAACAAAGTATGACTCTATATGAATGCCTCCAGCAGTGTATTGGGATGTGCAATGAATCAAGAGTGACATGTATGAAAAATTATGCATGGTGGCTTTGCCACAAATACGATGTCAACTACATGATCATGCATGTCAATATGACAATATGAAGCGTGTCATATGAACGGAATGGTGGAAAGTTGCATGGCAATATATCTCGGAATGGCTATGGAAATGCCATGATAGGTAGATATATATGGTGGCTGTTTTGAGGAAGGTATATGGTGCGTGTATGGTACCGGCGAAAGTTGCACGGTACAAGAGAGGCTAGCAATGGTGGAAGGGTGAGAGTGCGTATAATCCATGGACTCAACATTAGTCATAAAGAACTCATATACTTATTGCAAAAATTTACAAGTCATCAAAACAAAGCAATCAACGCATGCTCCTAGGGGGGAGGTTGGTAGGAGTTAACCATCGCGCGCCCCCGACCTCCACACAAAGGATGACACTCTACAAATACCTCATGCTCTAACTTCGTCACATAGCGGTTCACCATACGTGCATGCTACGGGAATCACAAACTTTAACACAAGTATTTCTCAATTTCATAATAACTCCACTAGCATGACTCTAATATCACTATCCTCATATCTCAAAACAATTATCAAGTATCAAACTTCTCATCATATTCAATGCACTTTGTATGAAAGTTTTTACTACATTCATCTTGGATGCCTATCATGTTAAGGCTAGTTTTATAGCCAAAGCACATTACCGTGCTGTTCTAATAGACTCTTAAAAGGATATAAGTGAACAATGAGAGATCAACAATTTCTACAAAATAAAATTACCACCGTGCTCAAAAAGATATAAGTGAAGCACTAGAGAAAACTATTTAGCTCAAAAGATATAAGTGAAGCACATAGAGTGTTCTAACAATTCCTAGGCCATATTTATCTCTTTAAAAAAGGTGTGTCCTGAAAGGATAATTGTGGAAAACTAACAAGAAAATACTCAAATCATACATAAGGCTCCAAGTAAAACACATATCATGTGGTGAATAAAAATATAGTCCCGAGTATAGTTACCGATAGATGAAGACGAAAGAGGGGATGCCTTCCCGAGGCATCCCCAAGCTTAGGCTTTTGGTTGTCCTTGAATTTTACCTTGGTGTCGGGGGAAACTGTCCACCACGAACACCTATGGGACCGGAGCCCCTTGTTTGTGCGGTAAGAGGGCGGAGGGAGCACAAAGAGCAGATCGTGGAGAGCACGCGGGCAGTTTACCCAGGTTCGGGCCGCGATGGACGCGTAAAACCCTACTCCTGCTTGATTGTATTGAGTTGGAGAGCTCGGGAGCTTGAAGAACTAGCTACACCAAGCGAATGAACGATCTAGGTTCCGAACCCCCTCTACGTTGTGCATGGGCCTCCTTTTATAGTGCAAGGGGTCACCGACAGGTGTCAACGTAAGAGAAAGGGTAAAAACGTAATAGTGGTGGTAGTTGTAACAGTGCGGGAACAGTGGATGAACA
This sequence comes from Secale cereale, assembly GCA_902687465.1. NCBI lineage: Eukaryota > Viridiplantae > Streptophyta > Magnoliopsida > Poales > Poaceae > Secale > Secale cereale. The sequence goes on from LR738709.1 coordinate 582,126,819, forward strand.
GTGCGTGAACAGTGGTCATCACCTACTTTGACAGTGGGGGACAAGGGCATTTAATGCCCGTCGCCGTCGACCCCAAAAGCGCCCGCCCTTGCGTCTCCGTTTGCCACGGTGATGGCTTCACCACCGTGGAGTGCCACCGTGTCCCCCAGGCTGCACAGCCATCCGCCACGCGTCCCTGGAGTGGCCCCAGGGCGACGCGTGGTTCGATGAGCTGGAGCGCGGGCACACAGCGCAACCCTCCCCGGCAAGCACCTTGCCGGGGTCTTGACCTTGCCGGGCCCGGGGGCTTGTCGGGCTCTGAAGCTTGCCGCTCCCCGGGCCCTGCCGGGGCGCACGTCGCGCCGAGACATGTCTTCTGTAATGTAATCTTCTGGCCTTCCTGGCAAGCTCCTCTTGCCAGGGTCTTGTGCTAGTGATGTAATCTTGAGCCTGGGATGGCCTTCCCGACAAGCTCCACTTGCCGGGGTCTCGATCTTCTGTCTTGTATACTTTGTTTTTGAATGGTTTTATATGGAGCAGGAAGGTCTCCGGCAAGCACGTGGTAGGCCCTGCCGCGGGAAGCTGCTACTGCCCGTGCACAAGTTGGGGTACTGAGGTACCCCTACCTTAGTACACCGACAGGAGCCCCCGGGCCTGGGCCACACACGGTGCCGAGCGCTGTTGGGCCAGGCCCAAAACAGTGCACGGGCACGCGCGGCCCACGGCACGCCGAATCCACTTCCGCATCCGCCGCGTCCCCCCGTAACGGCACGCGTCGATTGCGGCGTCGTGGGATGGGACGTGGCCACGTTCTTTTAATGGAAAGAGCGAAACGCCCCCCACTTCCCCATAAAAGCAGAGGAAGCAGGAGCGGTTCCCCTCCTACGCCTTCATTGCTTCTTCTTCCATCTCCAGAGATTCCCTTTGCGCTCCGCCTCCACACTTCCTCCGCCGTCTTTCGCATCTGCGACGCCGCCGGACTCTTCGTCCCCCTTCCCTCGCCGCCTCCGCCATGGCCCCGAATACCGAGAAGGCGAAGGCGGAGAAGACCAAGAAGGAGAAATCCGAGCAGGCGGCGAGGCTCACCTTGCTGCGAAAGCAGAACGTCATCTTCTCGCCGAGGCTCAGCGCGCGGGAGCTCTGGAACAAGTACTACTTGTTCTGGGCCAAGGAGACCAAGGCGCACCCTCGGACCAGAGCCTATCCCGCCGCCGCCAAGGACAATTATCCCGGCGGGTACTTCTTCTTCGCAGCTTTCTTTCATTGCGGCCTTTGTCCCACTTTTTCCGACTTTTTCTGTGATATCATGCACACCTACGGCCTCCACCTTCTTGACTTCACCCCCAACGCCATCCTCACAATGGCGGTTTTCGCACATCTGTGCGAAAACTATATTGGGATCTATCCGAACGTAGCGCTGTTTAGGCACTTCTTCACCCCTAGAGTAGAAGCCGGCGCTCCCCTCTCCGGGGGGATTTCTTGGGTCTTCCGCTTGAACAAGAAGGAGTCCTACTTGCCAGGGGAGCTCCGCGGCAAGTGGGAGGAGTGGCGTGCAGACTGGTGTTGGATAGTCGAGGACGAGCCGCAACCTTTCACTGCGCCGCGCACAACAGCCATCGTGCGCGGCAGGGACTGGAGTGAGCTGGATTCGGACGACATCAAGCTCAACGTCGCCCTCATCAGAATTTTCCGTCTCCGGGTAGCAAAGTTGTCCGTCGGAGAGGTAGGAGCAGATTTCCTCCGCCGCCGCATTGCCCCTCTGCAGGATAGGAAGAGGCCGGCATGGGAGTACGGCAACGCGGCGGACGTAATGAGATTGCGCCCGGGGCTAAACTTCAACTTCACGGCGCTAGAGCTGAAGGGGATGGTCCGGGAACTCTTTAAGCACGACCCAGCCCACCCAGAGTGGTTCAGAGCTCCCCGGGGAGTGGTGCCCCTCTGCAACAGCACGGCCCGGGATCCTCTTCGCGCCATGATGCCCGCATGCGACTCGCATGGCGTGGACCGCACATGGATACCGCCCAAGTCATCAGACATCATGAGCTTCTTCGACAACCTGGTGGAGGTGCCGAAGAACAAGGATGAGATAAAGGGGCTCACCCGGGACACCACCGACCAGGAGATTGCGTATATAGCTTCTCGGGTTGAAGAGGCCGCTGCAGCCGCAGCGGCAGGAGAATTTGGCTTTACACCCGACGAGGCAGAGGCTGCGGATGCGTCCTGCCAAGCAGAGGAGGCGGAGATCCGCAGACTACTGCAGCTTCCTCCCGACGAGCTTGCCGGGGTCCCTTCTTTGAGGCACTCCGGGATCCCCGGAATCCTGACCGAGGCCGCGGCGAGAGGCAGCGCCGCCGGAGGAAACAGAGGCGCCGCAGGGAGCGGAGGCGCCGGAGGGGGCGGAGGCGCCGGAGGGAGAACGGCCGCAGGGCAAGGCGTTGGGTCCAGCAAGCCTGCCGGGGAGGAGGAGGAGGAGGAGGACGTCGGGGCCGACGAGGACTCCGACGGGTCTCTGGGGCTCTACGCCGACGACCTCTCCTCGTCGTCGGAGACCTCCCCGCCTCGGGCAAGTCCCAGGCGATCTCCGCTGAAGCGTCTCCGCAAGGTGACGACGGGGACGAGGGCGCAGGCGCCCCGACAACAACCAACTCGCCGGGCGGCGTGAGCTATCCGGGGGAGTCAAGCTGCGACGGGGGCGCCCGGCGTGCCAACCATGGCGGGGGCGACCCGCACACAGGCCACGGCGGGGGCGACCCGCACACAGGCCACGGCGGAGGCGCCCCGCACGTCAGCGCCGAGCGGAAGAGAGTCTTCACAGAGCGGAGCGGCTGCTCCGCCCGCTCCCCGGGCCTCGGCGTCCACAGGGGCGGGGTCTTCGCAGCCCCCAGCCCCGGGGACCGCCAAGCGCCCGAGGGAGCCTTCGCCTCCTGCTCCTCGCGCGGACGCGTCTCAGGTGGCGTTTGACTTCTCCGCCTTGAGCGATGACGACAACGACGAGGAACAGGAGTAAGAACTTGGGGCTTTGTATCTTCTTTAACTTTGTCTTAATTCTTCTTTTGCTGATTCTGATCTTGCTTCTTGCTTTGATTTCAGGACCCTGGCCCAGCGAGTGGCGAAGAAGGCCAAGGTTCCCGTGGTCGAGGTCGCGGACGACTCGCCCGTCGCGGCGACCGGGGACGCGCCGGAGACGAGCCTGCCGGACCCGAGCGCTGCTCCGAGGAGCAGCCCCCAGCGCAGCCCCCAGCGTAAGTTTGGGTTCAATATTTCCACTTGTCGGGCGTGCTTGAGGAACTTGTTTATACTAACACCTTGTTGTCCTTGCTTTTGTCTTGATTGTCTTGTGCAGAAGTGAAGCCGCAGCCACAAGAGCACCCGGAGATCACTCCCGAGGAGCTGCAGGCCCCGCCGTCCCCGCCAAGGACGAACTCTCCGGCAAGGGAGAGCGCTCCGCCAAGGGCGGGTACTCCGCCAAGGGAGAGTACCCCGCCAAGGGCGAGCAGCCCGGAGAGGGCGGCCACCCCGCCAAGGCAGAGCTCCCCGGCGAGGGAGCCCGCCGTCGACGAAGTCCGCCAAGGTAAGCTTTATAATTTTGTCTTCTTGGATCCATCTTTTTTGGATATTTGCTTGAACTTCTTCTTCTTTTTCTTCTTCTTCTAGATCCTCCTCCCCCAGAACAGATGGAGACGGAAACCATCGTCGTGGAGGAGGACGCGCAGGGCGACGGCAGCAACGCCCCTGTCGTTGAGGACACGGCGGGAGCCACCGAGCCGGCTGCGGAGGAGACCGCTCCGGCCGCAGACGCGGCGGCCGGGGAGGGGGACGGCGGCCATACTGCCGGCCCGGAGGCGGCAGGAGCGTCGAGCACTGCGCCGGCCGCCGACCCCTCCACCGAGAAGGAGCCGTCTGCCTACTATCTTGAGGCCCCCAACGGCGTTTACATCCAGGTGCCGTGGGGTTCTTCATCGCGAGCCCCCGCGGAGGGAGAGGCCTTTGACGGAGAGGTTCTCGCCTCCGCGGGACTGAAGATCGTCGAGGCGCCCGGCGGAAGCGACGGGCCCGAGGAGGAGAAGCTGCTTCATCAGCTCTTGGCCCTTTACCGGGCCAGGCAGGCGAAGCTTGCGTCTCGGGAGGCCCTTGCCGCCAAGGCCGCCGCCGACATGGAGAAGCGCGCGACGGAGCTCCGCGCCGCCAACCAGGCTGCCCTCCGCGATGTGGCGGAGGAGCGCGAGAGGCTCGCCGGGGAGTACCAGGAGTGGCTCCTGGAGAAGGCCGAGGCCGAGGAGCAGTAGCGACTCGCCGGAGAAGAGCTGTCCCGGCGAGAAGGAGAGCTCACCCAACGGAAGGTCAACCTCGACTCCCACGAGGAAGGCCTTGCCGCCCGGGAGCAGGCCCTTGGCGGAGAGTTGAAGGAGGCGAAGGCCGCCGCGGCTGCCGCGGAAACCGCCAAGGAGGAGCTCGCGGCCAAGGTTGCGCAACTGGAGGAGTCCCTGAAAGCGAGCGTGGAGAGGGTCACCGCGCTCAACACAGAGCGCGAGAAGGACGCCCACACCAACTCCGAACTCCAGGTGCGTCTCTCCAAGCAGGGCGACGAGCTGAAGGCCGCCAAGGATTCAATTGAGGATCTGGAGCTGAAGGTTTCCACGTTGAAGGACTCGCTTGATGCCGTCCGGGACTGGGAAACCAAGCTGAAGGAAGAGCTCCGCAGGGAGCGAGGCTTGGTGGAGAGCGCCACCACTGCGGCTGAGAACTTTCGTCGTACCGTTGAGGTATGGACCGATGACCTGGTGGCCTCTGCATCCAACATCGACCAGGAGCTGTTGGCGCTGAAGGTCGAGCATCTCATTTACTCTCCGGATCAAAACCTCCCTCACAGCGCCAAGCTCAGCCTCTTCTTCAGAGGGATCGCGCCAGCGCTTGCAAATCTTCGGAAGAAGGTCCCCGCGCAGCTGGCCGAGGAGTCACGCCAGCTCTGCGCGGGAACCTTGGAGCGCGTTCTGACGAAGATAGTATACCGCAATCCCGGTATAAACCTCGCCAACGTTCTCCGCAGCTTGCCGGCCGACGCGGACACGGAGGCGCTGAAGGCGCAGGTCGCCCACATCATCGCCAAAGTGAACAAGATCTCCAGGATTGAAGGCGACCACGTAGACTAGGCCTCCTTTTCCTTTATCTCTTTTGTTGCTGCATAGGGTGTTATGAACTCATTAATCATTGCGACAAGTTATCCCTTGTAAGAAATTTATCTTTATTTTGATCAATCAGTGCAATGTTATCTCCCTTGTCTTGGTCCTTTACTTTGTATGCTTTTCACCCTACGCTTCCAGGGAGCTTGCCAGCAAGGGGCCCTTGCCGCGAGCGCTAAGTACTGGACTCTGAGCAGCCTGCGGGCCAAGGTCCTACCGGCAAGCAACCTTGCCGCAGCCAGTCGCAACGCACTTAGCTTGTTGAGCGAACTCGAAAACGAAATAAGGGCGCGACACTTGTCGCAGCTCACTCAAGTCGCTGAGCGTACTCGAAAACAAGATAAGGGTGCGGCTAGCCACGGGTAGGTTCCTCCGCGCACAGGTTTTCCATACAAAGTGTGGTTGTTCAAGGAAGACAACTTAAAAATTAAAAATTTGGACTGCTCAAATTCTAATAACTTAGCTTTTATATATCGCTTGCTTCCCGATAAGGCTTCTCTTTCTTGAACAGCACTTGGTTCATCTTCCATCTCCTCCCCCCCCCCGGCAAACTTGTGCACGAGGAACATTCCTTCTGCTTAAGAGGCAAGGAAAAAGAAGAGGGAACAAGTATGTGGCCTTTCGGCGTGCTAATGCTTACCGGATACGTGTGTTGCACAAGAAATGCCAAATAACGCATGCAAATAGCAAAGAAAAGCATGGAAAAGGAAAATAGCGCAAAACACAAAAGCTTTACTGATGCACGGGATCTGCGCCCGGCTTTGTACAAAGGGTTACATGCAACAGCGGCAAAGCTTGTACAAAAGGTGGTTGCCGGAGCGGATCACGGCAACCGCGCCTTATGGGTGAAACTTGCGAAGATGCTCTATGTTCCAGGAGTTGCTCACCGGTAAGCCTTCTTCGGTCTCAAGGCGGACAGCGCCCGGCCTTGTTACTTGTCTCACCCGATAAGGGCCTTCCCACTTCGGCGTCAACTTGTTGGAATTCTTGGCGGACTGAACACGCCGAAGAACAAGGTCGCCTTCCTCGAGACTCCTGGCCTTAACCTTGCGGCTATGGTAGCGACGCAAGGCTTGCTGGTACCGAGCAGCTCGTACAACAGCTTGGAGACGTTCCTCCTCGAGGAGCAACGCATCATCTTGCCGCAGTTGCTCTTGCTCAAGCTCATCATAAGCGAGCACTCGAGGAGATCCGTATACGAGTTCCGTGGGGAGAACTGCCTCTGCCCCATAGACTAGGGCAAAGGGTGTCTGTCCAGTGGCTCGACTTGGTGTCGTTCTGATTGACCAAAGAGCCGCCAGTAGCTCCTCTATCCAGTTTTTTCCGCACTTGCGCAGCCTGTCAAAGGTCCTTGTCTTGAGTCCGCGCAGCACTTCAGCATTTGCCCTCTCCGCTTGACCGTTGCTTCTCGGGTGAGCAACAGAAGCGAAACAGACCTTGGCGCCAAGGTCTTGGACGTACTGCATGAAGGTGCGACTAGTGAATTGTGTACCGTTGTCGGTGATGATTCTGTTAGGGATCCCGAAACGACAAACAATCGACCTGAAGAACCTGACTGCTCACTGTGCTGTCACCTTTCTCACTGGTTCCACTTCTGGCCACTTTGTGAACTTGTCGATTGCAACGTACAAGTACTCAAAGCCCCTGACAGCGCGAGGGAAGGGGCCGAGGATATCGAGCCCCCATACCGAGAAGGGCCAGGACATAGGGATCGTCTGGAGAGCTTGAGCTGGCTGATGAATTTGCTTTGCATGGAACTGGCACGCTTCACACTTGGTTACTAGTGCAGTTGCATCTTGGAGGGCTTCTTGCCAAAAGAACCCTTGCCGGAAAGCTTTCCCGGCAAGTGCCCTTGCACCAATGTGGTGGCCGCATATGCCTCCGTGTATATCTGCCAACAGCTTCTGTCCATCTTCCTTGGAAATGCACTTCAACCTGACACCATTGAGTCTTCTTCTGTACAGCTGGTTGTCCACGAACTGGTACATACTTGACTGCCTGGTTATCTTCTCTATCTCTGCTGGGTCGTCGGGAAGTTCTCCAGTTTGCATAAAACGGACGATTTGCTGCGCCCATGCCGGAGCCTGGGGCTCAACGGCAAGGACTAAAGGCTCGAGGACCGCTGCGGGAACCTCAGCTTCCACGGCAAGAACCTCTGGTTCTGTCGGAGATGATGGTCCCCCGGCAAGCTCGCCGGGGCGAGACTTGTCGGGAACACTTGCTTCAACTGTACAGATCGGAGGATCTGCAGGAGCAAACTGTTCCTCAGCGTTCTGATCGTTGGTCTTGGGGACCTTGGCGGCGGTCTCAGGAAGATCCGCCGGCAAGTAGTCGCCGGAGACCAACTTTCTCTTCTTGGACTGCCCAATTGATGGTGTAACGGATGGTTGAGTCAGCTTGAGCAAGAAGGTCCCTGGTTCCACAGGTAACTTCATCGCAGCACACTTTGAAAGGCCATCCGCAATTTCATTCTGAGCTCTCGGGACGTGCTCCATTTGCAGACCTTCAAAGTGCTCTTCAAGCTTTCTCACTTCATCTACATAAGCTTCCATCAAAGGACTTTGGTAACTCTTGTTAACTTGTCGGACCACCAACTGAGAATCTCCCCGCACAATCAGCTTCCTAATCCCAAGTTCGGCCGCAATCCTGAGGCCGGCAAGCAAGCCTTCATACTCAGCAGTATTGTTTGTCGCTTGCTCCCTGGGAAAGTGCATCTGGATAACATACTTGAGGTGCTCTCCGGTGGGCGCGATGAGTACCACGCCAGCACCGGCGCCTTGCAGCGAGAAGGCACCATCAAAATACATTACCCATTCACTTGTTGCTTCTTGTACGGGTGCACTTGTTTCTGGAATTTCCTCATCGGGCGTCGGGGTCCATTCAGCTATGAATTCTGCCAAAGCTCGGCTCTGTATGGTTGAGGTACTTTCAAATTTGAGTCCAAAGCTCGACAGCTCCAGTGCCCACTCAACGATCCTGCCTGTTGCTTCCGGATTGTGCAATATCCTCTTCAGCGGAAAGCGAGTGACCACTGTTATCTCATGTGCTTGGAAATAATGGCGCAGCTTTCTCGAGGCCATGAGAAGGCCGAAAAGCAACTTCTGCACCCCAGAGTATCTTGATCTAGCCCCCTGCAAGAGGGAACTTACAAAATACACCGGGCGCTGCACCATCTTCTTCCGCACTTCCTCTTGTTCCTGCGCAGAGTTGTCCTTGTCGGGGCCAGAGCTTGTCGGAGCAGGCCCCTGCTTGTCGCTGGATTCGCTTGCCGGTGGTGCAGACTCCTCGTCGGCCTCCCTTTCCGCTACTAACGCAGCACTAACCACCTGGTTGGTTGCCGCTAGGTATAGCAGCAACTTCTCCTGTGGTCTAGGTGCGACAAGTATTGGAGTAGAGGATAGGTACCGTTTCAAGTCCTGCAGCGCTGCCTCCGCTTCCGGAGTCCACTTCATGGGACCTGCCTTCTTCAAGATTTTGAAGAAAGGTAGGGCGCGTTCTGCAGACTTCGAAATGAACCTACTGAGGGCAGCCACACAACCTGCAAGCCTTCTGACATCCTTGACGCGCTTCGGGGCTTCGATCTGCTCGATGGCTTTAATCTTGTCGGGGTTGGCTTCAATCCCCCTCTGTGACACAAAGAACCCGAGAAGCTTGCCGGAGTGGACTCCAAAGACGCACTTCTCGGGGTTCAACTTAAGCTGTATCTTGCGCAGGTTCTGAAATGTCTCTTCCAAATCTTGGACCAGGGTATCCTTGCTCTTGCTCTTCACCACGATGTCATCCATGTAAGCCTCTACATTTCTGTGGATCTGTGGCTCGAAAGCAGTGTGCACTACCCTTGCAAATGTTGATCCTGCATTCTTCAGCCCAAATGGCATGCGTATGAAGCAATAAGTGCCACATGGAGTGATAAATGCAGTCTTCTCTTCATCTTCTTTGGCCATGAAAATCTGATGGTAGCCTGAATATGCATCAAGAAAAGAGAGTAGCTCACATCCGGCAGTGGAGTCAACGATCTGGTCAATGCGCGGCAAGGGGAATGGATCCTTGGGACATGCTTTATTCACATCGGTGAAGTCTATACACAGTCTCCACTTCCCGTTGGCCTTGCGCACGACGACTGGATTTGCCAACCACGTCGGATGGATCACGCCTCTAACTAGGCCCGCTGCTTCTAGCTTCTTGATTTCTTCGGCAATGAATTCTTGGCGCTCCACGGCTTGCTTTCTGACCTTCTGCTTGACGGGCCGCGCATGAGGACAAACAGCAAGCTTGTGCTCAATCACCTTCCTGGGAACACCGGGGATGTCAGATGGTTGCCAGGCAAACACATCGACATTCGCCCGCAGGAAGGCAACGAGCGCGCTTTCCTATTTGCTGTCAAGTGTGGCACTGATGGTAAAGGTACCACCAGTGCCGTCCTCCTTGGCGGACACCTTCTTGGTTGCCGGAGGAGCGGCCATCCCCTTCTTACACTTGCCGGTGGAGCTCGATGGAACGTCCTCGACGACAGCGCAGCACTCCGAAGAGGTGCGGTTGCCGGAGTGGGCCCCAGAGCACTTGCCGGACTTGGTCTTCGTCTTCTTCCCCCCGGGAGCTTCAGCGGCAAGTGTATCCTTTTCTGCTGCGGCTGCTGCGTCCCGGTAGATCTTGTCGGCGTAGACAAGCGCATCTTTCTTGTCGCCATGGACAGTGATGACGCTTATCGGCCCCAGCATCTTGAGTACGTTGTAGGCGTAGTGGGAAGCTGCCATGAACTTGGCGAGGGCGGGACGGCCGAGTATCCCATTGTATGGCAATGGAATATCAGCGACGTCGAAGGTAATGCGCTCAGTTCTGAAGTTGAGCTCCCCGCCAAAGGTCACCGGCAGAGTTATCTTCCCCTTGGGCTTGCTCCTCCCCGGGTTGATTCCTTGGAAAGAACCGGTCTCTTCGAGCTCGCCATCTGGGATTTGGAGTTTCTTGATCACAGCAGAGGAGATCAAGTTCAGCCCGGCCCCGCCGTCAACCAACATTTTGGTGACCTTGAGGTTGCGGATGGTGGGTGAGACCAGCATCAGCAAACACCCGACCACAGTGGTGCGGTCAGGGTGATCCTCAAGATCAAAAATGATGGGCGTGCTGGACCATTTGAGGAGCCTGCGCGACTCCACGGGCGGCTCTGCTGCATTCACCTCCCGTACCCACTGCTTGAGTTGGCGGTGGGAGGTGTGCAGAGAGGTGCCACCGTCGACGCACAGGACCTCCGTGGCCTTCTGGAACTCCTGCTCGCTGTTATCTTCATCCTCCATGTCATCGTCGTCGTCTTCTTCATCCTTGTCGCGGCCCCGGGGAGGTCGGTCACCTTGCCGCTGCTTGGCCTTGCCGCGGCGTCCTCCCGGCCATTGAATGGCCGTTTCTTGCTTGGTTCTCCTCCGCCACCTTGGGCCTTCTCCTTGTCGCGCCTCTCGTACTCAGCTTTCTGCTGCTCGACGAGGTACTCGACGCGTTTGCAGTTGGAGAGGTCGTGGCCCTTGGTGCGGTGGATCTTGCAGTATTGCTTGTCGGAGCCGTCCTGCTTGTCGGCTGCCGCTACAGGGGCAGGCTCCTTGCCGGAGCCGCCAGCCTGTGCTTGCTTGGCGGGAGCCTCCTTGCCGGACTTCTCGACGGCAAGCACTTCCTTCTTGTTCTTCCTTCTGTTGTTCCGCCGCCGGCTCTTCTTTGCCGGGGCGGCGTCGTCGCTGTCGCTTCCCCCTGCCAGCATCCTCCCCGGGGAGTCTCCTCCCCTCTTCGGCGTGTGCGCACTTATCAGCTAGAGCGTAGAGCTCGCTGACATCCCGTATCTTGGTCATGGCCATCTCCTCACGCATGCGGCGGTTACGCACGTTCTGGTGGAACGCGCTGATAACCGCGGCAGGGTGGACGTCGGGGATGTTGTGCTGCACACGACTGAAGCGTTGGATGTACTTGCGCAGGGGTTCTCCTTCCTTCTGGGCCAGAATGTGGAGATCACTCTCCTGGCCGTGGGGTTTGTGGCCGCCCGTGAAGGCGCCAACAAACTAGTGGCAAAGATCTGCCCAAGAAGAAATGGAGCCTTCCGGCAAGTGCATAAGCCAAGAACGTACGTTTGGCTTAAGCACCAGCGAGAAGTAGTTCGCCAATATCTTCTCGTCGCGCCCCCCGGCAGCCTGCACTGCGATTGTGTAGATACTGAGAAACTCCGAGGGGTGCGTCTTGCCGTCGTACTTCTCCAGTACGTCGGGCTTGAAGTTCTTCATGCTGGGCCACTGGACGCGCCGCAGCTCACGGGTGAACGCAGGGCAACCTGCCGCGTACGGCAAGTCGCCTGGTTCACCGGGCGCGGGTGCGTCAACAGCGGCTCCAGCCCGCTGATCTGATTGTCGCCGAGGTTCTCGGCGGCGCTCGATCGTCGTTCGAGCGTCTTCTTGTCGCCGGTCGTCAAGGACCTGGCGCTGGTCCCGACGAGCCCGCGGATCCGACGACGCCGTGGAGTCGTCGTCGACGTTGATCCGGCGGGGCGGCGTCTTCTGCTTCCGCGGCGGGGAGTGCACGGTGGTTGCACCCCCGGCGGTCTTGTCGCCGTCGGCCTTCGTCTTCTCGACTTGCCGCGGCCGCGAGGTCGCCGGCTGCTGTGGAGAGCCGTTGTTGGCGAAGGCGATCAGGCTCTGGATGGTTGCCCTCCAGTCTTCGGCCTTGTCTGCCGCTGGAGGGAAGTCGAGGAGCAGTTGCGCCCTTGCGAGCGCTTCTGCTGGAGTGGAGGGGAGCGGGGGCGAGCGGTGTGAGGAGCGGGATATGCTCGAACTCCTAACTGGGTTAGAAGGAGCAGGGTCCCGCCCCGGCGACCGCGCTTTGCTCGTGCCAGGACGATGGCCCGGAGCGTCCCGCGAGCCTCCGGTTTGCCCTTGGCCCAGCAAGCGGATGCCACCTCCTGTGGCATGGCGCTGTTGGGTAGTTGTTTGTTGAGATGGACGTGGCGCGTCCACGGAGACCGAGGCTCGGTCGTCCGTCTTGTCCTTGGATTTGGTGGTGCCGCGAGTTTCCTCGCCGGCGACCACCCTTCCGACGGCGTCTCCCTCGCCCACCGTTGGTTCCGGTGGCGGCGGATGAGACACAGACGGGCCTGCGACCTCCGAAGCCTTCTTCTTCGGGGCCATGTTGCTGTTGCTGATGAGGTTGCTGATGAAACTGGAGAGGTTGATGAAGAGTGCGCCCGCGTGAACGCCGGATCAGGTTCGCACAACCTCGACGCCCCCTACCTGGCGCGCCAAAGATGTCGGGGGAAACTGTCCACCACGAACACCTATGGGACCGGAGCCCCTTGTTTGTGCGGTAAGAGGGCGGAGGGAGCACAAAGAGCAGATCGTGGAGAGCACGCGGGCAGTTTACCCAGGTTCGGGCCGCGATGGACGCGTAAAACCCTACTCCTGCTTGATTGTATTGAGTTGGAGAGCTCGGGAGCTTGAAGAACTAGCTACACCAAGCGAATGAACGATCTAGGTTCCGAACCCCCTCTACGTTGTGCATGGGCCTCCTTTTATAGTGCAAGGGGTCACCGACAGGTGTCAACGTAAGAGAAAGGGTAAAAACGTAATAGTGGTGGTAGTTGTAACAGTGCGGGAACAGTGGATGAACAGTGCGTGAACAGTGGTCATCACCTACTTTGACAGTGGGGGACAAGGGCATTTAATGCCCGTCGCCGTCGACCCCAAAAGCGCCCGCCCTTGCGTCTCCGTTTGCCACGGCGATGGCTTCACCACCGTGGAGTGCCACCGTGTCCCCCAGGCTGCACAGCCATCCGCCACGCGTCCCTGGAGTGGCCCCAGGGCGACGCGTGGTTCGATGAGCTGGAGCGCGGGCACACAGCGCAACCCTCCCCGGCAAGCACCTTGCCGGGGTCTTGACCTTGCCGGGCCCGGGGGCTTGTCGGGCTCTGAAGCTTGCCGCTCCCCGGGCCCTGCCGGGGCACACGTCGCGCCGAGGCATGTCTTCTGTTATGTAATCTTCTGGCCTTCCTGGCAAGCTCCTCTTGCCAGGGTCTTGTGCTAGTGATGTAATCTTGAGCCTGGGACGGCCTTCCCGACAAGCTCCACTTGCCGGGGTCTCGATCTTCTGTCTTGTATACTTTGTTTTTGAATGGTTTTATATGGAGTAGGAAGGTCTCCGGCAAGCACGTGGTAGGCCCTGCCGCGGGAAGCTGCTACTGCCCGTGCACAAGTTGGGGTACTGAGGTACCCCTACCTTAGTACACCGACACTTGGGGTGCCTTGGGCATCCCCAAGCTTAGGCTCTTGCCACTCTTTGTTCCATAGTCCAGCAAAGCAATACTCAAAACTTGAAAACTTCACAACACAAAACTTAGACAAAAACCTCGTGAGCTCCGTTAGTATAAGAAAACAAACCACCACTCAAAGGTACTGTAATGAACTCATTATTTGTTTATATTGGTGTTAAACCTACTGTATTCCAACTTCTCTATGATTCATATCCTCCAATACTACTCATAGATTCATCAAAATAAGCAAAAACACACGAAAAATAGAATCTGTCAAAAACAGAACAGTTTGTAGTAATCTGTAACTTTCGCATACTTCTGTAATTCCAAAAATTTAAATAAATTGGTAAACGTGGGGAATTTGTCTATTAATCATCTGCAAAAAGAATCAACTAAATAGCACACTCCAGTAAAATCTGGTGACTATTCTAGTGAGCGCTAACGATTCTGTTTTTTACAGCAAGATCATATAAACTTCACACAAGTCTTTCCAAAGGTTCTACTTGGCACAAACACTAATTAAAACACAAAACCACATCTAAACATAAGTTAGATGCAATATTTATTCCTAAACAGAAGCAACAACAAAAAATATAAAATTGGGTTGCCTCCCAACAAGCGCTATCGTTTAACGCCCCTAGCTAGGCACGATACAAGGATAGATCTAAGTATTGTCATCTTTGAAAGGCAATCCATAAGTGGCTCTCATAATAGATTCATAAGGTAATTTAATTTTCTTTCTAGGAAAGTGTTACATGCCTTTCCTTAACGGAAATTGGAATCTAATATTTCCTTCCTTCATATCAATAATTGCACCAATCGTTCTAAGGAAAGGTCTACCAAGAATAATAGGACATGAAGGATTGCAATCTATATCAAGAACAATGAAATCTACGGGCACATAATTCTTATTGGCAACAATAAGAACATCATTAATCCTTCCCATAGGTTTCTTAATGGTAGAATCCGCAAGATGCAAATTTAAAGAACAATCATCAAGCTCATGGAAACCTAACAAATCACACACAATTTTTGGGATAGTGGAAACACTTGCACCCAAATCACACAAAGCAAAGCATTCATGATCTTTAATTTTAATTTTAATAGTAGGTTCCCACTCATCATAAAGCTTTCTAGGGATAGAAACTTCTAATTCAAGGTTTTCTTCATAAGATTGCATCAAAGCATCAGCTATGTGTTGGTTGAAAGCTTTATTTTGACTATAAGCATGCGGAGAGTTTAGTAAGGATTGCAACAAGGAAATACAATCAATCAAAGAGCAATTATCATAATTGAATCCCTTGAAATCCAAAGTAGTGGGTTCATCACTATGCAAAGTTTTAATCTCTTCAATCCCACTTTTAACAATTTTAGCATCAAGATCCAAAAACTCTGAATCATTGGGACACCTTTTAATTAAAGTAGACTCATCTCCAATCCCATATTTATCAATATTCATACTAGAAAACAAGGATCTAGTAGGAGACACATCAATAACTTTCTGATCTTCATCTTTATTCTCATGATAACTAGAAGAACACACTTTTATATAACTCTCTCTTTTAGCACGCATCCTAGAGGTTCTTTCTTTGCATTCATCAATGGAAATTCTCATGGCTTTGAGAGACTCATTGATATCATGCTTAGGTGGAATAGATCTAAGTTTCAAAAAATCAACATCAAGAGTAATTTTATCCACACTTCTAGCCAATTCATCAATCTTAAGCAATTTTTCTTCAAGCAAAGCATTGAAATTCTTTTGCGAATTCGTAAACTCCTTAACACTAGTTTCAAATTCAGAAGGCATATTTCCATATGAGTTATTGTAGGAATTACCATAATTATTAGAGGAATTACTAGGAAAAGGCCTAGGATTAAAGTTTCCTCTATAAGCATTGTTTCCAAAATTATTCCTACCAACAAAATTCACATCCAAAGATTCATTATTATTTCCAATCAACGTGGATAAAGGCATATCATTAGGATTAGAAGAAGCACTCTTAGTAGCATAATTTCATAAGTTCATCCATCTTTCCACTCAAAACACTAATCTCTTCAATAGCATGCACTTTTTTACTAGTAGATCTTTCGGTGTGCCATTGAGAATAATTAACCATAATATTATCTAGGATTTTGGTAGCTTCTCCTAAGGTAGTTTCCATGAAAGTGCCTCCTGCGGCCAAATCTAAAAGATTTCTAGAAGCAAAATTCAAGCCATCATAAAAGTTTTGAATAATCATCCATAAGTTCAAACCATGTGTAGGGCAATTACATATCATTAATTTCATTCTCTCCCAAGCTTGTGCAACATGCTCATGATCTAGTTGCTTAAAATTCATAATATCATTTCTAAGAGAGATGATCTTAGTAGGAGGGCAATACTTAGAGATAAAAGCATCTTTGCACTTGTTCCACGAATCAATACTATTTCTAGGCAAAGAGGAAAACCAAGTTTTAGCATGATCTCTAAGTGAAAACGGAAATAACTTCAATTTAACAATATCGTTATCCGTATCCCTTTTCTTTTGCATATCACACAAATCAACAAAGTTGTTTAGATGGGTAGCGGCATCTTCACTAGGAAGGCCGGAAAATTGATCTTTCATAACATGATTCAACAGAGCACCATTGATCTCACAAGATTCAGCATCGGTAATAGGAGCAATCGGAGTGCTAGTAAAATCATTATTGTTGGTATTGGAGAAGTCACACAATTTGGTATTGTTCTGAGCCATAGTGACAAGCAAGCAATCCAACACACAAGCAAACAAGAAGCAAGCGAACGGAAAACACACAGCAAAAAGAAGGGCAAATAAAACGGCAAGGGTGAAGTGGGGGAGAGGAAAACGAGGGGCAAATAAATGTAATGCGAAGGATAAGGGTTTGTGATAGGTACTTGGTATATGACTTTTGTGTAAGCCTCCTCGGCAACGGCGCTAGAAATTCTTCTTGCTACTTCTCGAGCTTGCGTTGTATTCCCTCAAAGAGGAAAGGGTGATGCAGCACAGTAGCGTAAGTATTTCCCTCAGTTTTTGAGAACCAAGGTATCAATCCAGTAGGAGACCAGGCGCGAGTCCCTCGCACCTGCACAGACAAATAAGACCTTTGCAGCCAACGCGATAAGGGGTTGTCAATCCCTTTACGGTCACTTACAAAAGTGAGATCTGATAGATATGATAGTTTGATATTTTTGGTATTTTTGGATATAAGAACAGAAAGTAAAAACGTTGAAGTAAAGTAGATTGTAGATTGATATGTTGAGAATAGACCCGGGGGCCACTAGTGGCTTCTCTCATGATAGCAGAATTCTACGATGGGTGAACGAATTACTGTCGAGCAATTGATAGAAAAGCGAATACTTATGAGAATATCTAGGCATGATCATTATATATAGGCATCACGTCCATGACAAGTACAGCGAAACGATTCTGCATCTACTACTATTACTCCACACATCGACCGCTATCCAGCATGCATCTAGAGTATTAAGTTCATAAGAACAGAGTAACGCCTTAAGCAAGATGACATGATGTAGAGGGATAAACTCAAGCAATATGATATAAACCCCATCTTTTTATCCTCGATAGCAACAATACAATACGTGCCTTGCTGCCCCTACTGTCACTGGGAAAGGACACCGCAAGATTGAATCCAAAGCCAAGCACTTCTCCCATTCCAAGAACTATAGATCTAATAGGCCAAACCAAACCAATAATTCGAAGAGACTTGCAAGGATATTATAATCATACATAAAAGAATTCAGAAAAGAACCAAATATTTCTCATAGATAATCTTGATCGTAAACCCACAATTCATCGGATCTCGACAAACACACCGCAAAAAGAGATTACATCGAATAGATCTCCTCGAAGACTGGGGAGAACTTGGTATTGAGATCCAAAGAGAGAGAAGAAGCCATCTAGTTACTAACTATGGACCCGAAGGTCTGTAGTAAACTACTCACAACTCATGGTGAGGCGATGGTGTTGATGTAGAAGCACTTCGTGGTAGACCCCCCCCCCCCTCCGGCGGAGCTCTAGAACAGGCCCCAAGATGGGATCTCACGGGAACAGAAGGTTGCGGCGGTGGAATTAGGGTTTTCTCTCCTCTTCTGATGTTTTTGGTGTACATGGATATATATATAGGAGGAAGGAGGGCATCGGGGGACCAACGTGGGGCCCACAAGGTAGGGGGCGCGCCCTGTAGGGGGGCGCACGTCCCACCCTCGTGGACGCCATGTGTGCCCTATTCCGTGGTTCTCAAGTCTCCCGTGAAGATATCACTCCAAAAATATCTCTCCCGAAGGCTTCATTCCGTTTGGACTCTGTTTGATATTCCTTTTCTGTAAAACCGTGGATAGGCAAAAAACAGCAATCTGGAATGGACCTTTGGGTTAATATGTTAGTCCCAAAAATAGTATAAAAGTGTATAACAAAGCCCATTAAACATCCAAAACATCATAAATAATAGCATGGAACAATAAAAAAGTATAGATACGTTGGAGACGTATCATCTATCATCCTTCAAATTCTTCATAGTGATCAGCAGATATAAATCCCAAGTAACTCGGAGAATAGAGCTATGCTCCCTGGCAACGGTGCCAAAATAAGGTCTTCATAACTCACAAGTATACGGGATCGCAACAGTTTTCGAGGGTAGAGTATTCAACCCAAAGTTATTGATTCAACACAAGGGGAACCAAAGAATATTCTCTAATATTAGCAGCTGAGTTGTCAATTCAACCACACCTAGAAAACTTAATATCTTTGGCAAAGTATTTAGTAGCAAAGTAGTATGGAAGTAATGGTAGCAGTGGCAAAAGTAACAGTAGCAGTTTTGTAGTGATGGTGACAGCAGTAGTAACGAAAGTCACAAAGCAAGTATCAATATGGAACGAACTCGTAGGCAATGGATTGGCAATGATAGATGTCGAATAATATTCATCATGTAGCAGTTATAACCTAGGGTGACACAGAAATAGCTCCAATTCATCAATGTAATCTAGGCATGTATTCCGAATATAGTCATACGTGCTTATGGAAAAGAACTTGCATGATATCTTTTGTCCTACCCTCCCGTGGCAGCGGGGTCCTAATGGAAACTAAGGGATATTAAGGACTCCTTCTAAAAGAGTACGGGACCAAAGCATTAGCTCTTAGTGAATACATGAACTCCTCAAACTATGGTCATCACCGGGAAGTGGTCCGGCTATTGACACTCCGGGGTTGTTGGATCATAACACATACTAAGTGACTATTGACTTGCAAGATATGATAAAGAACACAAATATATTCTTGAAAACATAATAAGTTCAGATCTGAAATCATCTCACTCGGGCCCTAGTGACAAGCATTAAACATAGCAAAGTCATAGCAACATCAATCTTAGAACATAGTGGATACTAGGGATCAAACCCTAACAAAACTAACTCAATTACATGATAAATCTCATCCAACCCATCACCATCCAACAAGCCTACGATGGGATTACTCATGCACGGAAGTGAGCATCATGAAATTGATGATGGAGGATGGTTGGTGATGACGACGACGATGATCTCCACTCTCTGGAGCCCCGAACGGGATGGGATCTTCTCTCCGACTTTTTCTCCCCAGGATAGGTTATATGGAGTTGGAGTTGGCGTAGGTGGAGGTCCAAGGGGCCCACAAGGTAGGGGGCGCGCCCTAGGGGGGCGCCCCCACCCTTGTGGCTAGGGTGCGGGCCCCTTTGGTATTTCTTTTAAGCAGATTTTTTATTAATTCCAAAAAGGAAAAAGTCCATTTTACTACCCTGAACAAAGTGGGTGGTTCACATTACCCCCTGATGTATTTTTCGGTTCCTTTACCCCCCCCCCCTAAACAATCTCATACCGGACAAAAATCCACCCTAAGTGGTTTACCCAGACCGGATGGTGATGTGGACACGGTCAAAGGTGGTATTTGACCTGCAGGTGGGTCCCACTCGTAAGTTTTTTAAAAAAAACAAAGAAATAGAATAAAAATGTGCGGCCCCCTACTACAGTGGCAGCCGGCCACAGCGGCGGCAGCCGGTGCGCGCGGAGCCGGCAGGTGGCCGGGCCGGCGGCGGGGCGGGCGGAGACGGCGCGCCGAGCGGGGAAGGCCGGGCACGGCCAGTGCAGAGCGGCGAGGAGCGGCGAGGGGCGCAGACGGGGACGGCGGCGCAAGCTCGGGGACAGTGGCGCATGCTCGGGGAGGCGGGGCGGCGCAGGTGGCCGGGCCGGCGGCGGGGCGGGCGGAGATGGTGCGCTGAGCGGGGGAGGCCGGGCACGGCCAGTGCAGAGCGGCGAGGAGCGGCGAGGGGCGCAGACGGGGACGGCGGCGCAAGCTCAGGGACAGCGGCGCATGCTCGGGGAGGCGGGACGGTGCAGGCGTGCGGCCGGAGCGGCGTAGGGGAGGATGGCGGCGGAGCCAACGCCGCGGAGGAGCGAGGCGAGGCGAGGCCGACCGGGGTGCGGCGACTGGGGCATGCAACGCGCGGGGGCAGTCGGGGACGACGGCGCAGGCTCAGGGAGGAGGCGGGGCGGCGCAGGCGCACAGCCAGAGCGGCGACGGGGCAGATGGTGGCGGAGTCGACGCCGGAGGAGCGAGGCGAGGCCGAGCGGGGTGCAGCGACCGAAGAGAGAGAGAGACCTAACAAAGGGGCCCCACCCAGGTCAAAACCGCCGTTGACTATTGCCACATCAGCAACGGGTGGAGACAAACCAGCCAGGGGTGTGCTTTGTCCGGTTGTGATTTGTTTGGGGGCTAGAAGAAGCCGAAAAATAGATCGGGGGGTAAAGTGAACCACCCACTTTGTTCAGGGTAGTAAAATGGACTTTTTCCTTCCAAAAATAATCTCCGTGAAATTTCAGGTCATTCCGATAACTTTTATTTCTGCACAAAAATAACACCAAGGCAATTCTGGTGAAAATAGTGTCAGTCCGGGTTAGTTCCATTCAAATCATGCAAATTAGAGTCCAAAACAAGGGCAAAAGAGTTTGGAAAAGTAGATACGATGGAGACATATCACGCGCCCACGCTCCCATCCCGTTGTCATGTTTCGATTGCCGGCTCGCCGCTTCGGCCAGTCGCGTCGCCTCCCCACTGTCCTCCCACGCTGGCCGGCCGCGCTCTCCCTGCGTCCGGCTCCCCTACCGGCCTCGCCCACGCGTGACGGCTCGCCTCCTCCACCTAGCGCCGCCCACAACGGCTACCCGCTGCGCCGGCTCCTCCATCCCGGCCCGCGGCTCCACCTCCGTCCAGTTTCCTGCCGGCTGGTTCAAGAGAAAGAAAATAGGAAACTACAAGAAACGAAGTCGGCTCGGGAGAGAAAAAAAGCAGAGGGCCGCCTGCCCAAGCCGACTGAAAAAAAGCAGAGGTGGCTAGCTGTGCCCCGCCTGCGAGCATCGCCGCCCGGCCAGATGGCCAGGCCAACTGCGTCATGGCCTGGCCAGCTGGTCTGCTCGCACACTTCGGCACCGGGCCAGATGGAGAGTCGCCTCAGCCACCTCCCACTTCGCTACTCGACCAGCTCGGCCAGGCCAGCTGGAGCACCGCTTGACCGTCCAGAGGCTCGGGCCGTCCGTCGGAGGTCACCTCCGCCCCATCCGCGTTAAAAGCAATGTGAGCTGCTCACCCGCATATTTCTGCACCGTGCACCAAAAATGGATAACCCCAAGCCACCCTCGGGGGCTATCTCCGCATTTTTTCATATGCTTTACTGTTCACCCCGTCGCCAACTTGTCTCGGCCTGAGGGCTGGCCGTTCGACCCCATGTGTTCGTTAACACAGACAACTTAGTAATGCGTATGGTACTGATGGCCCACTCTTCATCTCAGCCAAAGAACGCATCGCTACTATCCAGCTAATAAGAGCAAAAGTCGGAGGTCACCCAACGCGAAAAACGTCCGAGGGGAGAAAACGGCTTGGGCAACCCGACCGTTTCCTTTGTGAGTATTCGCTCGGTCGAATCTGCTCCAGAGTCCAAGTGTTGTACGCTCTACTCCGCGGCCCACTCTTCGCCTCAGTTACAGACCAGCTCCCGGCCATCTGGCTGGCAAGAGAAAAATGCAAAGAGTGGAGGGGACATGAAAAATACTGAAGGGGGCTTGGACGAAACCGAGTCGGCACCCCTCTGTAAAAACTTGCACCACCAAAATCAAACATTCGATATATATGCGCTGACTTTATCTTTTGCCTGATCATTTCCGTGTGGAACCTCCCTCTTCGCCCGAAGGCTACACCCAATGGGTAGGTTGGCTGCCCCATTGGGAAAACGCCGCCCCGGTTGCAGGCCCGCCGCCGGCTGCAACCAGCACCCTCGACACCATTGTCTGCTCTAATAACAGCGAAACCACTCCGCCCAACTCTTTGAGTCGCCCGGGGGCTTGGTGGCTACACCCAGTGGGTGCGCTTGCGCGCCCCCAATGAAAACAGCCAGCCGGCAGACTTCGCGTCCGCGCCAGGCAGTGCCCCGCGCCCACCGACTGACAGACTCTGCTTCCGTGCCCGGCACGGCTCCGTGCCCACCAGCTGGCGGACCCGGTGTTCGCGCCTTGCAGGTCCCCATGCCCACCAGCCGACGGACTCCATGTCTGCGCCTAACATCGTCGACGCTGCCTTCTACCACCACAACAACGAAGATCCTCCGCACGACTCTTCGAGTCGCCCGGAGGCTAGGAGGGTACACCTAGTGGGGTAGCTGATGCACCCCCACTAGAAGCAAGCCGCGCCGGCTGCTGATACGTCTCCAACATATCTATAACTTTTTATTGTTCCATGCTATTATATTATCAATCTTGGATGTTTTATATACATTTACAAGCAACTTTATATCATTTTTTCGAACTAACCTACCAACTTAGTGCCAAGTATCAGTTGATGTTTTTGTTTGCTTGTTTTTGACTTTGCAGAATATCAGTACCAAACGAAGTCCAAATGCCACGAAAGTTTTTGGAGACTTTTTTTGGCGTTAAGAGACCCTGGAAGCTTTGGGAGGGAACCATAAGATGAAAGTGGGGCCCACTAGGCACCAGGGTGCGCCAGGTGCCTCCGATGCGCCCTGGTTGGTAATGGGTCCCACGAGCATCATTTTGACCTACATCCACATCTATAAGTACTCTAAAATTCCAAAACCATCAAGGGAGTCCACGAAATACATTTTCCGCCGCCGCAAGTTCCACAACCACGAGATCTAATCTAGGGCACTCTTCCATAGGGGGAAATGATCATGGAGGGGTTCTTCATCATCCTTGTTGCCCCTCCGATGATGCGTGAGTAGTTTAGCACATACCTACGTGTATGTAGTTAGTAGCTAGATGACTTCTTCTCTCTTTTTGATCGTAAATACAATGTTCTCCTCAATGTTCTTGGATACCTATTTGATGTAATGACTTTTTGCGGTGTGTTTGTTAGGATCCGATGAATTGTGAGTTTATGATCAGATCTATCCATGAATATTATTTGAGTTTTCTCTGAACTCCTTTATGCATGATTGTTATAGCCTCGTATTTCTTCTCCGATTTATTGGTTTGGTTTGGCCAACTAGATTGATTTATCTTGCCATGGGAAGAGGTGATTTGTGATGGATTCGATCTTGCGGTGCTCAATCTCAATGACAGAAAGAGACATGACACGCATGTATCATTGCTATTAAGGGTAAAATGATGGGGTTTATTCATACGTGCGTTTATCTTGTCTACATCATGTCATCTTACTTAAAGCATTACTCTATTTTTTCGTGAACTTAAGAAACTAGATGCATGATGGATAAGGTCAATGTGAGGAGTAATAGTAGTAGATGTAGGCAGGAGTTGGTCTATTAATCCTAGAAGTGATGCCATATACCTGATCATTGCCTTGGATATCGTCATAATTATTTGCTTTTCTGTCAATTGTCCAACAGTAATTTGTTTACCCATCTTATGATATTTTCTCGAGAGAAGCCTCTAGTGAAAACAATGGCCCCCGGGTCTATTTTCTATCAATTATTAAAACCAAAAATACTTTCCTGCAATTTTCTTTTACTTATTTCATTCTGTATTTTAGTTAGGTCTATTTATCAAAACCTATAAAATTTAATCTTTCTCAATACCGTTGAGGGATTGACAACCCCTCTCCATGTTGGGTTGAAAGTATTTGTTGTTTGGGTGCAGGTGTTGTTTACATAGTGTTTTTTGGTTCTCCTACTGGATTGATAACATTGGTTTCATAACTGAGGGAAATAGTTATCTCTAATGCACTGCATCATTCTCTCCTCTTCGGGGAAATCCCAACGCACCTCACACTTAGCAGTTGCAAGCCCGTAGCCTGTTGTCATCGACAACCTATACTACATCAACGGCAAATACCCTCCGCCCGACTCTTCAATGTAATGTAGGCATGTATTCCGAATATAGTCATACGTGCTTATGGGAAAGAACTTGCATGACATCCTTTGTCCTACCCTCCCGTGGCAGCGGGGTCCTAGTGGAAACTAAGGGATATTAAGGCCTCCTTTTAATAGAGTACCGGACCAAAGCATTAACACATAGTGAATACATGAACTCCTCAAACTACGATCATCACCGGGAGTGGTCCCGATTATTGTCACTTCGGGGTTGCCGGATCGTAACACATAGTAGGTGACTATTGACTTGCAAGATAGGATCAAGAACACACATATATTCATGAAAACATAATAGGTTCAGATCTGAAATCATGGCACTCGGGCCCTAGTGACAAGCATTAAGCATAGCAAAGTCATATCAGCATCGACCTTAGAACATAGTGGATATTAGGGATCAAACCCTGACAAAACTAACTCGATTACATGGTAAATCTCATCCAGCCCATCACCGTCCAGCAAGCCTACGATGAGATTACTCACGCACGGCGGTGAGCATCATGGAATTGGTAATGGAGGAAGGTTGATGATGACGATGGCGACGATCTCCCCTCTCCAGAGCCCCGAACGGACTCTAGATCAGCCCTCTCGAGAGAGATTAGGGCTTCGCGGCGGCTCCGTGTCGTAAAATGCGATAATTCCTTCTCTCTGATTTTTTCCCCCGAAAGTGAATATATTGAGTCGGTGGAGCAACAGGGGGCCCATGAGGCGGGGGGGGCGCCCCCCACCCTCGTGGACAGGGTGTTGGGCCCCTAGTCTGGTTCTTTCTGCTGATATTTTTCATATATTCCAAAATAATTCTCCGTTGAATTTCAGGTCGTTCCGAGAACATTTATTTCTGCACAAAAATAACACAATGGCAGTTCTGCTGAAAACAACGTCAGTCCGGGTTAGTTCCATTCAAATCATGCAAGTTGGAGTCCAAAACAAGGGAAAAAGTGTTTGGAAAAGTAGATACGTTGGAGACGTATCAACTGCCCCAAGCTTAAAATTTTGCTTGTCCTCAAGCAATTCAGTTGATAAACTGAAAGTGATAAAGAAAAACTTTGACAAACTCGGTTTGTTCTTGTTGTTGTAAATATGTAAAGCCGGCATTCAATTTTTCAGCAAAGATCATGAATTAACCACATTCACAATAACTTTCAGGTTTCATGTCTACTCATATCAATGGCATAATCAACTAGCGAGCAATAATAACAAACCTCAAATGACAACACTTTCTCAAAACAATCATAATATGATATAACAAGATGGTATCTCATGAGCCCTTTCTGAGACCGCAAAACATAAATGCAGAGAACCTTTAAAGATCAAGAACTGACTAGACATTGTAATTCATGGTAAAAGACATCCAGTCACAATCATACTCAATGCAAATTAATAGCAATACATGCAAATGATAGCAGTGCTCTCCAACTGGTGCTCTTTAATAAGAGGATGATGACTCAACATAAAAGTAAATAGATAGGCCCTTCGTAGAGGGAAGCATGGGTTTGTAGAGGTGCCAGAGCTCGATTTTGAAGCAGAGATGAATAATATTTTGAGCGGTAAACTTTCATTGTCAACATAGCAACCAAGATATCTCGATATCTTCCATGCTACACACATTATAGGCGGTTCCCAAACAGAATGGTAAAGTTTATACTCCCCCAACCACCAATAAGCACACTCCATGACTAGCCCGAAACAACTGGTACCGTCCAAACCAGCAACAGTCCTGGGGGAGTTTTGTTTAATTAATATGATTTGAGCATGGAACTGGGCATCCCGGTTACCAGCCATTTTCTCATGAATGATGAGCGGAGTCCACTCATCATGAGAATAACCCACCTAACATGGAAGATATAGACAACCCTAGTTGATACATGAGCTGTTCGAGCATACAAAACAGAATTGCATTTGAAGATTTAGAGTTTGGCACATACAAATTTACTTGGAACGGTAGGTAGATACCGCATATAGGAAGGTATTGTGGACTCATATGGAATAACTTTGGGGTTTATGGAAGTGGATGCACAAGCAGTATTCCCGCTTAGTACAGGTGAAGGCTAGAAAGGAACTGGGAAGCGACCAGCTAGAGAGCGACAACAGTCATGAACATGGATTAAAATTAATCAACAATGAATGCAAGCATGAGGAGGATATAAATCACCATGAACATAAATATCGTGGAGGCTATGTTGATTTTTTTCAACTACATGCGTGAACATGTGCCAAGTCAAACCACTTGAATCGTTCAAAGGAGGATACCATCCTATCATACCATATCACAACCATTTTAATATCTCCATTGAATTTCAGGTCATTCCGAGAACTTTTATTTATGCACAAAAATAACACCATGGCAGTTCTGCTGAAAACAACGTCAGTCCGGGTTCCATTCAAATCATGCAAGTTAGAGTCCAAAACAAGGGCAAAAGTGCTTGGAAAAGTAGATACGTTGGAGACGTATCATGGAGCCATCTAGGTGGAGCCCGTCTGGCTGTAGCCTGTCAAAGTCAACCTCAGACGTCCCATCAGATATGCGCAGACTTGACGGCCATGCTCTATAGTAGAGCACTATAGATGAGCAGTTGGCACTGTTCATACATCATGTGACACCTTCAATAGTGTAGTTATGCCATGTTGGCCACCTCTGGTCCCCTAGGCACCCCTTTATAAGTTGACCTAGGGAGCCCATTTTCTCTCACGCACACTCCCTCTCTTTCTCCACACACGCACGCATGAGGCAAGGAAGAGAGCACAGAGCTCTCTTCTTCCTCCTCCAGACAGCTCAAGGAGCAACCATGTATTACCATATACACCACATATACACAAGACAAGCAGGATTAGGGGTGTTACCTCTCCGCGATGGCCCCAAACCTAGGTAAACCACTGCGTGTTGTTGCCCAATCTTGTCCCGGATCTTCATTGTTGCCTTGCTCTCACCTCTTTAAGCCATCCCATGGCATCTGCCATGATGGGGCAACCCCACGAGAATACCACGACACCCTAAGTGGGCAGGTTTCAAAGAAATTAACCAGATGAAAAAACAAACTATATCATTCCAAAAAAGTGCCACTATCTATGTGTTACACAGTCATCTATCCTTCGCCCAAATGCAAACTTGAATCTACATATGTTCTTATCTTGCTCCCATTGGAATTTCGGTGTTATCGGTTGACATGCTTCCTGCTAACGTTCCTCCATGTTACCGATCACAAATCTTCGTTGACATGTTCATTTTCATAATACAATTAATTTTATGTTTATTCTTCTAGCCCATTCAAATATGACCTAGTGGTATCGTAATTGTACAGTCTCACATAATGGGGTTCAGCCCTCAGGACTGACACTGCTTTTTTAGAGACACTCTTAATTTTATTCATACTCCTAATCATTACAGGTACATTGCAAATAGTGTCTGTAATTTCATTAATCAAGAGGCCATGTTTAGTAACTTGAGGTTACTTCTGTATCAATACAACATGATTCGGTGCTGAACATACAAAAGTAGTTTGTATTGTAGGATGGAGATAAATGGTTGACCAAACAAAATAGATGAACAGAAAGAGCACGTCCCTATACAATAGCTGGTATTTTGTGCTTATACAACCACAAATAGATCAACCTGTTTCCTGCAAAATTGTCGGTCATTCATTTCTGCCTGCAAAATATAGAAATTAAGGAACTGCAGAGATATATATTGCTAATTGGCTAAAATCCTTGGCATTATCACATATACAGTAAGAACACCACTACATGTCTAGATGGAAATGTGACATGAAGCAACCACCACTTGGCACTACCATGAAAGATCCACCTCACTATCCGAAAATTGAAAATTGGAATGGACCAGCATGCACTATCTGGACACCAACACAATTATTTCACCAGACTAAAAGGAAAAGAAACATATAAAGCGACAATACATGATTCTGGAGACACCAATGTTGGCGTGATGCACCAGTGCCCCATTTTCAATAACATGTTGATTCCAGAATATTTTGATGCAATAATATATGTTTAACATCCAATAGATTTGATGTCTAAAATTCAGCATTATTTTTGCTTACTGTGATAGAATGCATAGCCATATTACTGTAAAATATTGATTACGGTATTGGCATGTAATTGGGACAAGATAAGAAAGCTTTGAAGCATGGGGATTGGAGTGTACAAGGCAAAGTGGACATCCACAAGAGACACAGAAACTGAGTCGACATTACAATCTCATAAATGAAGATAAGTTGAAGAACTCATTATGACTACACATATATTTTGTGTGCTTGCTCCCATTTTTAGAAGAACATTATACTAAAACAAAATCATGTTCATCAGCACCCTCCCTCAGTCACTCCCATATATAGTCTACAATGCGAAGTTGCGAACAAGGGAGTCTCTAGCAAAAACACTAGAGTTTGAAGGAAATTCCACTTGTGAGACACGTACGTATTGCCTACAAACGCCTACCGTCAGCTACATGATTGCATCTGTAGTAAAATGTGAGTGTCTATTAGAAAGAAAGAAAAAATCCATTGCACCCACCACCAACCAGGCTACATGAGAAACAGTAACATGATATATACTAATCATGTATAACAAAAGTTTTGCGTCGCGTTCGGTGGTTCTTGCGCCAGAAAACAAAAGTGGTGTTTTTTTCCTAATGACGACACAACTGCAGTGGACTTTTATGCATTTCACTCCAAGAGAGCTATAAATCCAACCTTTGTGCCACCGAAGTCTCCGCTAAGAACAATTGTTTAGCCAAGTCCAGTAGACATCTTCTATTTCAGAATATGCCTCTCATAGTTCTATGTTGAACCGAGCCTTTTGAGAGTGTCCGTGCAGAAGTAGTTTCTAATGTAGGATTTAGATAAATTATTGGCCAAAATACTTATATGAGTTTGGCTGTTTTCAACCTAATCATTGCATCCAAAATGTACGAAAATGTGGATAGGTCATAGCTACCTAACTTCCAACTACTTAATTCACTTGTTAAATTTCATGTCATACACCAAATTAATTTCTTGTCAGATTCATCAGCGCCATGTGTGCATCTGTTCATTTGCATGGCCATGTAAAGCATCCATGTGCAAGAGCTCCACGGAGACTTCACTCATGTCATAAAAAGGCTCAACGAATCTTATAACTTCCTCCAAGGTGTCTCTATGTTCTTAAATATCTCCAGCTTCTCGGTTCTATTCCTAAATTATTATGTTGCTGCTACATACGTGCATTCAGTTTCCCCTTGTGTAGAACACAAGCTCGATAATCTTGGCCAGAGCACGATGCTTTCTTGTATGTTGAACGGGAGGCAAACAATAAAGAGGGAGATGTTTCTGTTGTTGGAATGGGTGGCATCAGAAAGCATGTTAAGCCACATATGGTGATCCTGAGCTCTAATCTGGTGATCCTTAGCTCTAAGCACAAAAAAATAGGCTCCGTCTACCCAGGTCATCAGGCTAGACTGGGACATCCATGGGCTAAATGGAGCACTGAAACTAATCGACAACATTACTCTAGCTAAACAGCTTGGTATGGGGCATGTCATGCGGTAACTTCTTCAACTTCATTGGATTATGTTCCTTTGCTGATAGGCACCCTGTTTAGTGAAGCAAAATTCCTTCTTAGAGTTGCAAACTTGGAATTATGTGTAATGTTTATTTAGCCCAAGGGCATGCGACGAGGCATCACAATTAGTTGGAGCAAGACTATACCGTAGTTATGTATTTTGGTCTACGTACTTCCCTAACTTTGTATCTTGTATGTGGTCGACAATCTAGTTCGTACGCACAAGTTCTTGGAGTATCGAGCACTGCTTCGGTACACATGATAGAAAAGATTGTGAATCTTAAAGGACATGCACCCAGATGATGAACAGTAAAATGTAATGAAATATTAAAGGACAAAAAAATCTGAATTGTTTTTGTAACACACAAGTTTTAATGTTCTACCCCCATACAAAATTTGGTGCAGAAATACATTTGTTGTCCTCATGAAAAAAAATCGATACTCTCATTTCGAAGCATTTTGGAGTGCTTGTTTTTTTACCTGAAGCATCACAAATGTGATCTATTCACGTAGGTAGAACACTCAAGAATGTTTATCTAAAAAAATCAGATTTTTTTGAAATGTTTTTGCTATTTTTCAGGATTTACTGTTCATATGCACCTAGGAGCAGAACGACACTTTTGAATCTTTAAATAACTTCTTCGGCTCCATCCATGGTGTTTTCGAGCTCTCTCCTCTTTTGCTTCAGGATCTCTGCTCCGGATCTATGTATCGAGCTCCCTATTTGTGGTTTACCCTCGTTTCTTTCTGTCGTTGTAGCTTCAGTCTACTTTCAGATCCCGTTTTGTCATTTTTTTTTTTTTTGAGAAACTGGCAGGTCATCTGCCAATATATTGAGCAGAAGTAAAACAAATACAAAGGTCCTTACAGGAGGAGAATAAGATAAAGGACTAGACTAATCAGGTTCAGGCTCACGTGAATTCCAGGTGTCAGTAGTCCAATGAAAGGAGAGCATTGGCTAGAGGATGTCTTGCTTGATCAGATTGAGCAGCTCACCCTCGTGCTGCACTTTCTTTTCAAACACTCGTATGTTCCGTTCTTTCTACATGTTCCATCCCGTGTATATGGCGGTGGAGATCGCCTTGGACCCAAGTGGACAGATGTAATCGTTCCACCAGGTGCAAATTGAGTTTGCTTGTTGTGCCGCACTGGGAAGTGTTGGAAGCTCTTGCCAATCGCCCACGAGCTTCCAGGTTGATCTTGCGAACAGACATTGGATGATGAGATGCAGTGCAGATTCCTCAGTCTGGTCACAGAGGGTGCATTCGGGGCTGTGAGGGATTCCACGTTTTGCCAGATTGTCGTTGGTGAGGATCTTGCCTTTGAGAAAAAGCCAGAGGAAAAACCTACACTTTGCCTCGACCTTGGACTTCCGGAGTTTATCATACTTGGCATCGGCAATGGAGCCAAGGAATTGGCAGCGGTAAGCCGACCTCGTGGTGTAGGTTGCAGCAGTGTTGCGGCTCCAGGTGATCTCATCAGGCCGTGCCGGATCAAGAAAAATGTTGCGCAGCCTTGCCCAGAGATTGGTGAACTGTCTCATCTCAGATTCAGAAGAAATGCGATGCAGACCTGACAACCAGTGTTGCCCATTTAGTGCCTTCTCAACAGTGAGGTTTTTCCTGTAACATAGTAGGAGCAAGTCCGGTGCAATCTCAGCAGGTGCGTCGCCGGCAAGCCAGCGATCATGCCAGAACTTGGTCTGCGTTCCGGCGCCGATGGAGATTTTAGTGGTAGCAGAGAAAAGGGCCATGTCGTCTCTGTCACAGGGGATGGGAGATCCGAACCAAGGTTTGTCTTGCGCACGCCATTCCAGCCATTTCCATCGTAGGCGCAGGGCCCTACCAAATGCCGAGTCCACCGAGGCTTTTGGGGCGGCAGACGGTGGACCAGTTAACCAATGCAATTCCTCCATCTATGTAGATGTAGTTTATGAAGCCATGCACGCTTATAAACCAGATGCCACACCACATGGGCATACATGGAGTCATGGACCCAGAATAGGCCATTTTGGCACGACGGGCATACAAATGGCTAGTGGAGCGGAGTCCCAATTTTCCTTCATTGCCAGTGACAAATTGTTAGAACAATTGTCTTGCCCATCCATAGGTCCAGTCCAAGGCCAATGTGGCATGCTTCGCTGTGTGAAGATCTCATCTTGCTGCTATTGAGCTTCTTGATTGTCGCCTATAATTAATGTACCGTTCAGCTTCAAGCAAAAGCAGAGGCGCATGCTCAGTGGCTGCTGAGCCAACATGCGAGTGAGCCATTCTAGGCGAACATACCACTACGCGATGAGACGGCGGTCGTCCGGCGCTACGTGGAGATGCTGTCGGCTGTCGCGGTGCCGCGGCGACGGGGACGCGCGGCCGATCGCGCGAGTCCAGGCAGCCCTGGTCACATCGGGTCTCCTCCGGGAGGCCGCACGCCGTGCTCCCGCTCTATGCCCACCTCCTCCGCGCCCCGCTCCCCTTTCTCCTCAAGTCGCTAGCCGTCCCCGGCGCGCATCGCCTCGCGCTTGCCGTCCACGCCCACGCTATCAGGCTCGGCCTCACGGGGTTCCTCCTCGTGAACAACGCGCTCATCCGCGTCCATGCGGATCTGCTTGGTCGCCTATCTGAGGCGCACCTTCTGCTGCGCACCGCGGCCACCGTGGACGCCTCCACGTTCAATACGCTCATCACGGCGCACGCGAGAGTTGGGCGAGGCGCGGACGCTCGCTCGTTGTTCGACGAAATGCCTGCGAGGAATGCTGTGTCTTGGAGCGCCATGGTGAATGGGTACGTGCAGGCTGGGGACGGGAGGGAGGCGCTGGGAGTGTTCTGTGTTCTCCCACATGCAGGCCGAAGGTGTCTCCGCCCAGACGCCATGGTTCTTGTTGGGATGCTTACTGCGTGCGCGCAACTGGGCGCTCTGGAGCAGGGGAAGTGGGTACATGGCTGCCTCAAAGCAAACAATACTCTATTAGGCACTGCATTGGTTGATATGTATGCCAAATGTGGTGAGGTACATCTTGGAATGGAGGTTTTTGAGGGAACGAAGGACAAGAATGTACTGGCATGGACTACTATGATCAAGGGCCTGGCTATGCACGGCTGAGGCTCGGACTCATTGATTCTCTTCTCCCAAATGGAGAGCTTAGGCGTTGAGCCTGATGGCATTGCCTTCATTGGCACGCTCTGTGCGTGCACTCGCACTGGGTTGGTTGACAAGGGCCGGGAGCTTTTCAATTCCATTGTCAGCAACTATGGTATTAAACCAAAGATTGAGCATTATGAGTGCATGGTAGACCTCCTGGCACGGAATGGCTTGCTTAGTGAGGCCAATGACATGGTTGAGAAAATGCCCATGAAACCGGATGCCTTAATCTGGGGAGATCTAATGGCTGGTTGTAGGTTTCACAAGAAGGTGGAGTTGGCTGAGTATGTTATAAAGCACTGGATTGTATTGGAGCCAGACAAAAGTGGTGCTTATGTGCTTTTAGCTAACATATATTCTGCCTCTGGTAGGCATGCTTCTTCTGCGATATATTAACCTTTATGTTGCATTTTAGTTCTGAACCAAGGATACTGTTTTTTCTTGAACCACAATATCATTAACACAAAAGAGCTCTACCGTGTATATTAACCTTGTTCACGGATTTAGCTGGAAAACATCATTAACCACAATATCATGCCTACACGATTATGGCACTGCTAGCAAGAAATGAACCGCGGATGGTCATTCCATGTTGAACTATTGTTCAGAGAGCCACTGGCACAAGAAGATGGTGAATAATAGGTCCGTAAAAGAAACAACTGAATAGCTGAAACATTATAGTAGTAGAAAACTCCATATGTTTATTCTAACGTGATAATTGTATTAAAAAATTAGAGAAATAGGATTACCCCGACCTCTGCATCAAGCGATGCACACAACCATCTTTATTAATTATTCAACAAGTCCGACAAGGTAGATACATGGATAAACCCAAAGCCACCTTCCTGACAATCTCAATCGCTACACCTACATGTCTGATGGAGTGCCTTGGCGCATCCACGCACACCATCTAATCTGGTGGCCATCCCAAGTTGCCTGACGAGCCGAGAGCACCAACCGGTGTAGCAGACCCTCAGCACATACATCATGCGTGCACTGAAGAATCCGGCGCTACCATCTTCCGATGTCCCATCTTCAGGAGAGATCAATGCATATGCCTTACCAGGCCCAACTGTCGCCGACATCTCCACGATGTCTGACAGTGCCACCTCCTGCGCGCGTCCATCAACACACAACCATCACCGAGACCCCGATGCCCCATGCGCCGAGCCCCGCCGTTGTCGACGAGTCAGATGCCATGCCGCTCCACCGTTGCAGTCTTCCACTGGTCTCTCTAGCTGATGAACACCTCCAAGAATGATGCCCCCAATGGGTGAACGACACTTGAGCGCCGCATCATCCGATCCACTGATCAAGGGTTTCCCCCGGAGGTAGCGGAAGTAGGTGGGAGTTTCACCTCGATGATGCCTTCTAGAAGGACGGCGCCTGGGGCGTCGTCATCGTCAGCTCCGGCCATTGGTTGAAGACAAGGTTTTCACCCGGATCCAACACACAAGAATCCAACTGATATCTTGTGCACTGGCCAGACCACCTTCAAAGCTCTAGATCTGGTCGCCCAGATCCGGCGACCACCGACAGCAACACTACCACCGTGGGAGTCCTGGCTCACCGGCCACTACCGGTGTGCGCCACCACTGGAGCCTTGGGGAGGGCCGCCACCCCTCCTTGCCAAACCGCAAGAGCCGTCGGGAAAGATCCGGCTCCTTCTCATCACCGTCACTGATCAAAGCCAGCGCAATTATGCCTTGGATAGGAGCACCACCATGCCATGCCGCTGCGGGCTGTCTAAGCTTCACTCTCCGCCATCGACCAGAACCGCCGCCCTGGGATCCAGGTCGGACGTCGCCGGGGAGGGGTGGTGATGCGAGGGGGCGCTGGCGGCTAGGGTCGGGGCCTCTCATCTCGCCCGCGAGGGGGCGAGTGAGAGGGGCCTTTTTCTAAAAATGGGAGAGATTTTCACTTCCTGACCTCCGCACCAACTAAAGATGCATGTAACCATTTTAGTATGAGTACCAAGATAGACATGGTCCTCGGAATTTTTTTAAAATGAGTATCAAGATATTTCGCGATGAATGATTTCATCACACACCAAGCTTGGAGGAAAACCTCTGTACATCACATGTCAATTCAGGGAATTGAACTCGGGTCGTTAGGCCGCACAACCGCATGCTCAACTACTGAGCCAAGCCTCAATTGTATGATTTCTGCAGGGTAAGAAAAACATAATCGTTATTTTGTCATCAGCACCCAGAATTACATATACATACATCAGTGGTGAAAAAACATCTATATGTATCAGAACCAGCATAAAGAATAGTTATTATATCCCCCTCTATTTTGAAGTGTCTGCAACAGATTTTTACTTTACATTAATGTATCTTATTTAGAAAGAGATGCAAGTCAAAATATATATATTGGACGTATTTTTTTGCGTGATACAAAATTACAACCGTAAAAACATAGCATAAATACATATATAGATGGTTCTGCGTTATTATTTTCCATCCCTTAACCCTTATGCGGGTTTTTTTGTGTCGTGAGTCAACATAAATGTAACTATTTGACCAAACGTAAACTCAGGATGTAACATCGTAGAAAAAAACTAGGTGAAAAACAACTAATTCTACTCCCCGAGTGTTGAATAGGGTGCATAGGGTACTTTTTGGAACGTAGACGCTAGATGCGTTCGGCTTTAAATTAATAAAGCCACCAGGGCAACCGTCGTCACACATAAGTTTAAGTTACAGACCACATAAAGCATAAGCGAAGTATCAACTGCACTACCAACATAGACCAAAAGAGACAAGGCGAAACGGTAAGACGAAAGATATCTCGCTTAAGTAGCAGTAGGAGAGGGTCCCTCGTCTCGACAAACTTGGCTTGTCACCGTTTTGATCTTCTCCATGACTGTAAGCATGTCTTGTTCGTCACGCGCTTTCCCCAACGGCATCCACACCTGAAGAAAAATGTGACATTTGAATAGAATGTCAGATGGATGGTTTGGAAACTTGTGTTCGATAGTGATTTTGTTTCGAACCGTCTATAGGGACCATAAAAGCGCCCCTACGCAACGCCACAGAATCCTAGCGGAAGATCCTTTCTGGGCAGAAAGAATGTCTAAGAGGTCCTTCGCGGATTGAGGGTGCCAATTTTTGGAGAAGGTTTCCCTCACCGCACTCCACGCAAAACGGGCCAACACGCATTGAAAAAATATATGGTTGGCGTTTTCTCCCAACCCACAAAGGGTACATGTGCCATCAGCCGGACCATTCCGTTTGGCCACGTTATCAGAGGAGGGTAACCGATTTCTCACCATCTGCCACATGAAGATTTTGATCTTCAATGGCAAACCCGCTTTCCATAGTCCCCTAGCCATGGAAAACACCGGGCCCTCAGACATCTTGGAGTATATGGATTTGACCGAAAATTGCTTAGAGGTCGTAAGTTTCCAAGAGATGGAATCTGGCTCGGGGGAGAGCTCGATATCCCTCCATGCCTCCACCAGATTATCCCAGTTAGATGCTTCCACCGGTCCCAGGGCTCGTATAAAGGAGATCGCCGGGGGGCTGACTCTAAGGGCATCCGCAACCATAATGTTGGTATCGGTGGCCAGGTGATATAGATCGGGGTGGGATTGCCACAAAGGAGCATTTTCCCACCAATGGTCGAGCCAGAAACGGGTAGAAGCGCCGTTCTTAATTGTGAATTGTGCCCCTAAAGCGAAAGCCGACCGAACGTCCTGGATCCCTCTCCAAAACGTCGATCCCGAGGACTGAGCTTGAAAGACAGTTCCGTCCGGAAAGTATTTGGCTTTAAGAATTCTGGCCCAAAGCCCCAACTCGTTTTAAGCTAATCTCCACCACCATTTGGTTAAGAGGGCTACGTTCATTAACTTGGAATTTGTAACCCCGAGCCCCCCAAGTTTTTTTGGATGGCAAATTGCCGCCCACTTGACCAAGTGATATTTCTTTTTGGATCTCGTTCCTTCCCAAAAGAACCGAGATCGGGGAGTGTCAAGTTTGGCATGAACTCCATCCGCCAAGAGGTACATACCCATAGTAAAGATGGGGAGAGAGGATAAGCTCGAGTTGGTCAGAATGAGTCTGGCCGCAGACGACATAAATCGTCCACGCCAAGGGCTAACTCGGTTGGCAACTTTCCCGTATAGTGGTTCCCACTCAGCTATGGTAAGTCCACGAGTAGATATAGGTAATCCCAAGTACTTAATCGGAAAGAAACCACGCTTGCAGTTGAGTAGGTTTGCCACTCTAGAGCTTGAGAGGTCATCCATCCCTATGGTAATGACTTCGCTCTTAAGGATATTTATCTTAAGCCCCGACATAAGCTCGAAAGCTAGGAGAAGGAGTTTGACAGAGGCCACACTACTGTCATTGGGCTCAAAGAGGAGTAACGTATCGTCAGCGTATTGAAGGTGAGAAACTCCGCCCGGAATGAGATGCGGTACAAGACCGGAGATGTGACCGGCAGCACAAGCACGGTGGATCATCGCGGCAAGTGCATCCGCCACAAAGTTGAAGATTAGAGGGGAACTCGGATCCCCTTGTCTGAGTCCCCTCTTATTACGGAAGAATCTACCCATTTCACCGTTAATAGTAACCGCCGTGTGTCCACTAGACACGAGATGCATGATGCGGTGAACAAAACCTGCCTCAAAACCCTTTTTGAGGAAGACTTCCTGAACAAAATCCCAGTTCACACGGTCGTAGGCCTTCTCGAAATCGAGTTTGAGTAAAACTCCCTTAGTTTTATTCTTTTTAAGCTCGTGCACAATTTCCAACAAAGCGATCGGACCCTCAAGAATATTTCTATGTTTAAGGAAGCCCGTTTGGCTGTGACTAATGATCCGTTGTGCTATTGGAGCTAAACGAGAGGCGTAAGCTTTAGCGCAGATCTTGAAGGGTACATTGATGAGAGTGATAGGTCTGAACAGTCGTATATTGTCCGCCCCTTTGACCTTAGGGATAAGGCTAATGGCTCCGTAGTTAAGCCTCGAAAGGTCTATCGTACCTAGGGCGAAGCCGTTAACAATTTCGTAGAACAGGTGTTTCAACATGGGCCAAAAACGTTTGAAGAACTCCACGGGCCAACCATCCGGGCCAGGCGCCGTGTCGTTCTTCATATCCAGCAGAGCCTTATCAATCTCCTCAGGAAGGAAAGAGAGAGCCAGGCTATCATTTTCCTCCTGAGAGACCTTATCCGCCGGATTCCACAAATCCTCGCGTAGGCGAAGAGGTTTTTCACTGGCCGTCCCCAGAAGGCCAATGAAAAACTCATATATGTGGGCCGAGATTTGCTCCTGGGTGAGCAGCAGGCCCGAGTCGGATTGTAGGCGAAGAATAGTGCTTTTTCGTTTTCGGCCATTCGCAAAAGCGTGGAAATACCCGGTATTCGCATCACCCTTCGTGACCCACTTGACGCTGCCCCTACGGCGCCAATATTCCTCCTCAGCCCGCAGCAGTGCAAGGACTTGGTCTTCCAAGGCGTACCTGTGTGACCATTCGGCCTCCGAAAAGGGGCGAAGGTCCGATTCGTGGTCGAGGCGCGCGATTTCGTCCGTAAGCCGAGCACGCTCTTTTTTGGACGTACTGCCTTGGTTGGCTCCCCAGCCACGTAGAAAGGCCCGAAGCTTAGCCGCCGCGGCGTTCCAAAGATCCGCTGGAGATCTTTGAGTCCCAATCGTCAAGAGAATATCGTCCCAACGATTGCGGACCATAAGCTCAAAACCCTCGTACTCA
Organism: Secale cereale; assembly: GCA_902687465.1. Classification (NCBI taxonomy): domain Eukaryota; kingdom Viridiplantae; phylum Streptophyta; class Magnoliopsida; order Poales; family Poaceae; genus Secale; species Secale cereale. The sequence goes on from LR738709.1 coordinate 582,165,041, forward strand.
AACCAAGCCGTTTCAAAATAGAAACGTTGGCTGCGTCTAATCGACTCCTCCCCTGAGGAAAAGATTAGCAGGATGTGGTCCGAACCTATGCGCGTTTCAGCCACTAACGAGCATAGGGGGAAAAGGGCTTCCCACTCCGGTGTGAAGAAAACCCGATCAAGGACGCTCCGGACCGGATTAGTTTGTTTGTTGGTCCAGGTGAACCTGGCTCCGGTCCTAGCCGCTTCCCTAAGGACAGCCGAAGTGATAGCCTGATTGAACATGGACACCCTTGTCCAGTCAATGTTGCTGTTATTCTTGTCCGCACCCGAGCGGATCAAGTTAAAATCACCCCCAACCACAACAGGAAGATTAAGATTACGCTTAGCGCTCACAATTAAAGACAACTCGTGGAGGAAATTGTGAGAACGGTCGTGGTTAGCCGGGCCATACACGCAAATGGTAACCCATGTAAGTCCCGAGCCCTTGTGCTTGGTCGTCACATAAACACAAAACAAACCAACCTCCCAGGTTAACACTTCACAGATATCACGGTTGCACCCCATAAGGATACCTCCGGAATGGCCCGAAGAAGGACGCCAGTGCCAATCAAAACGTTGGAGGGGGTCAAAAGCAAGGAGGTCTCTATGCGAGAAATCTAGTTTGATCGTTTCTTGAAGTGCAATAAAATCTATGCGCTCCTTAGCTATGAATTCTCTAAGTTGGGTGCGGCGACCCACATGGCCGCAACCCCTAATGTTCCAAAAGAGGAACCGCATCTAGATAACACGATTACGAAGGCGAACACCCCTAGAGGTGATCACCTTGGCCACTCTCTTCTTAGTCCGTCCCCGCCCCTGCGAGTCCCTCGGAGGAGAAGGAGGTGCACCAGAACCTGTAATCGATGCAGCCTCATTGGGCACCACGACATCACCAGCCCCAACTGGGATGTTCTCAGGTATATCTGACACTGCACACCTGGCAGCTGCCTCAGTCAAAGATGCCTGCGCGTCTTCACGCGCCCGAAGTAAAGAGATAAGCTCGCCAGGGGGATTAGGCACGAACACACCAGCATCATCCAAAATTGAAGCAAGGTGATCATCGGAAAAGGCATTAAGATTGCGAAAGGAGGGGGGATTACCAGAGGCCTCCATGTTCTTGTCGGCGATGCGAAGCTGAGCGCTTTCCATGGACGAAAGCTCTCCCAGCTTGGCCTTGGCACGTGCGCTAGGAGCCCGCTGCGTCACCGGAGTCGCCACCGCATAGGGTACTAAATTTGCCCCAAGTTTTGCTCTACCGAGAAAAGTTGGACTTGTTAGTTCTCACAATTGAGCAAGTTTTCTAATACTCCCTCCGTTCCATATTAGTTGTAGTTGATTTAGTACAAAGTTTATACTAAAGCAGCGACAGCTAATCATGAACGGAGGGGTAATAAGTTCTTGCACACCGATGGACGTTCCTAACATAAAGTTTTCTAATATAAAAATGTTCCAAATTTAAAACTATCCATGAATTATGAAAAAAAACATCTTTTTGGAAAAAATTCATGAATTGTTTTACACATTTTTCATAGGTATATATATATATCAAATGTCTTTATAAAAAAAAGGGAAAAGTTCATCGCAAATTTTATAAGAAAGTTCAACAAAATTTTGTAAAGTGAATGCTTATATTTTTTAAGTGAATGTATATAAAAACATAGAAACGAAATAATAAACATAGAAAAAGGTGAAAATGATAAGTAAAGGCAAAATGCGTAAGGAAAATTAGAAAAAGGAAAGAAAAAAATGGTAGTAACCGGGAAGAAAAATAAAAAAAAAACATAGTAAAAATCCCATAGCTAAACCAGAATAGAAAATAAAAGAAAAATCTGCCACAACCAGCATACAAAAGCGAGGGGAGAAAAATCATCGAAAATAATAGGAAAATGAAAATGAATAAAAATAAAACCAGAGCCATGTTGTAGGCCCAAACTCGCCGCGTAGGGTGCGGTGGTACTTATTCATCGATCTGAATAGGGAAAATCCTATTTGACGCACGCTGCGTCAAACTGCTGGGGTTTCGCACAGGCCGGCAGCTGAAGCAACGCGATGGGCCCGCCCGGTTACTTACACAGCGTACCAAAGAACGAAAAAGAAAATATACAACGTCATCCAGTTTGGGAACTTTCTAGAAAATTGTTTCTGTATGAAAAAACGTTTTAAAATGTTATTATTATTTTCTAAAAAAAATATTTCAAAAAATGTTCTTGCTTATAAAAGTTGTAGGTAGATTTTTCAAATTTTGTTCATAATTTTGAAAAATGTTCGCATATTAAAAACGTTGTTCGTGTTTTTTCAAAAAATGTTGGGAATGTTTCTGCTAAAAAAAATCACAACATTTCAAAAAATGTGAGGGCTTTCAAAAAATATTCATGTTTTTTATAAAATTGTCCACGAATTTTAAAATATTGTTATTTTGTTTTGGATTTTTGAAATATGTTCCTGTTTTCAAAAAAAATGTTTGTGATTTTGAAAAATGGTCCTGCTATTATAAAAAACAGTTTTTTAAGCAAATCGCCAATTTGAAAAGTGTTTGCTTTCACAAAACACACAGTTTCTAAGAAAAAACATTCAAAATGCTGAAAAAAATCGGATCTGCTCTGTGGCGTTGATTCTTAAAAACGGACGCTGCTAACTAGTCGGTGACGCTCGCTAGGTCAGTCGGTTGCAGCGCTTAGTCTGTAGCATGTGGTGCTGCGAAACAGCGCCAGTTTGCCGCAGAGAGCGGCGTATATGACATCCCATGAATAGTGCCGCCAATAGGAGCTGAAACAGATTTTTTTTTTTAAAGGGAGCCGAAACAGACTATGGACCTCGCACATTTAGCGTTACCGCGTGACACTCGTTGGCACTCAAACGGAAAATAACTTTTAAGCGGAAAATCGGCTGATGAAAATAGAGATCATCTGGCTCTACAATAACCTGGAACACCTGGATCAGGCAAATTATGTTGCCAATATTTTACATCATTGCAATGTAAAATAGTATATTTTCTAATGATTATGAATTTTTAAATATGCTCGACATTTTAAAAATAATGCATTTTAAGAATGGTCAGGGATTCATAAATGTCCAAAACATAGATTATTCATGAAATTTTAGAAATGTTCAAGAATTTTGGAAAATTTAAGAAATTATACTAATATTCACCAACTTTAAGCACTGCATGATTTTTTTTTTTTAAATTTGGATGGGAATTATAAACAATGATCGAAGAAAAAAATCACCAAAATTTCAAATGTTGTGAATTTAGTAAATATTGAGAAAATCACAAAGTTTTAAAAAGGATCGTCAAAATTATAAATGTATTCATGATTTATTAGAATACATGTTTTCAATAATTATTAATGAATTAAACACAAAAGTAAAAAAAATAAAATAAATAAAGCCGGACGAACAAGAATTAAGTTTTTTGACAAAACTCACTTTTAAAAACTACTAGAGGAAAAAAAAATCGATACATGGGGTGGCCCATTTCCGTGCTACATTATGTGATTCTTGCGATTTGAGTTCTTTCTTATGAGCAATGTTGCACCATGTCATCGATTGTGTCAATTTTGAGGCCGGGCACATTCGGTGATGCTAGAAGTTACCAATGCAGTACCTAGGCATGCCTGTTGATGACAAAAGACTAAGAAGTGCTCACTAGAATCCTCTAGAGGAGAAGATGGGAAACATTAGGGCAGGTTAGATTGATAATTCTTATTTATATGTGACAGGCTTATATTTACAAATGCATGTCTGAGTTGTGTGTCTGTGTATGTACTTTAATTTCTTGAAGCTCCAAAAAACTCGGCGAAGATATGAACTCCACTAGAACAAGAATGGTTTGGCAAGAGTCAAAGATTAAAAGGGAAATGTGAAATGATTAATTGGAAGAAAAGTGTGCCTTCCCAAAGATTGTGGAGGGCTTGGGGTACTTGATATTCAAGAAGTGAACCAAGCCCTACTATGCAAATAGTTGTGGAAATTATAAAATACATAAGAATTTGGTGACAGGTCCACGATAGGAAATATCTACGTCATACCTTATTGGATGTTTAGGGGGCACACAATGGATCGCACTTTTGGCAGAATCATATCAAGAAATAACTGAGAAGGAGTAAAGAAGATCATGTGAATCAGGAAAGCTTATGCGAAGAGCCATGGATGGAATCCAACGGTATTGAGGATCGTGGCGTGAAGGATGGTCTTCTCGGGATGGCATGCCGATGGACAAAATCCTACAAATGACCTTTGCTATCCTTGAAAAAAAAAACTACTCGTGATGCTTTTGTGGTTGTATTGGTTTGTTTAACATACTTTGTGACATTATTGTGTTGTAAACATATGATGCTTGTATGCTTTTGCTATGTTGAGAACAATGGCTGACGGGGATAGGTGTCCAATGTCGTTGTAGACCCAAATTCTACCATTTGTCATGTTTCTTTTTGTTTTCTTACTTGAGATTTGATGTTGTAAGTTCTAGCGGTTTCTATAATGGAAATCGACGAGGACGCTCATTACTTTCAAAAAAACTATGCCCCCATTTCCCCCTCTCAAATATGTGCGTGCATGTAAATCATTCGATAATAAACATAGCACACAACAATTCAAACAAGCCAACATGATCTACGACAAATAAAATTCAATAATTCATACATAACTGGTGAAAGGAATGAATCAAGCATCCCTTTTACACGTGTGTTGATGGTCCACTCCTTGGCATCAGCATCCATGAGGCTTGGGTCGACCAACATGATACCCAACTCGGCAATGGACCTCCTCTCGCTCTCTCTCTCTCTCTCTCTCTCTCTCACACACACACACAGTATCAATGCTCTACATCGCCTTTGTCTTCTGAAGCTTCAGACGCCTTCATGTTCTCCATCTCCGTCCACTCCCTCTCAATTACACTCCTCTCCCTCACCCTTTCCTTACCAAATTTTATCCTTCCTTTGAACATCCAAGTAGACCTTGTATGTCTCCTCCTTATCCCCCCCTTCGTTTCTTCCTTTTATTCAATTCCACGTCTTTATTGGAAAGGAATTCCACCCACGCGGCCGACATTTTTCTCGTCACTCCGTCATCCGCGACCCTATATTTCTCCAACTTCTTCCCCGTCATATCCCTACCTCTCTTCAACTTGTTCCCAATTTTAATTGTCGTGTCACTTGTATCAACCTATTCATAAAATCCAATTGATTGGTGGGAGAGCAATCATTGTTCCCTCTTTTTGTTGCTTGGGTTCTTGAAATCTGCAAAATGGGTTGCCCCACTTGAGTTCCCGCTCAATTCCAACCAATAATTCGGTATAGTGAATGGCTTCTTGTCAATTTCATGGTACAATGTGGAGGCCAAACCTAGCTACAAATAAATCACATGTCAACATGTTGCAAGAATTGAAGGACGCAAGAAATATGATGATGAGTGTAAGAGAAAAAGAACACATGTCAATATATTGCAAGAATGGGCGGAACAAAGAAATTTGATGATCAATATAGAGCAAAAATAATAATTACATGGCTTCCGATTCCAATGCAACTTTGGTTCCACCACTTGAGAATACACACGAAACAAATTGTTCAACTATTCTTGGATGAAAGACCATCTTGTTGGAGAGAGCTCGCATTGCCGACACTTGTGAGTTAATGCAGTTGCACAAAGTGCTTGTGTTTATGGAAGTACTCCTGGATTTTTTAATTATTCAACAAGTCCGACAAGATAGATACATGGATAAACCCAAAGCCACCTTCCTGACAATCTCAATCGGTACACCTACATGTCTGATGGAGTTCATTGGCGCATCCACGCACACCATCTAATCTGGTGGCCATCCCAAGCTACCTTACGAGCCGAGACACCAACCGGTGTAGCAGACCCTCAGCACATACATCATGCGCGCACTGAAGATGTTGGGGAACGTAGCAGAATTTTAAAATTTTCTACAAATCACCAAGATCAATCTATGGAGTCACCTAGCAACGAGGAAGAGGGGAGTGCATCTACATACCCTTATAGATCGCGCGCGGAAGCGTTCAAGAGAACGGGGTTGATGGAGTCGTACTCGTCGTGATCCAAATCACCGATGACCTAGCACCAAACGGCTGGCACCTCCGCGTTCAACACACGTACGGTTGGGAGAGACGTCTCCTCCTTCTTGATCTAGCAAGGGGGGAGGAGAGGTTCATGGAGATCCAGCAGCACGATGGCGTGGTGGTGGAAGCAGCGGGATTCCAGCAGGGCTTCGCCAAGCGCTACGGGAGGAGGAAGAGGTGTCACAGGAGGGAGAGGGAGGCGCCAAGGCTTAGGGTGCGCAGCCCTCCCTCCCCCCCCCCCTTATATAGGGGCCCTGTGGGGGCGCCGGCCCCTAGAGATCCAATCTCTAGGGGGGCGGCGGCCAAGGGGGGGGGGGACTTCCCCCCCAAGTCAGGTGGGGCGCCCCCCACTGCTACCTCTTCAGCTTGCGTTGTATTCCCTCGAAGAGGAAAGGGAGATGCAGCACAGTAGCGTAAGTATTTCCCTCAGTTTTTGAGAACCAAGGTATCAAACCAGTAGGAGACCACGCGCCAGTCCCTCGCACCTGCACAAACAAATAAGAACTTCGCAGCCAACACGATAAGGGGTTGTCAATCCCTTTACGGTCACTTACGATAGTGAGATCTGATAGAGATGATAATTATATTTTTGGTATTTTTGGTATAGAAACAAAAAGTAAATAAAGCAAATAAACAATGGCGGGAGAAATAGGCTAGTTGACGGGAAAGTAATATGATAAAGATAGACCCGGGGGCCATAGTTTTCTCTAGTGGCTTCTCTCATGATAGCGATATTCTACGGCGGGTAAACAAATTACTGTCGAGCAATTGATAGAAAAGCGAATAATTATGATAATACCTAGGCATGATCATTGTATATAGGCATCACGTCCGAGATAAGTAGACCGAAATGATTTTGCATCTACTACTATTACTCCACACATCGACCGCTATCCAGCATCCATCTAGTGTATTGAGTTCATACGAACAGAGTAATGCCTTAAGCAAGATGACATGATGTAGAGGGATAAACTCAAGCAATATGATGAAAACCCCATCTTTTTATCCTCGATGGCAACAATACAATACGTGCCTTGCTGCCCCTACTGTCACTGGGAAAGGACACCGCAAGATTGAACCCAAAGCCAAGCACTTCTCCCATTGCAAGAACTATAGATCTAGTAGGCCAAACCAAACCAATAATTCGAAGAGACTTGCAAGGATATTATGAGCACACATAAAATGTTCAGAGAAGAACCAAATATCTTTCATAGATAATCTTGAGCATAAACTCACAATTCATCGGATCTCGACAAACACACCGCAAAAAGAGATTACATCGAATAGATCTCCTCGAAGACCGAGGAGAACTTTGTATTGAGATCCAGAGAGAGAGCAGAAGCCATCTAGATACTAGCTATGGACCTGAAGGTCTGAGGTAAACTACTCACAACTCATGGTGAGGGCGATGATGATGATGATGAAGGCCTCCGTGATGGATCCCCCTCCCGGAACAGGCTCCAAGATGGGATCTCCACGGGAACAGCAGCTACGGCGGTGGAATTAGGGTTTTCTCTCTGCGTATGGAGTTTCTGGGGTACGTAGGTATATATAGGAAGAAGAGGGGCACCAGGGGCCACAGGGGCTGCCCTCGAGGCAGGGGGCGCGCCCTGGGAAGGGGGGCGCGCCCCCACCCTCGAGGGTGGGCCCCCTGTCCTCTGGCTTGGCCCCGAAGTCTTTCGTGCGTGATTTTCTCCAAAAATATCTCCTGCGAAGGTTTCATTCCGTTTGGACTCCGTCTGATATTCCTTTTCTGCAAAACCCTGAAATAGGAAAAAAAAACAGCAATCTGGACTGGGCCTTTGGGTTAGTAGGTTAGTCCAAAAAATGATATAAAAGTGAATGATAAAGCCCATTAAACATCCAAGACTTCATAAATAATAGCATGGAACAATCAAAAATTATAGATACGTTGGAGACGTATCACCCACCCCTAGGGTTTCCAAACCCTAGGCGCAGGGGGAGGCCCATGGGGGGCGCACCAGCCCACCAGGGGCTAGTTCCCTTCCCACTTCAGCCCATGGAGCCCTCCGGGATGGGTGGCCCCACCCGGTGGACCCCCGGGACCCTTCCGGTGGTCCCGGTACAATACCAGTGACCCCCGAAACTTTCCCGGTGGCCGAAACTGGACTTCCTATATACAAATCTTCACCTCTGGACCATTCCGGAACTCCTCGTGACATCCGGGATCTCATCCGGGACTCCGAACAACTTTCGGGTTACCGCATACTAATATCTCTACAACCCTAGCGTCACCGAACCTTAAGTGTATAGACCCTACGGGACACGCACACATGACCGAGACGACTCTCCGGTCAATAACCAACAGCGGGATCTGGATACCCATGTTGGCTCCCACATGCTCCTCGATGATCTCATCGGATGAACCATGATGTCGAGGATTCAAACAATCCCGTACGCAATTCCCTTTGTCTATCGATACGATACTTGCCCGAGATTCGATCGTCGGTATACCGATACCTTGTTCAATCTCGTCATGGCAAGTCTCTTTACTCGTTCTGTAACACATCATCCCGTGACTAACCCCTTAGTCACATTGAGCTCATTATGATGATGTCTTACCGAGTGGGCCCAGAGATACCTCTCCGTCATACGGAGTGACAAATCCCAATCTCGGATCGTGCCAACCCAACAGATGCTTTCGTAGATACCCTTAGTGTACCTTTATAGTCACCCGGTTACGTTGTGACGTTTGGCACACCCAAAGTATTCCTACGGCATCCGGGAGTTGCACAACCTCATGGTCTAAGGAAAAGATACTTGACATTGGAAAAGCTTTAGCATACGAACTACACGATCTTGTTCTAGGCTTAGGATTGGGTCTTGTCCATCACATCATTATCCTAATGATGTGATCCCGTTATCAATGACATCCAATGTCCATGGTCAGGAAACCGTAACCATCTGTTGATCAACGAGCTAGTCAACTAGAGGCTTACTAGGGACACGTTGTGGTCTATGTATTCACACATGCATTACTGTTTCTGGATAATACAATTAAAGCATGAATAATAGATAATTATCATGAACAAGGAAATATAATAATAACCATTTTATTATTGCCTCTAGGGCATATTTCCAACAGTCTCCCACTTGCACTAGAGTCAATAATCTAGTTACATTGTGATGAATCGAACACCCATAGAGTTATGGTGTTGATCATGTTTTGCTCGTGGAAGAGGTTTAGTCAACGATCTGCGACATTCAGATCCGTATGCACTTTACAAATATCTATGTCTCCATCTTGAATATAATTCCGGATGGAGTTGAAACGGTGCTTGATGTGCTTGGTCTTCTTGTGAAACCTGGGCTCCTTGGCAATGGCAATAGCTCCAGTGTTGTCATAGAAGGGAGTCATCGGGCCCGACGCGCTTGGAATAACTCCTAGGTCGGTGATGAACTCCTTCATCCAGACTCCTTCCTGTGCTGCTTCAGAAGCAGCTATGTACTCCGCTTCACATGTAGATGCCGCCACGACGCTTTGCTTGCAACTGCACCAGCTGACTGCCCCTCCATTCAAAATATACACGTATCCGGTTTGTGACTTGGAGTCATCCAGATCTGTGTCGAAGCTAGCATCGACGTAACCCTTTACGACGAGCTCATCGTCACCTCCATAAACGAGAAACATATCCTTAGTCCTTTTCAGGTACTTCAGGATGTTCTTGACCGATGTCTAGTGTTCCATACCGGGATCACTTTGGTACCTCCCCACCAAACTTATGGCAAGGTTTACATCAGGTCTGGTACACAGCATGGCATACATAATAGAACCTATGGCTGAGGCATAGGGGATGACACTCATCTTTTCTCTATCTTCTACCGTGGTCGGGCATTGAGCCGTGCTCAATCTCATACCTTGCAATACAGGCAAGAACCCTTTCTTGGACTGATCCATATTGAACTTCTTCAATATCTTGTCAAGGTATGTGCTTTGTGAAAGACCAATGAGGCGTCTCGATCTATCTCTATAGATCTTGATGCCTAATATGTAAGCAGCTTCTCCAAGGTCCTTCATTGAAAAACACTTATTCAAGTAGGCCTTTATGCTTTCCAAGAGTTCTACATCATTTCCCATCAGCAATATATCATCCACATATAATATGAGAAATGCTACAGAGCTCCCATTCACTTTCTTGTAAATACATGCTTCTCCCCAAGTCTGTATAAAACCAAACGCTTTGATCACCTCATCAAAGCGAATGTTCCAACTCCGAGATGCTTGCACCAGCCGATAGATTGAGCGCTAGAGCTTGCATACCTTGTTAGCATTCTCAGGATCGACAAAACCTTTCGGCTGCATCATATACAGTTCTTCCTTGAGGAAGCCATTAAGGAATGTCGTTTTGACGTCCATTTGCCATATCTCATAATCATAGAATGCGGCAATTGCTAACATGATTCGGACGGACTTCAGCATCACTACGGGAGAGAAAGTCTCGTCGTAGTCAATTCCTTGAACTTGTCGATAACCTTTAGCGACAAGTCGAGCCTTATAGATGGTCACATTACCATCCGCGTCAGTCTTCTTCTTAAAGATCAATTTATTTTCTATGGCATGCCGATCATCGGGCAAGTCCACCAAAGTCCATACTTTGTTATCATACATGGATCCTATCTCGGATTTCATGGCTTCAAGCCATTTGTTGGAATCCGGGCCCGCCATTGCTTCTTCATAGTTCGAAGGTTCACCGTTGTCTAACAACATGGTTTCCAGGACAGGGTTGCCGTACCACTCTGGTGCGGAATGTGTCCTTGTGGACCTACGAAGTTTAGCAGTAACTTGATCTGAAGCTTCATGATCATTATCATTAACTTCCTCCCTAGTCGGTGCAGGCACCACAAAAGCATCTTCCTGCGCTGCGCTACTTTCCGGTTCAAAAGGGGTGACAATCACCTCATCAAGTTCCACTTTCCTCCCACTTACTTCTTTCGAGAGAAACTCTTTCTCTAGAAAGGATCCATTCTTGGCAACGAAGAACTTGCCTTCGAATCCGAGGTAGAAGGTGTACCCAATAGTTTCCTTAGGGTATCCTATGAAGACGCATTTTTCCGAGTTGGGTTCGAGCTTTTCAGGTTGAAGTTTCTTGACATAAGCATCGCATCCCCAAACTTTTAGAAACGATAACTTAGGTTTCTTGCCAAACCAAAGTTCATACGGTGTCGTCTCAACGGATTTAGACGGTGCCCTATTTAAAGTGAATGCGACAGTCTCTAAAGCATAACCCCAAAATGATAGCGGTAAGTCGGTAAGAGACATCATAGATCGCACCATGTCCAACAGAGGACGATTACGATGTTTGGACACACCATTACGCCGAGGTGTTCCAGGCGGCGTCAATTGTGAAACAATTCCACAGTTCCTTAGGTGCATGCCAAATTCGTGACTCAAATATTCTCCTCCACGATCTGATCGTAAGAACTTTATTTTTCTGTCATGTTGATTCTCAACCTCATTCTGAAATTCCTTGAACTTTTCAAAGGTCTCAGACTTGTGTTTCATCAAGTAGACATACCCATATTTACTTAAGTCATCTGTGAGGGTGAGAACATAACGATAGCCACCGCGAGCTTCAACACTCATTGGACCGCACACATTGGTATGTATGATTTCCAAAAAGTTGGTTGCTCGCTCCATTATTCTGAACGGAGTCTTGGTCATCTTGCCCAAGAGGCATGGTTCGCACGTGTCAAATGATTCATAATCAAGAGACTCCAAAAGTGCATCTGCATGGAGCTTCTTCATACGTTTGACACCAATATGACCAAGGCGGCAGTGCCACAAGTATGTGGGACTATCATTATCAACCTTACATCTTTTGGCATTCACACTATGAATATGTGTAACATCACGTTCGAGATTCATTAAGAATAAACCATTGACCAGCGGGGCATGACCATAAAACATTTCTCTCATATAAATAGAACAACCATTATTCTCGGATTTAAATGAGTAGCCATCTCGCATTAAACGAGATCCAGATACAATGTTCATGCTCAAAGCTGGTACTAAATAACAATTATTGAGGTTTAAAACTAATCCCGAAGGTAGATGCAGAGGTAGCGTGCTGACGGCGATCACATCGACCTTGGAACCATTCTCGACGTGCATCGTCACCTCGTCCTTCGCCAGTCTCCGCTTATTCCGCAGCTCTTGCTTTGAGTTACAAATGTGAGCAACTGCACCGGTATCGAATACCCAGGAGCTACTACGAGCGCTGGTAAGGTACACATCAATAACATGTATATCACATATACCTTTGACGTTGCCGGCCTTCTTATCTGCTAAGTATTTGGGGCAGTTCCGCTTCCAGTGACCCATTCCCTTGCAATAAAAGCACTCAGTCTCGGGCTTGGGTCCATTATTTGGCTTCTTCCCGGCAACTGGCTTACCGGGCGCGGCAACTCCTTTGCCGTCCTTCTTGAAGTTCTTCTTACCCTTGCCTTTCTTGATCTTAGTGGTTTTATTCACCATCAACACTTGATGTTCTTTCTTGATCTCCACCTCCGCTGATTTCAGCATTGAATACACCTCGGGAATGGACTTCTCCATCCCTTGCATATTGAAGTTCATCACGAAGCTCTTGTAGCTAGGTGGGAGTGACTGAAGGATTCTGTCAACGACTGCTTCATCTGGGAGATTAATTCCCAACTGAGACAAGCGATTGTGCAACCCAGACAATTTGAGTATATGCTCGCTGACAGAACTATTCTCCTTCATCTTACAACTGTAGAATGCGTTGGAGACGTCATATCTCTCGACTCGGGCATGAGCTTGGAAAACCATTTTCAGCTCTTGGAACATCTCATATGCTCCGTGATGCTCAAAACGCTTTTGGAGCCCCGATTCTAAGTTGTAAAGCATGCCTCACTAAACCAGGGAGTAATCATCACAACGTGACTGCCAGGCGTTCATTACGTCTTGGTTCGCTGGGGCGGGTGCGTCACCTAGCGGTGCTTCAAGGACATATGTTTTCTTGGCAGCTATGAGGATGATCCTCAAGTTACAGACCCAATCCGTATAGTTGCTACCATCGTTTTTCAGCTTGGTTTTCTCTAGGAACGCGTTGAAGTTGAGGGCAACATTAGCGTGGGCCATTGGATCTACAAGACATATTGTAAAGATTTTAGACTATGTTCATGACAATTAAGTTCATCTAAACAAATTTAATGAACTCCCACTCAGATAGACATCTCTCTAGTCATCTAAGTGATACATGATCCGAAACGACTAGGCCGTATCCGATCATCACGTGAGACGGACTAGTCATCAACGGTGAACATCTTTATGTTGATCGTATCTTCTATACGACTCATGTTCGACCTTTCGGTCTTCCGTGTTCCAAGGCCATGTCTGTACATGCTAGGCTCATCAAGTGAACCCTAAGTGTATTGCGTGTGTAAATCTGGCTTACACCCGTTGTATGCGAACGTTAGAGCCTATCACACCCGATCATCACGTGGTGCTTCGGAACAACGAACCTTAGCAACGGTGCACAGTTAGGGGGAACACAATTCTTGAAATTTTAGTGAGAGATCATCTTATTTACAATGTCGTTCTAAGCAAATAAGATGTAAAAACATGATAAACATCACATGCAATCAAATAGTGACATGATATGGCCAATATCATTTTGCTCCTTTTGATCTTCATCTTCGGGGCTCCATGATCATCATCGTCACCGGCATGACACCATGATCTCCATCATCGTGTCTTCATGAATTTGTCTCGCCAAACATTACTTCTACTACTATGGCTAACGGTTAGCGATAAAGTAAAGTAATTACATGGCGTTTTTCATTGACACGCAGGTCATACAATAAAATAAGACAACTCCTATGGCTCCTGTCGGTTGTCATACTCATCGACATGAAAGTCGTGATTCCTATTATAAGAACATGATTAATCTCATACATCACATATATATCATTCATCACATCCTTTTGGCCATATCACATCACACGGCACATGCTGCAAGAACAAGTTAGATGTCCTCTAATTGTTGTTGCAAGTTTTTACGTGGCTGCTATAGGTTTCTAGCAAGAATGCTTCTTACCTACGCCAAAACCACAACATGATATGCCAATTTCTATTTACCCTTCATAAGGACCCTTTCATCGAATCCGATCCGACTAAAGTGGGAGAGACAGACACCCGCTATCCACCTTATGCAACTAGTGCATGTCAGTCGGTGGAACCTGTCTCACGTAAGCGTACGTGTAAGGTCGGTCCGGGCCGCTTCATCCCACGATGCCGCCGAATAAAGATAAGACTAGTAACGGCAAGAGAATTGACAAATCGACGCCCACAACTACTTTGTGTTCTACTCGTGCAAGATACTATGCATAGACCTAGCTCTGATACCACTGTTGGGGAACGTAGCAGAATTTTAAAATTACTACGCATCACCAAGATCAATCTATGGAGTCATCTAGCAACGAGGGAGAGGGGAGTGCATCCCCATACCCTTGTAGATCGCGGCGGAAGCGTTCAAGAGAACGTGGTTGATGGAGTCGTACTCATCGTGATCCAAATCACCGATGACCTAGCGCCGAACGGACGACACCTCCGCGTTCAACACACGTACGGTTGGGAGAGACGTCTCCTCCTTCTTGATCCAACAAGGGGGGAGGAGAGGTTGATGGAGATCCAGCAGCACAACGGCGTGGTGGTGGAAGCAGCGGGATTCCAGCAGGGCTTCGCCAAGCGCTACGGGAGGAGGAAGAGGTGTCACGGGAGGGAGAGGGAGGCGCCAGGGCTTAGGGTGCACAGCCCTCCCTCCCCCCTTTATATAGGGGCCCTGGGGGTGCCGGACCCTAGTTATCCAATCTCTAGGGGGTGGCGGCCAAGGGGGGACTTGCCCCCCAAGTCAGGTGGGGCGCCCCCCACTGCTACTTCTTTAGCTTGCGTTGTATTCCCTCGAAGAGAAAAGGGAGATGCAGCACAGTAGCGTAAGTATTTCCCTCAGTTTTTGAGAACCAAGGTATCAATCTAGTAGGAGACCACGCGCCAGTCCCTCGCACCTGCACAAACAAATAAGAACTTCGCAGCCAACGCGATAAGGGGTTGTCAAGCCCTTTATGGTCACTTACGATAGTGATATCTGATAGAGATGATAATTATATTTTTGGTATTTTTGGTATAGAAACAAAAAGTAAAGAAAGCAAATAAACAACGGCGGCAGAAATAGGCTAGTTGACGGGAAAGTAATATGATAAAGATAGACCCGGGGGCCATAGTTTTCTCTAGTGGCTTCTCTCATGATAGCGATATTCTACGACGGGTAAACAAATTACCGTCGAGCAATTGATAGAAAAGCAAATAATTATGAGACTATCTAGGCATGATCATTGTATATAGGCATCACATCCGAGACAAGTAGACCGACTCCTGCCTGCATCCACTACTATTACTCCACACATCGACCGCTATCCAGCATGAATCTAGTGTATTGAGTTCATACGAACAGAGTAACGCCTTAAGAAAGATGACATGATGTAGAGGGATAAACTCAAGAAATATGATGAAAACCCCATCTTTTTATCCTCGATGGCAACAATACAATACGTTCCTTGCTGCCCCTACTATCACTGGGAAAGGACACCGCAAGATTGAACCCAAAGCCAAGCACTTCTCCCATTGCAAGAACATCAAGGTAACTAATTATAAAAGTGAGCACAAACAGTATTGTAATGCTTTGAAATAAGGCCTAGGGTTCATACTTTCACTAGTGCAAGTTCTCTCAACAATAATAACATAACTGGATCATATAACTATTCTTCAACATGCAACAAAGAGTCACTCCAAAGTCACTAATAGCGGAGAACAAACAAAGAGATTATTGTAGGGTATGAAACCACCTCAAAGTTATTCTTTCTAATCGATCTATTCAAGAGTCTGTAGTAAAATAACACGAAGCTATTCTTTTTGTTCGATCTATCCTAGAGTTTGTACTAGAATAACACCTTAAGACACACATCAACCAAAACCCTAATGTCACCTAGATAGTCCAATGTCACCTCAAGTATCCGCCGGTATGATTATACGATATGCATCACACAATCTCGGATTCATCTATTCAACCAACATAAAGAACTTCAAAGAGTGCCCCAAAGTTTCTACCGGAGAGTCAAGACGAAAATGTGTGCCAACCCCTATGCATAGATTCCCAAGGTCACGGAACCCGCAAGTTGATCGCCAAAACATACATCAAGTGAATCAATAGAATACCCCATTGTCACCACGGGTATCCCATGCAAGACATACATCAAGTGTTCTCAAATCTTTAAAGACTCAATCCGATAAGATAACTTCAAAGGGAAAACTCAATACATTACAAGAAGGTAGAGGGGGAGAAACATCATAAGATCCAATTATAATAGCAAAGCTCGCGGTACATCAAGATCGTGCCAAATCAAGAACGAGAGAGAGAGAGAGAGAGAGAGAGAGAGAGAGATCAAACACATAGCTACTGGTACATACCCTCAGCCCCGAGGGTGAACTACTCCCTCCTCGTCATGGAGAGCGCCGGGATGATGAAGATGGCCACCGATGAGGGATCCCCCCTCCGGCAGGGTGCCGAAACAGGGCCCCGATTGGTTTTTGTTGCCTACAGAGGCTTGCGGCAGCGGAACTTCTGATCTAGGTTTCTTTTCGGGGTTTCTGTATTTATAGGAATTTTTGGTGTCGGTCTCACGTCAGGGGGGTCTTCGATTTGTCCACGAGGCAAGGGACGCGCACAGGGGGGTAGGGCGCGCCCTCCACCCTCGTGGACGGCCCGGGACTCTTCTGGCCCAACTCTTTTACTCCGAGGGCTTCTTTTGGTCCATAAAAATCATCAAAAATTGGCACGTCAATTGGACTCCGTTTGGTATTCCTTTTCTGTAAAACTCAAAAACAAGGAAAAAACAGAAACTGGCACTATGCTCTAGGTTAATAGGTTAGTCCCAAAAATCATAGAAAATAGCATATAAATGCATATAAAACATCCAAGATGGATAATATAACATCATGGAACAATAAAAAATTATAGGTACGTTGGAGACGTATCAAGCATCCCCAAGCTTAATTCCTGCTCGTCCTCAGTAGGTAAATGATAAAAACAGAATTATTGATGTGGAATGCTACCTAACATATTTATAAATGTAATCTTCTCTATTGTGACAAGAATATTCATATCCATAAGATTCAAAACGAAAGTTTAATATTGACATGAAAACAATAATACTTCAAGCATACTAACAAAGCAATCATGTCTTCTCAAAATAACATGGCCAAAGAAAGCTATCCCTACAAAATCATATAGTCTGATTATGCTCTATCTTCATCACACATAATATTTAAATCATGCACAACCCCGGTTTCATCCAAGCAATTGTTTCATACTATTCTCAACCTTTTTCAACTTTCACGCAATACATGAGCGTGAGCCATGGACATAGCACTATAGTTGGTATAGAATATGGTGGTTGTGGAGAAGGCAAAAAGGAGGAAGATAGTATCACATCAACTAGGCGTATCAACGGGCCATGGAGATGCCCATCAATAGATATCAATGTGAGTGAGTAGGGATTGCCATGCAACGGATGCACTAGAGCTATAAGTGTATCAAAGGTCAAAAAGAAACTGAGTGGGTGTGCATCCTACTTGCTTGCTCATGAAGACCTAGGGCATTTTGAGGAAGCCCATTGTTGGAATATACAAACCAAGTTCTATAATGAAAAATCCCCACTAGTATATGAAAGTGACAACATAGGAGACTCTCTATCATGAAGATCATGGTGCTACTTTGAAGCACAAGTGTGGTAAAAGGATAGTAGCATTGCCCCCTCTCTCTTTTTCTCTCTTTTTTTGTTTTTTTGACCTTCTCTTTTTTTGGCCTCTTTTTTTTATTTTTTATTTTTCATCCGGAGTCTCATCCCGACTTGTGGGGCAATCATAGTCTCCATCATCCTTTCCTCACTAGGACAATTCTCTAATAATGAAGATCATCACACTTTTATTTACTTACAACTCAAGAATTACAACTCGATACTTAGAAAAAAATATGACTCTATTTGAATGCCTCCGGCGGTGTACCGGGATGTGCAATGAATCAAGAGTGACATGTATGAACGAATTATGAACGGTGGCTTTGCCACAAATACGATGTCAACTACATGATCATGCAAGGCAATATGACAATGATGGAGCGTGTCATAATAAACGGAACAGTGGAAAGTGGCATGGCAATATATCTCGGCATGTCTATGAAATGCCATAATAGGTAGGTATGGTGGTGATACGTCCAAAATGCATCACTATTTTGTATCATAATTTATCCTTATTCATTGATATATTTCACGTTACGGTGATGTTCTTATGTTGTTTTGGTCTATTTTACACAGTTTGCAAATTTTCCGATGCCGAAGCAGCAGACGCAGGATTCAGTAGTAAAAAGTGGACGCTGAGTTGCTGAAGAAGAATACCTCCAAATTACCTGAAAATTGACGGGAGATATTTTTCATACGGATCACGAAGGCACGCGAAAGGGCAACCAGAGGGGGGCCACAGGGTGCCCAGGCGGCCTGGGGGCGCGCCCCCCTGGCCGCGCCGGGGGGTCGCCTGGAGCCCCTGGCCCACCTCTGGCCGCCCCCTTTTGCATATATGCTCTCCGTTATCCAAAAACCCTAGAGACGGGAATTTTTACGGAGTTCCGCCGCCGCTCCGTGGCAGAAACCTACAGAGAAGAAAAAGCCATCTCCGGCGGGCAGATTCCGCCGGGGAGATCACCTCCCGGAAGGGGAGATCGTCGCCATCGTCATCACCATCGTCACGGGCATCATCGAGATCATCATCAACATCATCCCCAACACCAGCACCATCTCCATCTTCATCCAAATCTCATCTTACAATCGCAACTTGTGTTGTAACTCGTACTACCTATCCTCTCTACTCCATCGGTGTTGATTACTACTTTGTGGTGAATGCTATTGAGTCTTGTTGGAGAAATACTATTATGTCCAGATTGTTTATCACATATTTATCCCCACTGATCATGATCTCTTTTATGTCTCGTGAGTAGTTACCTTAGTTCTTGAGGACATGGGGAAAGTCTTGTTGTTAGTAGTCATATGTTGTTGAAGTAATATGTGTTGTTTGATACTTAAGTTGCGTTCTCATTCTACTAGTGGTGTTGTGTGAGTCGAACACCCAACACTTCGCCTTATTAAGGACCTAGGAGAATACATTGTGTATAAAGAATGCTTATGGTGGGTTGCCGGAGTGACAGAAACCTGAACCCCAGTTCGCACTCTTTTGCATAAGGGAATAATGGATCCTCGATCGTATTGCTATGGTTAGGCTTTTGCCTTAAATTCTATCTTGTATTTGCGGATGCTTACAAGGTGTTTAATCATAAGAGTGCATTCATCTTAGTCTAGAGAGTGCACTAGCATAGATCCACCCACTCAACACTTATCAACACATAACATAGTATCGATACGGAATATGGTGAAAGCACATGACTACCTCTCCCGTGTGTCCTCAAGAACGCTTTAGTCTTTATAAGTTCAGTTGCTAGGCCTCTCCTTTGCTAAGAAAGGATTGGGCCACTTGTTACTCTCAGTACCTTTTACATTACTTGCTTTTACTTTCCTGTTGCTTATACCGAGAAAACCCCTAAAAGTTATCTTTCAGTGCTTGCAGTAACTTCTTGCTCAGAATCGCTTATCAATACCTTCTGCTCCTCGCTGGGTTCGACACTCTTACTTATCGAAAACGCTGCAATAGATCCCTTACGGTTG
This sequence comes from Secale cereale, assembly GCA_902687465.1. Classification (NCBI taxonomy): domain Eukaryota; kingdom Viridiplantae; phylum Streptophyta; class Magnoliopsida; order Poales; family Poaceae; genus Secale; species Secale cereale. The sequence goes on from LR738709.1 coordinate 582,184,944, forward strand.
TGGGTCATCAAGTATCGTTTTCTGGCGCCGTTGCCGGGGAGCGTAGCGCTATTGGTAAAGTGAAACTGGTAAGAAAGTTTTTTATATATATAATTCTATTTTTATTTTTGCTATTTGCTGCTCCTTGTCCTTATGGACAACCCTATTATTGGATCGTTGCTTGCGGGAAGACGCCCCACACCTGTGGTGGTTGATCCTCCCCCTACTGAAATTGTGCCTTATAAAATACCAGCTGGTATTATCGATTATGTTTTGGCTAATCGTTACGCAGGAGACAGACATCCCGGTGAACACTTGCTATATCTGTCACAACTATGTTCATTATTTAAGCTTGCAGGTGTATCGAGGGAGTTTGTCATGAGGAAATTGTTTGTCGTAACACTTATAGATAAAGCTTCAGATTGGTATGGGCTTCTCGATAACTCACACTTGCTGGACTGGCAGGAGCTTATGTCTCTCTTTTATACTAAGTTTTATCTTCTTCATGAAATTCATCGAGACAGGAATTATATCTATAACTTTAGGTCTCGTGACGGAGAAAGCATTGCTCAAGCTTGGGGGAGATTGAAGTCCCTAATGCTCAAATGCCCTATTCATAAGCTTCCCAAGGAAATTATACTTACAAATTTTTATGCCAGGCTTTCTCGTCAGGATAAGGAGATGCTGGATGCCTCCTCTAGTGGGGTATTTCAGAAGAAGAGTGTTGAAGAAAGGTGGGATCTCATTGAAAGAATCCAGAGGAATGCCGAAGATTGGGAAATTGATAAAGGTATTGAACCCGCTATAAATTATGAACATGATTATATTGAGAGCTATGTGAAAACTGATTACTTCAATACTTTTTGCTCTAAGATTGGTCTTGATTCCCATCTAGTGATTGATTTGTGTAAGAATTTTGCCTCTCACATTGATTCTTTTAAAAAGAAGAGAGACCAGCACCATGAACCTTTTAAAGAACCACCTATTGATATTTATGTTGCTGACCCTATTTTGCCTGCAGTTATATATGAAAAGCCTCCTTTTCCCACGAGGATGAGGGAGCACTCTCTTGTGACAGGCATAATAAATAAAAGTGAGAGAAGAGTTGATGAGCCTGAGGACCAGATCAGGGTCGATCCTCAAGTTGCATTGATTAAAGACCTTGCTACTAATGATGTTTTGCATTCCAATATAAATTTTTGTGCTGTTTCCACTAACCTTGTCACAGCCAAGAATAAAGGCCCAATTTCAGGTACTCAAGTGGTATCTGTTAAAATAGGAGATCACAATTATTATGGGCTATGCGATTTGGGATCGAGTGCAAGTGCTATCCCCTATTCACTTTATGAAGAGATCATCGGTGAGATTTCCCCTTGTGAACTTGAAGAAGTTGATGTTACTATTCATCTTGCAAACAGAACAACTATCTCTCCTATCGGAATTGTGAGGGACGTTGAAGTCCTATGTGGAAAGGTAAAATACCCTACCGACTTTCTAGTACTTGGTTCAAAGAGGGACAATTTTTGTCCAATTATTTTTGGTAGACCTTTTCTTAGAACTTGTGGAGCTATAATAGATTGCAAGAAAGGTAAAGTTTCTGTTGAATTCGATGGTGAGCCATATGAATTTAATTTTTCTAAGTTCTCTAAGCAGCCTCGTGGTACTGATTTACCTAGTGATGATAAAATTATTGAAAGTATTGCCTCTATTGCTATTCCCCCTAATGATCCTTTGCAGCAATACATGGAGGACCACGAGAATGATTTGCATATGCAGGAAAGAAATGAACTAGATGAAATATTCTTGAGGCAGCCTGCTATCCTGAAGCACAACCTTCCGGTTGAACCTTTGAAAATTTTATCAAAACCGAAAGAAGACCCGGTGTTCGATCTTAAACCTCTTCCCGATACGCTCAAGTATGCTTATTTAGATGAAAAGAAAGTATATCCTGTTATTATCAATTCTAACCTTTCAGGATATGAAGAGGAGCGATTATTGGAAGTACTTCGGAAACACCGAGGCGCAATTGGCTACACCCTTGATGACCTTAAGGGGATTAGTCCATCTATCTATCAACATACTATCAACCTTGAGCCTGATGCTAAACCAGTTGTTGATCATCAACGACGGTTGAACCCGAAGATGATGGATGTCGTGAGAACTGAGATTCTCAAGCTTCTAGCTGCAGGTATTATCTACCCTATAGCTGATAGTAAGTGGGTAAGTCCGGTACATTGTGTTCCTAAGAAAGGAGGTACAACTGTGGTTCCTAATGATAAAAATGAATTAATACCTCAGAGAATTATTATTGGATATAGAATGTGTATTGATTACAGGAAGTTGAACAAGGCAACCAGGAAGGATCACTATCCGTTGCCGTTCATCGACCAAATGCTTGAAAGGTTATCCAAAAATACCCACTTTTGTTATCTCGATGGTTATTCTGGCTTCTCTCAAATTCATGTTAACACTGCCGATCAAGAGAAGACCACTTTTACTTGTCCCTTTGGTACTTATGCTTACAGGCGTATGCCTTTTGGTTTATGTAATGCCCCTGCTACTTTTCAAAGGTGTATGTCTGCTATCTTTCATGGTTTCTGCGGGGATATTATGGAAGTCTTCATGGACGATTTCTCCATCTATGGAACTTCTTTTGACCATTGTCTTCACAACCTTAATAAAGTTTTGCAGAGATGCGAGGAGACAAATTTGGTACTCAACTGGGAAAAGTGCCACTTTATGGTTAATGAAGGAATTGTTCTTGGTCACAAGATTTCCGAAAGGGGAATTGAAGTGGACAAGGCCAAGATCGAAGCTATTGAGAGGATGCCCTATCCAAGGGACATCAAAGGTATTCACAGTTTTCTCGGTCATGCAGGTTTTTATAGAAGATTTATTAAAGACTTTTCTAAAACCTCGAGACCCCTCACTAATCTTCTCCAGAAGGATGTTCCTTTTGTATTTGATGAAAATTGTAAGGAAGCTTTTGAAGTCCTTAAGAAAGCTTTAATAACTGCTCCTATAGTACAACCACCTGACTGGAATTTACCTTTTGAGATTATGTGTGATGCAAGTGATTTTGCTGTTGGAGCTGTTTTCGGACAAAGAGTTGATAAGAAATTGAATGTTATACATTATGCTAGTAAAACCCTTGATAGTGCTCAAAGAAACTATGCTACTACTGAGAAGGAATTCTTAGCTGTAGTTTTTGCTTGCGATAAGTTTAGGCAGTATATTGTTGATTCCAAAGTTATTATTCATACTGATCATGCTGCCATTAAGTATCTTATGACAAAGAAGGATGCCAAGCCAAGGCTTATCAGATGGGTACTCCTTCTTCAAGAATTTGATTTGCAGATTGTTGATAGGAAAGGGGAAGACAATCCGGTGGCGGACAATCTTTCAAGGATGGAAGATATACCACACGACCCCATCCCAGTTAACGATAGTTTTCCAGACGAGCAACTTGCCGTTGTAAAAGTACAATCTCTTTCCGATCCTTGGTATGCAGATTATGCTAATTTTATTGTTGCAAAGTATTTGCCTCCAGGTCTAACATTTCAGCAAAGGAAGAAGTTCTTTCATGATTTGAGGCACTACTTTTGGGATGACCCACATCTTTTCAAAGAAGGTCCCGACGGGATCGTGAGAAGATGCATTCCGGAACATGAGCAGAAGGACATTCTCAGACGGTGTCATGATAGTCCCTATGGAGGACATCATGCCGGTGAGAGGACTGCACATAAGGTTCTTCAATCAGGTTTTTATTGGCCTACTCTCTTTAAAGATGCTAGAAATTATGTTTTAGCCTGTGATAAATGTGAGAGAGTTGGTAACATTAGTAGAAGGAATGAGATGCCTATGAATTACTCACTAGTGATTGAACCTTTCGATTGTTGGGGTTTTGATTTTATGGGGCCTTTTCCTTCTTCGCACAAGTACACTCACATTTTAGTAGCTGTTGATTATGTGACCAAGTGGGTTGAAGCAATCCCCACTGAAAGTGCTGATCACAAGACATCCTTGAAAATGCTTAAAGATGTAATTTTTCCTAGGTTTGGTGTACCAAGGTATCTCATGACCGATGGAGGATCACACTTCACGCACGGAGCTTTTAGAAAAGCTTTGGCCAAATACGATGTTAATCATAGAATTGCTTCACCATATCATCCTCAAACTAGTGGGCAAGTTGAGCTCACCAATAGAGAGATTAAGTTGATCTTGCAGAAAACAGTAAACAGAAATAGAAAGGACTGGTCAAATAAGTTAGGAGATGCTTTGTGGGCATATAGAACTGCTTACAAAAACCCCATGGGCATGTCCCCCTATAAGATGGTGTATGGCAAGGCTTGCCATTTGCCATTAGAGTTAGAGCACAAAGCTTTCTGGGCTGTTAGAGAGCTTAACGCTGACCCAAAATTAGCTGGTGAGAAGCGTCTCATGAACTTGACTTCTCTAGATGAATGGAGAAGTGAAGCTTACGAGAGCGCTAAAATGTTCAAGGAAAAGGTAAAAAGGTGGCATGATAGGAAGATTCTGAAACATGAATTTAATGTTGGTGATAAAGTTTTGTTGTTCAGATCCCGTTTCAGGTTTTCTCTAGGTAAACTACTTTCCAGGTGGGAAGGACCATTTCATATTGAAGAAGTTTATCGGTCTGGTGCAATTAAGATTAATAATTTTGAAGGTACCAAACCTCAAGTTGTGAATGGACAAAGACTTAAACATTACATAGCAGGAGACCCTGTCAATGTTGATGTGAATATAATATACACAACAAACCATGAAGAACATGTTGCAGCCCCGTTTCAGACGCCAGCAGAAGCAGAATAAAGAAAAGGTATGTAGTACGGTAAGGAAACATCGCGAACCGCCATAAAAGTTCCGTATTACGAGTTTCTGCAAAATTAGTAAAATTCCGAACCTAAGTGGAGCCGGAGACGACCTCCAGGGAGTCCAGGCGCCCCCCTGGCGCCCCCCCCCTGGGCCGCGCCGGGAGGCCGCCTGGACACCCGGGAGTCCACCTCCGACCCCGCTTTGGTCCGTTACCTTCCTTTCTGTGCATAAATTTTTCCTATATATTTGCCCGGATTGTTCTGGCAACGTATCTTGCGATTTCGCGTGTTTTCTCTTAGGTCTGTTTCTGCCAGGGAATCTTTCAGCTGAATTTAGGTGCCATGGCTTCTCCAAGTTCCCCCAAGGACAAGTTCGTCGTCAACGTCATCAACCCTTACCTCGCTGAGGTGAAGAAGCACCCTCAGGTTGTTCAGATGAAGGACGGCGTCCTTCATCAAGAAGATCTGAAGGGACCTATCAAGGAGGGGAGCATCCAGGCCAGGCTGGAAGAAGTGGAGCAAGAAGTCTTCAAGTACAAGAAGATGATCGAGCGTGGTGTTGAAGCTAACTTTAACATCATCGACGAGCTGAAGACCTACTTCCTGAAGGAGATGAATGAGATGTGGAAAAGCATCACCGCATCTGAAGAAAGAATTATAGAGCTCCAAGGGCAAATTAATGATCTACATAACCAGAACTGTGAGTATGAACTAAGGTTTATGCGCATGAGTTTGGGTGCTGAATGCAGGATTCAGGAGACGAGCTTCTCAAAGGAGGCTTTAGCTAGATATCCATGGAAGCGTTTCGCCAAGGACTACGTGATCAACGCCAACAAGGATGATGAGTGAAATCTCTTGGGGTAATGGCATTCCCTTGGCTTGTTCCAAGCTTGGGGGAGTGCCCGGTATCATTATCTTTACCTTTTGTCTTTTAGAGTCAAGTAGAGTCGTATCATGTCTAGGGAGGTTGTTATATGAGATAGGTGTGTGCATTGAGGTCTATCGCTCCTTCGGTGAGGAATTGTATCCGTGAGTGTGGAGTCGTTTATGATGGAATATTAATGAGAAGTTTATCGGTTCCTTTTTGCTGCACTCGGTATTCTCTTCACGCAATCGACCTTATATGATGATTCTTATGGGGAGTATTGACCTTATGTTAGGTATGGCTATGAAACTTTATTTAATCTTGGCAAACATAGCTTTGGTCATAACAACAAGCATGATTTTCTTAAAGTATCAACATAGCCAAAACCTTTATGTTATTATGCTTGAAGTGTTATGCTGACAAGGAAGACAACTTGATGTGTTATGCTTATTTCAATGTTCATGCTTTATATTGCTTTACATCTTAGTCATCATCAGTTGTCTGCTCTCTCAAAACCTTTGCTAGCCTAACTCTGTACTAAGCGGTATTCTGCTTGTGCATCCATACCCTTAAAACCAATACCTTCCATAAGAGTCCACCATACCTTCCTATTCGTGGTATTCCACTACCACCTCCTAAAGTATATAATTTATGTGTTATCCTTAAATGTTCAAAATCTTTTGTTTTGTGCCTCTGTTTTAGCTCATGAGGAAGTAATAGCTAATTCATGGTCTTCTTGAGTTGGACAAGCTTCACCCCGGGATTGCATGTCTAATGTGCAAACCCATAATACGAGAAGGAACTGGCAAAGAGTGCGCCCGGCTTAAAAATAATATAACAAACAAACCCTCCTTCACGCTTTGTTCATGAGAAATCAGAAAACTTTGGCAGTGATAAACAAAGGAGAATAAGAGGATGTTATCGTCCTCGTGCGGGAGCCGTTCCTCGAAACTTGTCCAGCTCAAAAAGCAATTGAGTTATCTATTAGCATTCGTTGACAAATCATGCACCCCTAAAAACTTGTTTTCATTCTGTTTGATTTGAGGATAGGACATGAGTTTTCCCTACTACCCTAGAACAGGGCCTATCTTTTAATTTTAAGTTGAGTCAGTTACTTCTACTTCCTTCTATTTCTCAAAGAGAGCAGACGTTTGATGTTGATAAGGATTCATTCATATAAAGCTGCATTAAGATTTGTCATATCATATCCTTGTTGACATTATCATTCGATAAGTAAGTTGTTTGTCATGCCCAGCTAAGGCAAACATCTTCCTTTGTGTTAACACTTTCACTTCTTGCCTATTAACATGTTATTTCAAAAAGCTTCAATTGATCTCATCAAAATATAAGAGCAAAAGTTAAATCTATTTGTTGTTCTTTGACCGAAGGACATGTTTGCCATGATATAATGAGTTTCCTTAGCCCTGCTTTCGAATATAAGTGTTATCACTCTTTCATAAGGGCCTTATGTGTTGAGGATATTTGAGTTGGTAAAGAAACTATGATGCTTCTTGTCTGTATTATATTTATCGACACTTCACTCTCTAAACTTGTGGACAGGTTTACCGAGTTCATATTCGCTTGGGGACAAGCGAGGTCTAAGCTTGGGGGTGTTGATACGTCCAAAATGCATCACTATTTTGTATCATAATTTATCCTTATTCATTGATATATTTCACGTTACGGTGATGTTCTTATGTTGTTTTGGTCTATTTTACACAGTTTGCAAACTTTCCGATGCCGAAGCAGCAGACGCAGGATTCAGCAGTAAAAAGTGGACGCTGAGTTGCTGAAGAAGAATACCTCCAAATTACCTGAAAATTGACGGGAGATATTTTTCAGACGGATCACGAAGGCACGCGAAAGGGCAACCAGAGGGGGGCCACAGGGTGCCCAGGCGGCCTGGGGGCGCGCCCCCCCTGGCCGCGCCGGGGGGTCGCCTGGAGCCCCTGGCCCACCTCTGGCCGCCCCCTTTTGCATATATGCTCTCC
>LR738709.1:582193550-582220530 GCA_902687465.1 Secale cereale
TCATTCTACTAGTGGTGTTGTGTGAGTCGAACACCCAACACTTCGCCTTATTAAGGACCTAGGAGAATACATTGTGTATAAAGAATGCTTATGGTGGGTTGCCGGAGTGACAGAAACCTGAACCCCAGTTCGCACTCTTTTGCATAAGGGAATAATGGATCCTCGATCGTATTGCTATGGTTAGGCTTTTGCCTTAAATTCTATCTTGTATTTGCGGATGCTTACAAGGTGTTTAATCATAAGAGTGCATTCATCTTAGTCTAGAGAGTGCACTAGCATAGATCCACCCACTCAACACTTATCAACACATAACATAGTATCGATACGGAATATGGTGAAAGCACATGACTACCTCTCCCGTGTGTCCTCAAGAACGCTTTAGTCTTTATAAGTTCAGTTGCTAGGCCTCTCCTTTGCTAAGAAAGGATTGGGCCACTTGTTACTCTCAGTACCTTTTACATTACTTGCTTTTACTTGCATGTTGCTTATACCGAGAAAACCCCTAAAAGTTATCTTTCAGTGCTTGCAGTAACTTCTTGCTCAGAATCGCTTATCAATACCTTTTGCTCCTCGTTGGGTTCGACACTCTTACTTATCGAAAACGCTACAATAGATCCCTTACGATTGTGGGTCATCAGGTGGCTGTTTTGAGGAAGGTATATGGTGGAAGGGTGAGAGTGCGTATAATCCATGGATTCAACATTAGTCATAAAGAACTCACATACTTATTGCAAAAATCTACAAGTCATCAAAACAAAGTACTACATGCATGCTCCTAGGGGAAGGGTTGGTAGGAGTTAACCATCGCGCAATCCTGACCTCCACTCATAAGGAAGACAATCAATAAATAAATCATGCTCCAACTTCATCACATAACGGTTCACCATACGTGCATGCTACGGGAATCACAAACTTTAACACAGGTATCTCTCAAATTCAAAACTACTCACTAGCATGACTCTAATATCACCATCTTCATATCTCAAAACAATCATAAGGAATCAAACTTCTCTTAGTATTCAATGCACTTTATATGAAAGTTTTTATTATATCCCTCTTGGATGCCCATCATATTAGGACTAAATTCATAACCTAAGCAAATTACCATGTTGTTCTAAAAGACTCTCAAAATAATATAAGTGAATCATGAGAGTTCATCTATTTCTTCAAAATAAAATCATCGACGTGCTCTAAAAAGATACAAGTGAAGCACTAGAGCAAACGACAAACTACTCCAAGAGATATAAGTGAAGATCAATGAGTAGTTAAATAATTATGTAACTATGTGAAGACTCTCTAACATTTGAGAATTTAAGATCTTGGGATATTATTCAAACAGCAAGCAAAACAAAATAAAATAATATTTCAAGGATGGCACATATCATGTGAAGAAGTAAAAACTTAGGCTCAACCGATACTAACCGATAATTGTCGACGAGTAAAGACGGGATGCCAACCGGGGCATCCCCAAGCTTAGATGCTTGAGACTTCTTGAAATATTATTTTGGGATGCCTTGGGCATCCTCAAGCTTGAGCTTTTGTGTCTCCTTAATTCCTCTCATATCATAGTTTTCGGAATCTTAAAAACTTCATGCACACAAAACTCAACAAGAACTCGTGAAATAAGTTAGTATAAATCAAATCAAAACCTTAACATTCTCTACTGTAGCAATTCACTAAAGTTATAATTTGACATTGCATAATAAATCATTCTGGATATTTAATACTCCTATCCTCAAATAGAATCATTAAACATACAAACATATGCAAACAATGCAAACATAACAGCAATCTGTCTAAACAGGATAGTCTGTAAAGAGTGGAATTGTTCTCATACTTCCCTAACTCAAAAAATATTAAAAATTACCACGTTACAGAGAACTTATTCATGCTCACTGTGTAAAAATCTCAAGATTTTATCACGTTTTGACTATCTAGCAGAATTCAGACAATGATAGAAAACTTTCTGTTTTCAAACATCAACACCAAGACTTGCAAAATAAGCATGGTAAAGGCTAGACTTGACATTTCGTTGAAACAAAAGATATAAACATGCCACTGAATAACGGCAAGCAAATATAAACAAAATAAAATGACGCTCCAAGCAAAACTCATATCATGTGGTGAATAAAAATATAGCCTCAAGTAAAGTTACCGATAGATGAAGACGGAAGAGGGGATGCCTTCCAGGGCATCCCCAAGCTTAGGCTTTTGGTTGTCCTTGAATTTTACTTTGGGGTGCCTTGGGCATCCCCAAGCTTAGGATCTTGCCACTCCTTATTCCATAGTCCATTGAATCTTTACCCAAAACTTGAGAACTTCACAACACAAAACTCAAGAGAAAACTCGTAAGCCCCGTTAGTATAAGAAAATAAAACCACCACTTAGGTATTGTTGTGAACTCATTCTAAATTCATATTAGTGTAATATCTACTATATTCCAACTTCTTTATAGTTCGTACCCTCCGATACTACTCATAGATTCATCAAAATAAGCAAACAACACATAGAAAACAGAATATGTCAAAAACAGAACAGTCTGTAGCAATCTGTAACTTTCGAATACTTCTGTGATCTAAAAATTCTCTATCGGATCCTTAAGCAAGATGACATGATGTAGAGGGATAAACTCAAGCAATATGATGAAAACCCCATCTTTTTATCCTCGATGGCAACAATACAATACGTGCCTTGCTGCCCCTACTGTCACTGGGAAAGGACACCGCAAGATTGAACCCAAAGCCAAGCACTTCTCCCATTGCAAGAACTATAGATCTAGTAGGCCAAACTGATACGTCCAAAACTTATCTATAATTTCTGCTTGCTCCATGCCTCTTTTGTGTGATATTGCTATGATATTTATACACTTCCATACACTTTTGATCATATTTGGACTAACCTACTAATGGTTGCAAAAGTGCACAATGTTCTTGTTTTACACTTTATTGTGTAGGAATTACTTGCAAATTGACAAAAACGCAAAAGGAGTCGTATTGGAGTAGGACTCTGACTTTCCTGAAATCTGTCTGAGAATGTTTTTTAAAGATGGTCACGTTCCGGCCCGAAGGCGACGTCAAACGGAAAAAGTCTAGTTGCAAAAGTTGTGGGGAATTTCGAGGCGATGCTTCTGGATATAAAATTCGTACAAATCGGAGTCCGGACGGCCGAGTAAAGCCCGTTTTACTGAGGCCCAAAATCTGATGACGGGAATCCGAGAGTCTATATAAAGAGAGGAAACCTAGGTCACCAAGGGCCACGAATTTTCCTCCTCCTGAGCCGCCGTCTTGGAGGGGAGGACCAGAACCATTGCAGCACCATCCACAAGGAAGAAGGGGGGCCAAGGAGCCGCTGCCCCCTAGGACCGCCGCCGCCCCGAGGGCCGCCGCCGCCCCCAAGGGCCGCCGCCGCCGCCTCCGTGGCTGCCGCCGGCCGGCTCCTCCTCGCGGGGCTGCACCTCTCCATCAACACCATCATCAACCTCCTCCTCACCATGTCCATGCGTGAGTAGTTTCCTCCGGGGCCGAGGGCTCGTACGTGTAGCTATGTGGTTATCTCTCTCTCCCATGATGTGATCTTCGTTGTGATCATAGGCTATGTTAATCTAGGGCGATCCCATGATATTTTCCCTTCCTCTATGTATTGGATTGATGTACTCACTTGTCTTTATCTAGTATAATCCCCGAGACCAAGGTGACAGCTGTCTATTGGACATGGACTAGAAAAATATTTTCATTAGTGATTTCCTCTCTTGTGTGTTGATTGAAGATTGAGAGTCTCTTGGTGCTTGTCTTTGACTATCCTTTAGATATGTTGTGGTGATTGTGGGACTCTCTTTGGATGGCCGCGGTGACATTGGGAAATCCTTAGATTGAGAACTACGAACTTTGAGGTGTGCTTTTGTAGCCCTACATAATTCTCGTCCTCTCTAGACCACGGAGGAATGATCTCCGGGTGCGTCTCCATTGCATGTTTTATGGGAAATATCATGTGATTCGATTATGTTAATGTTGTTGGGAGTTGCCACTAGTGAAATTATGATCCCTAGGCCTTGTTTCCACCATTGCAATACCATTTGTGCTCACGTTTACCACTTGTTCGCTTGCTGCACTTTTTATTACAGATTTATATTACTTTGTTTTGCCATCCATATCACTTGCCATTTAACATCTCTTCGCCGAACTAGTGCACCTATACATCTAACAAGTGTATTAGGTGTGTTGGGGACACAAGAGACTTCTTGTATCTTAGTTGCAGGGTTGCTTGAGAGAGACCATCTTCAACCTCTACTTCCCTGAGTTCGATAAACCTTAGGTCATCCACTTGAGGGAAATTGCTGCTGTCCTACAAACCTCTGCGCTTGGAGGCCCAACATAGTCTACAAGAGTAGAAGCGTGTGTAGACATCAAGCTATTTCTGGCGCCGTTGCCGGGAAGGTGAGTGCTTGAAGGTATATCTTTAGATCTTGCAATTAAATCTTTTTGTTTCTTGTTTTTATTTCACTAGTTATGTTTATGGAAAACCGCATTCTTAGTTCGTTGCTTGTGGGAAGACGCCCCACACCTGTGGTGGTTGCTCCTCCCCCTACTGAAATTGTGCCCTATAAAATACCAGCTGGTATTATCGATTATGTTTTGGCTAATCGTTATGCAGGAGACATACATCCCGGTGAACACTTGCTATATCTGTCACAACTATGTTCATTATTTAAGCTTGCAGGTGTATCAAGGGAGTTTGTCATGAGGCAATTGTTCGTCGTATCACTTATAGATAAAGCTTCAGATTGGTATAAGCTTCTCGATAACTCGCACTTGCTTGATTGGCAAGAGCTTATGTCTCTCTTTTATACTAAGTTTTATCCTCTTCATGAAATTCATCGAGACAGGAACTATATCTATAACTTTAGGTCTCATGACGGAGAGAGCGTAGCTCAAGCTTGGGGGAGACTGAAAACATTAATGCTAAAAAGTCCTAACCATGGGCTCCCCAAAGATGCCTATGTGGAGAGTAAGAGTACCTTTTTGCATGTGGATCATGGTAACAATGCTTTATGTGATGCTTATATTGTTGAGTTTATTCGTGATCTGATGTCTACACACGCTTCTACTCTTGTAGACTATGTTGGGCCTCCAAGCGCAGAGGTTTGTAGGACAACAGCAAATTTCCCTCAAGTGGATGACCTAAGGTTTATCGAACTCAGGGAAGTAGAGGTTGAAGATGGTCTCTCTCAAGCAACCCTGCAACTAAGATACAAGAAGTCTCTTGTGTCCCCAACACACCTAATACACTTGTCAGATGTATAGGTGCACTAGTTCGGCGAAGAGATGTTAAATGGCAAGTGATATGGATGGCAAAACAAAGTAATATAAATCTGTAATAAAAAGTGCAGCAAGCAAACAAGTGGTAAACGTGAGCACAAATGGTATTGCAATGGTGGAAACAAGGCCTAGGCTTCATACTTTCACTAGTGGCAACTCCCAACAACATTAACATAATCGAATCACATGATATTTCCCATAAAACATGCAAAGGGGACACACTCGGAGGTCATTCCTTCGTAGTCAAGAGAGGACGAGAATTATGTAGGGCTACAAAAGCACACCTCAAAGTTCGTAGTTCTTAATCTAAGGATTTCCCAATGTCACCGCGGCCATCCAAAGAGAGTCCCACAATCACCACAACATATCTAAAGGATAGTCAAAGACAAGCACCAAGAGACTCTCAATCTTCAATCAACACACAAGAGAGGAAATCACTCATGAAAATACTTTTCTAATCCATGTCCAATAGACCGCTGTCACCTTGGTCTCGGGGATTATACTAGATAAAGACAAGTGAGTACATCAATCCAATACATAGAGGAAGGGGAAATATCATGGGATCACCCTAGATTAACATAGCCTATGATCACAACGAAGATCACATCATGGGAGAGAGAATTGACCACATAGCTACTGGTAAGAACCTCAGCCCCGAGGGGAACTACTCCCGCATCATGGAGGGAGGAAGCAACGTCGATGGAGATGAATCCGGGGGCACTTCCCCGTCCCGGCAGGGTGCCGGCGCAGGAATTCTGGTCCCCCGAAGCTTGATGGCGATGGCGGCGGAGATCGGAATCGCGTCTGGAGAAAAGGGGTCCGGAATCAGGGTTTCCGCGACACGGTGTAAATATATGCCAAAGGGGGGCATCAGAGGGGGTCAGGGGTGCCCAGGCGCCCCCCCCCCCGGCGCGGCCAGGGGGGCGCGTGGGCAGGCCGCCTGGAGCCCCTGTGGGTCCCCTCCGGCCCTACTTTGGCCGCATGGAAGCTTCCGGAACGCTGATTTTTTATATATTTTTACCGGAATTTTTCTGGCAATTTACGTAATGGGAAAACCTGAAATACAAAAACAGCAGAAAACAGAAACTGGCACTGGGGTGCACTGAGTTAATAGGTTAGTGCAAATATGATCAAAAGTGTATGGAAGTGTATAAATATCATAGCAATATCACACAAAAGAGGCATGGAGCAAGCAGAAATTATAGATACGTTTTGGACGTATCAACATCCCCAAGCTTAATTCCTGCTCGTCCTCGAGTAGGTAAATGATAACAAGCATAATTTCTGTGGTGACATGCTATTAACCATATAAGGACTTTTCACAGTCACATGACAAAAGCTTACTGAGACAATGAATCTGTAGTAATTAAGTTGCCTAATGAGAGAATCACAAAGAACTGAAAGTTTTACAATATGATACTGAAACACTCAAATAGATTTGTAATGAGCATGGTGTGCAAATATGATAAAGTGGTACCTCGCTTGCCCCCTTTAGCAAAACATAAATGCAGGGGCACCTCCAAGGTTTAAGTGACGACTAGATACAATGATTTCAGAATAAACGATATCATAATCATGCAAAAGACAATGGTACTTTGGGACAATGCACATTACACTCAGAATGACAATCATGTGTTATTGGAGTACCAACATGATTTGTTTGCCTATGATGTGGTATGGTTTAGTAATATCTTACTTCAAGAATTTATTTTGATTGACTTGGCGTATGCTCACGCATATTTAAGACTGTAAAGAAAGTCAGTCAAGCCTTGATGATCTTTTGTTTCTGAGTAGCGATATAACTTCCATGCCTGATTCCATGTTGCTTTGTCGCTCTGCATGATTATGACCGTCATTGCTCTCTTAGTTGGTCGCTCCCAGTCTTTTGCTAACCTTTGCCTGTACTAAGCGGACTGACTGCTTGTGCATCCAAATTCTTTTAAACCAGTTATGCCATATGAGTCCACCATACCTTCCTACATGGTATTTACCTGCCATTCCTAACGGAGACTTGCATTTACCATCTCGAAATTATTCAAAGAAAAAATGCATTCCTATTTTGTGCCTCTGTTTTAAGTTCATGAGGAAGTAGTAGTTAAATCATGATCTTTTTAAGTTGGACAAGCTTCACCCCGGAATTGCATGTATAATGTGCAAACCCATAATACGAGAAGGAACTGGCATTGAGTGCGCCCGGCTCAAAATTAATATAACAAACAAACCCTCCTTCATGCTTTGTTCATGAGAAATCAGAAAACTTTGGCAGTGATAAACAAAGGAGATTAAGAGGATGTGATCGTTCTCATTCGGGAGCCGTTCCTCGAAACTTGTCCATCTCAAGAAGTGATTGGGTTGTCTGCTAGCATTCGTTGACAGAACATGCATAATCAAAAAAATATTATTACCTCTGTTTTTAAAACCAAGAGCTCTGGTACATGTTTTGTCTTTGTTTCCGACTACGGGTTTTCAACCTTGCCAACAAAAGCCACGGTTCGAGAGTCTCCACCTTTTTATTAAAGCACCAACTACTGAGAGCATGATTGTCATTCTGAGTGTAATGTGCATTGTCCCAAAGTACCATTGTCTTTTGCATGATTATGATATCGTTTATTCTGAAATCATTGTATCTAGTCGTCACTTAAACCTTGGAGGTGCCCCTGCATTTATGTTTTGCTAAAGGGGGCAAGCGAGGTACCACTTTATCATATTTGCACACCATGCTCATTACAAATCTATTTGAGTGTTTCAGTATCATATTGTAAAACTTTCAGTTCTTTGTGATTCTCTCATGAGGCAACTTAATTACTACAGATTCATTGTCTCAGTAAGCTTTTGTCATGTGACTGTGAAAAGTCCTTATATGGTTAATAGCATGTCACCACAGAAATTATGCTTGTTATCATTTACCTACTCGAGGACGAGCTGGAATTAAGCTTGGGGATGTTGATACGTCCAAAACGTATATATAATTTCTGCTTGCTCCATGCCTCTTTTGTGTGATATTGCTATGATATTTATACACTTCCATACACTTTTGATCATATTTGGACTAACCTACTAATGGTTTCAAAAGTGCACAATGTTCTTGTTTTACACTTTATGTGTAGGAATTACTTGCAAATTGACAAAAACGCAAAAGGAGTCGTATTGGAGTAGGACTCTGACTTTCCTGAAATCTGTCTGAGAACGTTTTTTAAAGATGGTCACGTTCCGGCCCGAAGGCGACGTCAAACGGAAAAAGTCTAGTTGCAAAAGTTGTGGGGAATTTTGAGGCGATGCTTCTGGATATAAAATTCGTACAAATCGGAGTCCGGACGGCCGAGTAAAGCCCATTTTACTGAGGCCCAAAATCTGATGACGGAAATCCGAGAGTCTATATAAAGAGAGGAAACCTAGGTCACCAAGGGCTACGAATTTTCCTCCTCCCGAGCCGCCGTCTTGGAGGGAAGGACCAGCACCATTGCAGCACCATCTACAAGGAAGAAGGGGGGCCAAGGAGCTGCTGCCCCCTAGGGCCGCCGCCGCCCCGAGGGCCGCCGCCGCCGCCGCCCCCAAGGGCCGCCGCCGCCGCCTCCGCAGCTGCCGCCGGCCGGCTCCTCCTCGCGGGGCTGCACCTCTCCATCAACACCATCATCAACCTCCTCCTCACCATGTCCATGCGTGAGTAGTTTCCTCCGGGGCCGAGGGCTCGTACGTGTAGCTATGTGGTTATCTCTCTCTCCCATGATGTGATCTTCATTGTGATCATAGGCTATGTTAATCTAGGGTGATCCCATGATATTTCCCCTTCCTCTATGTATTGGATTGATGTACTCACTTGTCTTTATCTAGTATAATCCCCGAGACCAAGGTGACAGCGGTCTATTGGACATGGATTAGAAAAATATTTTCATGAGTGATTTCCTCTCTTGTGTGTTGATTGAAGATTGAGAGTCTCTTGGTGCTTGTCTTTGACTATCCTTTAGATATGTTGTGGTGATTGTGGGACTCTCTTTGGATCGCCGCGGTGACATTGGGAAATCCTTAGATTGAGAACTACGAACTTTGAGGTGTGCTTTTGTAGCCCTACATAATTCTCATCCTCTCTTGACCACGGAGGAATGACCTCCGGGTGCGTCTCCATTGCATGTTTTATGGGAAATATCATGTGATTCGATTATGTTAATGTTGTTGGGAGTTGTCACTAGTGAAATTATGATCCCTAGGCCTTGTTTCCACCATTGCAATACCATTTGTGCTCACGTTTACCACTTGTTTGCTTGCTGCACTTTTTATTACAGATTTATATTAATTTGTTTTGCCATCCATATCACCTGCCATTTAACATCTCTTCGCCGAACTAGTGCACCTATACATCTAACAAGTGTATTAGGTGTGTTGGGGACACAAGAGACTTCTTGTATCTTAGTTGTAGGGTTGCTTGAGAGAGACCATCTTCAACCTCTACTTCCCTGAGTTCGATAAACCTTAGGTCATCCACTTGAGGGAAATTGCTGCTGTCCTACAAACCTCTGCGCTTGGAGGCCCAACATAGTCTACAAGAGTAGAAGCGTGTGTAGACATCACAAACCAAACCAATAATTCGAAGAGACTTGCAAGGATATTATGAGCACACATAAAAAGTTCAGAGAAGAACCAAATATCTTTCATAGATAATCTTGAGCATAAACTCACAATTCATCGGATCTCGACAAACACACCGCAAAAAGCGATTACATCAAATAGATCTCCTCGAAGACCGAGGAGAACTTTGTATTGAGATCCAGAGAGAGAGAAGAAGCCATCTAGATACTAGCTATGGACCCGAAGGTCTGAGGTAAACTACTCACAACTCATGGTGAGGGCGATGATGATGATGATGAAGGCCTCCGTGATGGATCCCCCTCCCGGAACGGGCTCCAAGATGGGATCTCCACGGGAACAGCAGCTACGGCGGTGGAATTAGTGTTTTCTCTCTGCGTATGGAGTTACTGGGGTACGTAGGTATATATAGGAAGAAGAGGGGCACCAGGGGACACAGGGGCTGCCCTCGAGGCAGGGGGCGCGCCCCCCACCCTCGAGGGTGGGCCCCCTGTCCTCTGGCTTGGCCCCGAAGTCTTTCGTGCGTGATTTCCTCCAAAAATATCTCCTGCGAAGGTTTCATTCCGTTTGGACTCCGTTTGATATTCCTTTTCTGCAAAACCCTGAAATAGGCAAAAAAAACAGCAATCTGGACTGGGCCTTTGGGTTAGTAGGTTAGTCCAAAAAATGATATAAAAGTGAATGATAAAGCCCATTAAACATCCAAGACTTCATAAATAATAGCATGGAACAATCAAAAATTATAGATACGTTGGAGACGTATCACCCACCCCTAGGGTTTCCAAACCCTAGGCGCAGGGGGAGGCCCATGGGGGGCGCACCAGCCCACCAGGGGCTGGTTCCCCTCCCACTTCAGCCCATGGAGCCCTCCGGGATGGGTGGCCCCACCCGGTGGACCCCCGGGACCCTTCCGGTGGTCCCGGTACAATACCGGTGACCCCCGAAACTTTCCCGGTGGCCGAAACTGGACTTCTTATATACAAATCTTCACCTCCGGACCATTCCGGAACTCCTCGTGATGTCCGGGATCTCATCCCGGACTCCGAACAACTTTCGGGTTATCGCATACTAATATCTCTACAACCCTAGCGTCACCGAACCTTAAGTGCATACGAACTACACGATCTTGTGCTAGGCTTAGGATTGGGTCTTGTCCATCACATCATTATCCTAATGATGTGATCCCGTTATCAATGACATCCAATGTCCATGGTCAGGAAACCGTAACCATCTGTTGATCAACGAGCTAGTCAACTAGAGGCTTACTAGGGACACGTTGTGGTCTATGTATTCACACATGCATTACTGTTTCCTGATAATACAATTAAAGCATGAACAATAGATAATTATCATGAACAAGGAAATATAATAATAACCATTTTATTATTGCCTCTAGGGAATATTTCCAACAGTCTCCCACTTGCACTAGAGTCAATAATCTAGTGACATTGTGATGAATCGAACACCCATAGAGTTATGGTGTTGATCATGTTTTGCTCGTGGAAGAGGTTTAGTCAACGGATCTGTGACATTCAGATCCGTATGCACTTTACAAATATCTATGTCTCCATCTTGAATATAATTCCGGATGGAGTTGAAACGGTGCTTGATGTGCTTGGTCTTCTTGAGAAACCTGGGCTCCTTGGCAATGGCAATAGCTCCAGTGTTGTCACAGAAGGGAGTCATTGGGCCCGACGCGCTTGGAATAACTCCTAGGTCGGTGATGAACTCCTTCATCCAGACTCCTTCCTGTGCTGCTTCGGAAGCAGCTATGTACTCCGCTTCACATGTAGATGCCGCCACGATGCTTTGCTTGCAACTGCACCAGCTGACTGCCCCTCCATTCAAAATATACACGTATCCGGTTTGTGACTTGGAGTCATCCAGATCTGTGTTGAAACTAGCATCGACATAACCCTTTACGACGAGCTCTTCGTCACCTCCATAAACGAGAAACATATCCTTAGTCCTTTTCAGGTACTTCAGGATGTTCTTGACCGATGTCTAGTGTTCCATACCGGGATCACTTTGGTACCTCCCCACCAAACTTATGGCAAGGTTTACATCAGGTCTGGTACACAACATGGCATACATAATAGAACCTATGGCTGAGGCATAGGGGATGACACTCATCTTTTCTCTATCTTCTACCGTGGTCGGGCATTGAGCCGTGCTCAATCTCATACCTTGCAATACAGGCAAGAACCCTTTCTTGGACTGATCCATATTGAACTTCTTCAATATCTTGTCAAGGTATGTGCTTTGTGAAAGACCAATGAGGCGTCTCGATCTATCTCTATAGATCTTGTTGCCTAATATGTAAGCAGCTTCCCAAGGTCCTTCATTGAAAAACACTTATTCAAGTAGGCCTTTATGCTTTCCAAGAGTTCTACATCATTTCCCATCAGCAATATATCATCCACATATAATATGAGAAATGCTATAGAGCTCCCACTCACTTTCTTGTAAATACAGGCTTCTCCCCAAGTCTGTATAAAACCAAACGCTTTGATCACCTCATCAAAGCGAATGTTCCAACTCCGAGATGCTTGCACCAGCCCATAGATTGAGCGCTGGAGCTTGCATACCTTGTTAGCATTCTCAGGATCGACAAAACCTTTCGGCTGCATCATATATAGTTTTTCCTTGAGGAAGCCATTAAGGAATGTCGTTTTGACGTCCATTTGCCATATCTCATAATCATAGAATGCGGCAATTGCTAACATGATTCGGACGGACTTCAGCATCGCTACGGGAGAGAAAGTCTCGTCGTAGTCAATTCCTTGAACTTGTCGATAACCTTTAGCGACAAGTCGAGCCTTATAGATGGTCACATTACCATCCGCGTCAGTCTTCTTCTTAAAGATCCATTTATTTTCTATGGCGTGCCGATCATCGGACAAGTCCACCAAAGTCCATACTTTGTTATCATACATGGATCCTATCTCGGATTTCATGGCTTCAAGCCATTTGTTGGAATCCGGGCCCGCCATTGCTTCTTCATAGTTCGAAGGTTCACCGTTGTCTAACAACATGGTTTCTAGGACAGGGTTGACGTACCACTCTGGTGCGGAACGTGTCCTTGTGGACCTACGAAGTTTAGCAGTAACTTGATCTGAAGCTTCATGATCATTATCATTAACTTCCTCCCTAGTAGGTGCAGGCACCACAGAAACATCTTCCTGCGATGCGCTACTTTCCGGTTCGAAAGGGGTGACAATCACCTCATCAAGTTCCACTTTCCTCCCACTTACTTCTTTCGAGAGAAACTCTTTCTCTAGAAAGGATCCATTCTTGGCAACGAAGAACTTGCCTTCGAATCTGAGGTAGAAGGTGTACCCAATAGTTTCCTTAGGGTATCCTATGAAGACGCATTTTTCCGATTTGGGTTCGAGCTTTTCAGGTTGAAGTTTCTTGACATAAGCATCGCATCCCCAAACTTTTAGAAACGACAACTTAGGTTTCTTGCCAAACCAAAGTTCATACGGTGTCGTCTCAACAGATTTAGACGGTGCCCTATTTAAAGTGAATGCGACATTCTCTAAAGCATAACCCCATAATGATAGCGGTAAGTCGGTAAGAGACATCATAGATCGCACCATGTCCAACAGAGTACGATTACGACGTTCGGACACACCATTACGCTGAGGTGTTCCAGGCGGCGTCAATTGTGAAACAATTCCACAGTTCTTAGGTGCATGCCAAATTCGTGACTCAAATATTCTCCTCCACGATCCGATTGTAAGAACTTTATTTTTCTGTCATGTTGATTCTCAACCTCATTCTGAAATTCCTTGAACTTTTCAAAGGTCTCAGACTTGTGTTTCATCAAGTAGACATACCCATATTTACTTAAGTCATCTATGAGGGTGAGAACATAACGATAGCCACCGCGAGCTTCAACACTCATTGGACTGCACACATCGGTATGTATGATTTCCAACAAGTTGGTTGCTCGCTCCATTGTTCCGGAGAACGGAGTCTTGGTCATCTTGCCCAAGAGGCATGGTTCGCACGTGTCAAATGATTCATAATCAAGAGACTCCAAAAGTCCATCTGCATGGAGCTTCTTCATACGTTTGACACCAATATGACCAAGGCGGCAGTGCCACAATTATGTGGGACTATCATTATCAACCTTACATCTTTTGGCATTCACACTATGAATATGTGTAACATCACGTTCGAGATTCATTAAGAATAAACCATTGACCAGCGGGGCATGACCATAAAACATTTCTCTCATATAAATAGAACAACCATTATTCTCGGATTTAAATGAGTAGCCATCTCGCATTAAACGAGATCCAGATACAATGTTCATGCTCAAAGCTGGTACTAAATAACAATTATTGAGGTTTAAAACTAATCCCGAAGGTAGATGCAGAGGTAGCGTGCCGACGGCGATCACATCGACCTTGGAACCATTCCCGACGTGCATCGTCACCTCGTCCTTCGCCAGTCTCCGCTTATTCTGCAGCTGCTGCTTTGAGTTACAAATGTGAGCAACTGCACCGGTATCGAATACCCAGGAGCTACTATGAGCGCTGGTAAGGCACACATCAATAACATGTATATCACATATACCTTTGACATTGCCGGCCTTCTTATCTGCTAAGTATTTGGGGTAGTTCCGCTTCCAGTGACCCGTTCCCTTGCAATAAAAGCACTCAGTCTCAGGCTTGGGTCCATTATTTGGCTTCTTCCCGGCAACTGGCTTACCGGGCGCGGCAATTCCTTTGCCGTCCTTCTTGAAGTTCTTCTTACCCTTGCCTTTCTTGAACTTAGTGGTTTTATTCACCATCAACACTTGATGTTCTTTCTTGATCTCCACCTCCGCTGATTTCAGCATTGAATACACCTCGGGAATGGATTTCTCCATCCCGTGCATATTGAAGTTCATCACGAAGCTCTTGTAGCTAGGTGGGAGTGACTGAAGGATTCTGTCAGCGAGTGCTTCATTTGGGAGATTAATTCCCAACTGAGACAAGCGATTGTGGAACCCAGACAATTTGAGTATATGCTCGCTGACAGAACTATTCTCCTCCATCTTACAACTGTAGAATGCGTTGGAGACGTCATATCTCTCGACTCGGGCATGAGCTTGGAAAACCATCCGATTCTAAGTTGTAAAGCATGCCGCACTGAACCAGGGAGTAATCATCACAACGTGACTGCCAGGCGTTCATAACGTCTTGGTTCGCTGGGGCGGGTGCGTCACCTAGCGGTGCTTCAAGGACATATGTTTTCTTGGCAGCTATGAGGATGATCCTCAAGTTACGGACCCAATCCGTATAGTTGCTACCATCGTCTTTCAGCTTGGTTTCTCTAGGAACGCGTTGAAGTTGAGGGCAACATTAGCGTGGGCCATTGGATCTACAAGACATATTGTAAAGATTTTAGACTATGTTCATGACAATTAAGTTCATCTACACAAATTTAATGAACTCCCACTCAGATAGACATCTCTCGAGTCATCTAAGTGATACATGATCCGAATCGACTAGGCCGTGTCCGATCATCACGTGAGACGGACTAGTCATCAACGGTGAACATCTTTATGTTGATCGTATCTTCTATACGACTCATGTTCGACCTTTCGGTCTTCCGTGTTCCAAGGCCATGTCTGTACATGCTAGGCTCATCAAGTGAACCCTAAGTGTATTGCGTGTGTAAATCTGGCTTACACCCGTTGTATGCGAACGTTAGAGCCTATCACACCCGATCATCACGTGGTGCTTCGGAACAACGAACCTTAGCAACGGTGCACAGTTAGGGGGAACACAATTCTTGAAATTTTAGAGAGAGATCATCTTATTTACAATGTCGTTCTAAGCAAATAAGATGTAAAAACATGATAAACATCACATGCAATCAAATAGTGACATGATATGGCCAATATCATTTTGCTCCTTTTGATCTTCATCTTCAGGTCTCCATGATCATCATCGTCACCGGCATGACACCATGATCTCCATCATCATGATCTCCATCATCGTGTCTTCATGAATTTGTCTCGCCAAACATTACTTCTACTACTATGGCTAACGGTTAGCGATAAAGTAAAGTAATTACATGGCGTTTTTCATTGACACGCAGGTCATACAATAAAATAAGACAACTCCTGTGGCTCCTGCCGGATGTCATACTCATCGACATGCAAGTCGTGATTCCTATTACAAGAACATGATTAATCTCATACATCACATATATATCATTCATCACATCCTTTTGGCCATATCACATCACACGGCACATGTTGTAAGAACAAGTTAGACGTCCTCTAATTGTTGTTGCAAGTTTTTACGTGGCTGCTATAGGTTTCTAGCAAGAACGTTTCTTACCTACGCCAAAACCACAACGTGATATGCCAATTTCTATTTACCCTTCATAAGGACCCTTTCATCGAATCCGATCCGACTAAAGTGGGAGAGACAGATACCCGCTAGCCACCTTATGCAACTAGTGCATGTCAGTCGGTGGAACCTGTCTCACGTAAGCGTACGTGTAAGGTCGGTCCGGGCCGCTTCATCCCACGATGTCGCCGAATAAAGATAAGACTAGTAACGGCAAGAGAATTGACAAATCGACGCCCACAACTACTTTGTGTTCTACTCGTGCAAGATACTACGCATAGACCTAGCTCTGATACCACTGTTGGGGAACGTAGCAGAATTTTAAAATTTTCTACGCATCACCAAGATCAATCTATGGAGTCATCTAGCAACGAGGGAGAGGGGAGTGCATCTACATACCCTTGTAGATCGCAGCGGAAGCGTTCCAGAGAACGTCGTTGATGGAGTCGTACTCATCGTGATCCAAATCACCGATGACCTAGCGCTGAACGGACGACACCTCCACGTTCAACACACGTACGGTTGGGAGAGACGTCTCCTCCTTCTTGATCCAGCAAGGGGGGAGGAGAGATTGATGGAGATCCAGCAGCACGACGGCGTGGTGGTGGAAGCAGCGGGATTCCAGCAGGGCTTCGCCAAGCGCTACGGGAGGAGGAAGAGGTGTCACGGGAGGGAGAGGGAGGCTCCAGGGCTTAGGGTGCACAACCCTCCCTCCCCCCTTTATATAGGGGCCTTGGGGGGTGTCGGACCCTAGAGATCCAATCTCTAGGGGGGCGGCGGCCAAGGGGGGGACTTGCCCCCCAAGTCAGGTGGGGCGCCCCCCACTGCTACCTCTTAAGCTTGCGTTGTATTCCCTCGAAGAGGAAAGGGAGATGCAGCACAGTAGCATAAGTATTTCCCTCAGTTTTTGAGAACCAATGTATCAATCCAGTAGGAGACCACGCGCCAGTCCCTCGCACCTGCACAAACAAATAAGAACTTCGCAGCCAACGCGATAAGGGGTTGTCAATCCCTTTACGATCACTTACGATAGTGAGATCTAATAGAGATGATAATTATATTTTTGGTATTTTTTGTATAGAAACAAAAAGTAAAGAAAGCAAATAAACAACGGCGGCAGAAATAGGCTAGTTGACGGGAAAGTAATATGATAAAGATAGACCCGGGGGCCATAGTTTTCTCTAGTGGCTTCTCTCATGATAGCGATATTCTACGTCGGGTAAACAAATTACTATCGAGCAATTGATAGAAAAGCGAATAATTATGAGACTATCTAGGCATAATCATTGTATATAGGCATCACATCCGAGACAAGTAGACCGACTCCTGCCTACATCTACTACTATTACTCCACACATCGACCGCTATCCAGCATGAATCTAGTGTATTGAGTTCATACGAACAGAGTAACGCCTTAAGAAAGATGACATGATGTAGCGGGATAAACTCAAGCAATATGATGAAAACCCAATCTTTTTATCCTCGATGGCAACAATACAATACGTGCCTTGCTGCCCCTACTATCACTGGGAAAGGACACCGCAAGATTGAACCCAAAGCCAAGCACTTCTCCCATTGCAAGAACTATAGATCTAGTAGGCCAAACCAAACCAATAATTCGAAGAGGTTTGCAAGGATATTATGAGCACACATAAAAAGTTCAGAGAAGAACCAAATATCTTTCATAGATAATCTTGATCATAAACTCACAATTCATCGGATCTCGACAAACACATCGCAAAAAGAGATTACATCAAATAGATCTCCTCGAAGACCGAGGAGAACTTTGTATCGAGATCTAGAGAGAGAGAAGAAGCCATCTAGATACTAGCTATGGACCCGAAGGTCTGAGGTAAACTACTCACAACTCATGGTGAGGGCGATGATGATGATGATGAAGGCCTCCGTGATGTATCCCCCTCCCGGAACAGGCTCCAAGATGGGATCTCCACGGGAACAGCAGCTACGGCGGTGGAATTAGGGTTTTCTCTCTGCGTATGGAGTTTCTGGGGTACGTAGGTATATATAAGAGGAAGAGGGGCACCAGGGGCCACAGGGGCTGCCCTCGAGGCAGGGGGCGCGCCCTGGGAAGGGGGGCGTGGCCCCCACCCTCGAGGGTGGGCCCCCTGTCCTCTGGCTTGGCCCCGAAGTCATTCGTGCATGATTTCCTCCAAAAATATATCCTGCGAAGGTTTCATTCCGTTTGGACTCCGTTTGATATTCCTTTTCTGCAAAACCCTGAAATAGGAAAAAAAAACAACAATCTGGACTGGGCCTTTGGGTTAGTAGGTTAGTCCCAAAAATGATATAAAAGTGTATCATAAAGCCCATTAAACATCCAAGACTTCATAAATAATAGCATGGAACAATCAAAAATTATAGATACGTTGGAGACGTATCACCCACCCCCAGGGTTTCCAAACCCTGGGCGCAGGGGAGGCCCATGGGGGGCGCACCAGCCCACCAGGGGCTGGTTCCCTTCCCACTTCAGCCCATGGAGCCCTACGGGATGGGTGGCCCCACCCGGTGGACCCCCGGGACCCTTCTGGTGGTCCCGGTACAATATCGGTGACCCCCGAAACTTTCCCGGTGGCCGAAACTGGACTTCCTATATACAAATCTTCACCTCTGGACCATTCCGGAACTCCTCGTGACGTCCGGGATCTCATCCGGGACTCCGAACAACTTTCGGGTTACCGCATACTAATATCTCTACAACCCTAGCGTCACCAAACCTTAAGTGTGTAGACCCTACGGGTTCGGGAGACACGCAGACATGACCGAGACGACTCTCCGGTCAATAACCAACAGCGGGATCTGGATACCCATGTTGGCTCCCACATGCTCCTGGATGATCTCATCGGATGAACCACGTTGTCGAGGATTCAAACAATCTCGTACGCAATTCCCTTTGTCTATCGGTACGATACTTGCCCGAGATTCGATCGTCGGTATATCGATACCTTGTTCAATCTCATCATGGCAAGTCTCTTTACTCGTTCCATAACACATCATCCCGTGACCAACCCCTTTGTAACATTGAGCTCATTATGATGATGTCTTACCGAGTGGGCCCAGAGATACATCTCCGTTATACGGAGTGACAAATCCCAGTCTCGGATCATGCCAACCCAACAGATGCTTTTGGAGATACCCGTAGTGTACCTTTATAGTCACCCAGTTACGTTGTGACGTTTGGCACACCCAAAGTATTCCTACGGCATCCGGGAGTTGCACAACCTCATGGTCTAAGGAAAAGTTACTTGACATTGGAAAAGCTTTAGCATACGAACTACACGATCTTGTGCTAGGCTTAGGATTGGGTCTTGTCCATCACATCATTCTCCTAATGATGTGATCCCGTTATCAATGACATCTAATGTCCATGGTCAGGAAACCGTAACCATCTGTTGATCAACGAGCTAGTCAACTAGAGGCTTACTAGGGACACGTTGTGGTCTATGTATTCACACATGCATTACTGCTTACGGATAATACAATTAAAGCATGAACAATAGACAATTATCATGAACAAGGAAATATAATAATAACCATTTTATTATTGCCTCTAGGGCATATTTCCAACAGAAGAATCCGGCGCTACCATCTTCCGATGTTCCATCTTCAGGAGAGATCAATGCATATGCCTTACCAGGCCCAACTGTCGCCGTCGTCACCATGATGCCTGACAGTGCCACCTCCGGCGCACGTCCATCAACACACAACCATCACTGAGACCTCCGATGCCCCATGCGCCGAGCCCCACCGTTGTCGACGAGTCAGATGCCATGCCGCTCCACCGTTGCAGTCTTCCACTGGTCCCTCTAGCTGATGAACACCTCCAAGAATGATGCCCCCAATGGGTGAACGACACTTGAGCGCCGCATCATCCGATCGACTGATCAAGGGTTTCCCCTGGAGGTAGCGGGAGTAGGTGGGAGTTTCACCACGATGATAACTTCTAGAAGGACGGCGCATGGGCGTCGTCATCGTCAGCTCCGGCCACCGGCTGAAGACAAGGTTTTCAACCGGATCCAACACACGAGAATCCAACTGATATCTTGTGCACTGGCCAGACCACCTTCAAAGCTCCAGATCTGGCCACCCAGATCCGGCGACCACCCACAGCAACACTGCCACCGTGGGAGTCCTAGCTCACCGGCCACTACCGGCGTGCACCACCACTGGTGCCTTGGGGAGGGCCGCCACCCCTCCTTGCTAAACCGCGAGAGTCGTCGGGAAAGATCCAGCTCATGCTCATCACCATCACTCATCAGAGCCAGCGCAATTATGCTTTGGATAGGAGCACCACCACGCCATGCCGCTGCGGGCTGTCTGGGCTTCACTCTCCGCCATCGACCAGAGCCGCCGCCCCAGGATCCAGTTCGGACGTCGCCGGGGATGGGTGGTGATGCGAGGGGGCATTGGCAGCTAGGGTTGGGGTCTCTCGTCTCGCCCGCGAGGGGGCGAGTCAGAGGGGCCTTTTCTAAAAATGGGAGAGATTTTCACTTCCCGGCCTCTACACCAACTAAAGATGCATGTAACCATTTTAGTATGAGTACCAAGATAAACATGGTCCTCGGAATTTTTTTTAAATGAGTATCAAGATATTTCGTGATGAATGATTTCATCACACACCAAGCTTGGTGGAAAACCTCTGTACATCACATGTCAATTCAGGGAATTGAACTCGGGTCGTTAGGCCGCACAACCGCATGCTCAACTACTGAGCCAAGCCTCAATTGTATGATTTCTGCAGGGTAAGAAAAACATAATAGTTATTTTGTCATCAGCACCCAGAATTACATATACATACATCAGTGGTGAAAAAACATCTATATGCATCAGAACCAGCATAAAGAATAGTTATTCTATCCCCCTCTATTTAGAAGTGTCTGCAACAGATTTTTACTTCACATTAATTTATCTTATTTAGAAAGAGATGCAAGTCAAAATATATATACATGACGTTTTTTTTGCGTGATACAAAATTACAACCGTAAAAACATAGCATAAATACATATATAGATGGTTCTACGTTATTATTTTCATCCCTTAACCCTTATGCGGGTTTTTTTGCGTCGTGAGTCAACATGAATGTAACTATTTGACCACACGTAAACTCAGGATGCAACATCGTAGAAAAAAAACTGGGTGAAAAATAACTAATTCTACTCCCTGAGTGTTGAATAGGGTGCATAGGGTACTAAATTTGCCCCAAGTTTTGCTCTACCGAGAAAAGTTGGACTTGTTAGTTCTCACAATTGAGTAAGTTCTCTAATACTCCCTCCGTTTCATATTAGTTGTAGTTGATTTATTACAAAGTTTATACTAAAGCAGCGATAGCTAATTATGAACGGAGGGGTAATAAGTTCTTGCACACCGATGGACGTACCTAACATAAAGTTTTCTAATATAAAAATGTTCCAAATTTAAAACTATCCATGAATTATGAAAAAAAATCATCTTTTCTGAAAAAAATCATGAATTGTTTTACACATTTTTCATAGGTATATATTTCAAATGTCTTTATAAAAAAAGGGAAAGTTCATCAAAATTTTGTAAAGTGAATGCTTATATTTTTTAAGTGAATGTATATAAAAACATAGAAACGAAATAATAAACATAAGAAAAAGGTGAAAATGATAATTAAAGGCGAAATGCGTAAGGAAAATTAGAAAAAGGAAATAAAAAATGGTAGTAACCGGGAAGAAAAATAAAAAAACATACTAAAAATCCCATAGCCAAACCAGAATAGAAAATAAAAGAAAAATCTGCCACAACCAGCATACCAAAGCGAGGGGAGAAAAATCATCGAAAATAGTAGGAAAATGAAAATGAATACAAATAAAACCAGAGCCATGTTGTAGGCCCAAACTCACCGCGTAGGGTGTGGTGGTACTTATTCATCGAACTGAATAAGTAAAATCCTATTTTACGCACGTGCGTCAAACTGCTGGGGTTTCGCACAGGCCGGCAGCTGAAGCAACGCGATGGGCCCGCCCGGTTACTTGCACAGCGTACCAAAGAACGAAAAAGAAAATATACAACGTCATCCGTTTGGGGAAATTTCTAGAAATTTGTTTCTGTATGAGAAAACGTTTTTAAATGTTATTATTATTTTCTAAAAAAAATAATTTCTAAAAATGTTCTTGCTTATAAAAGTTGTAGGTAGGTTTTTCAAATTTTGTTCATAATTTTGAAAAATGTTCGCATATTAAAAACGTTGTTCGTGTTTTTTCAAAAAATGTTGGGAATGTTTCTGCTAAAAAAAATCACAACTATTCATAAAATGTGAGGGCTTTCAAAAAATATTCCAGTTTTTTTTAAATTGTCCACGAATTTTAAAATATTGTTCTTTTGTTTTGGATTTTCAAAATATGTTCCTGTTTTCAAAAAAATTGTTTGTGATTTTGAAAAATGGTCCTGCTATTATAAAAAAACAGTTTTTTAAGCAAATCGCCAATTTCAAAAGTGTTTGCTTTCACAAAACACACAGTTTCTAAGAAAAAACATTCAAAATGCTGAAAAAGATCGGATCTGCTCTGTGGCGTTGATTCTTAAAAACGGACGCTGCTAACTAGTCGGTGACCCTCGCTAGGTCAGTCGGTTGCAGCGCTTAGTCTGTAGCATGTGGTGCTGCGAAACAGCGCCAGTTTGCCGCAGAGAGCGGCGTATAGGACATCCCATGAATAGTGCCGCCAATAGGAGCTGAAACAGATTTTTTTTTAAAGGGAGCCGAAACAGACTATGGACCTCGCACATTTAGCGTTACCGCGTGACACTCGTTGGCACTCAAACGGAAAATAACTTTTAAGCGGAAAATCGGCTGATGAAAACAGAGATCATCTGGCTCTAAAATAACCTGGAACACCTGGATCAGGCAAATTATGTTGCCAATATTTTACATCATTGCAATGTAAAATAGTATATTTTCTAATGATTATGAATTTTTAAATATGCTCGACATTTAAAAAATAATGCATTTTAAGAATGGTCAGGGATTCATAAATGTCCAAAACATAGATTATTCATGAAATTTCAGAAATGTTCAAGAATTTTGGAAAATTTAACAAATTATACTAATATTCACCAACTTTAAGCACTGTATGATTTTTTTTAAATTTGGATGGGAATTTTAAAAAATGATCGAAGAAAAAAATCACCAAAATTTCAAATGTTGTGAATTTAGTAAATATTGAAAAAATCACAAAGTTTTAAAAAGGATCGTCAAAATTATAAATGTATTCATGATTTTTTAGAATACGTGTTTTCAATAATTATTAATGAATTAAAAACAAAAGTAAAAAAACGTAAAATAAATAAAGCCGGACGAACAAATTTTTTTTTGTTGTTGACAAAACTCACTTTTAAAAACTACTAGAGGGAAAAAAAGAAAATTCGATACATGGGGTGGCCCATTTCCGCGCTACATTATGTGATTCTTGCGATTTGAGTTCTTTCTTATGAGCAATGTTGTACCGTGTCATCGATTGTGTCAATTTTGAGGCCGGGCACATTCGGTGATGCTATAAGTTACCAATGCAGTACCTAGGCATGCCTGTTGATGACAAAAAAACCAAGAAGTGCTCACTAGAATCCTCTAGAGGAGAAGATGGGAAACATTAGGGCAGGTTAGATTGATAATTCTTATTTATATGTGACAGGCTTATATTTACAAATGCATGTCTGAGTTGTGTGTCTGTGTATGTACTTTAATTTCTTGAAGCTCCAAAAAACTCGATGAAGATATGAACTCCACTAGAACAAGAATGGTTTGGCAAGAGTCAAAGATTAAAAGGGAAATGTGAAATGATTAATTGGAAGAAAAGTGTGCCTTCCCAAAGATTGTGGAGGGCTTGGGGTACTTGACATTCAAGAAGTGAACCAAGCCCTACTATGCAAATAGTTGTGGAAATTATAAAATACATAAGAATTTGGTGACAGGTCCACGATAGGAAATATCTACGTCATACCTAATTGGATGTTTAGGGGGCACACAATGGATCTCACTTTTGGCAGAATCATATCAAGAAATAACTGAGAAGCAGTAAAGAAGATCATGTGATCAGGAAAGCTTATGCGAAGAGCCATGGATGGAATCCACCGGTATTGAGGATCGTGGCGTGAAGGTTGGTCTTCTCGGGATGGCATGCCGATGGACAAAATCCTACAAATGACCTTTGCTATCCTTGAAAAAAAAACTACTCGTGATGCTTTTCTGGTTGTATTGGTTTGTTTAACATAATTTGTGACATTGTTGTGTTGTAAACATATGATGCTTGTATGCTTTTCCTATGTTGAGAACAATGGCTGACGGGGATAGGTGTCCAATGTCGTTGTAGACCCAAATTCTACCATTTGTCATGTTTCTTTTTGTTTTCTTACTTGAGATTTGATGTTGTAAGTTCTAGCGGTTTCTATAATGGAAATCGACGAGGACGCTCATTACTTTCAAAAAAACTATGCCCCCATTTCCCCCTCTTCAAATATGTGCGTGCATGTAAATCATTCGATAATAAACATAGCACACAACAATTCAAACAAGCCAACATGATCTATGACAAATAAAATTCAATAATTCATACATAACTGGTGAAAGGAATGAATCAAGCATCTCTTTTACACGTGTGTTGATGATCCACTCCTTGGCATCAGCATCCATGAGGCTTGGGTCGACCAACATGATACCCAACTCAGCGATGGACCTCCTCTCTCTCTCTCTCTCTCTCTCTCTCTCTCTCTCTCACACACACACACACACACACACACACACACACACAATATCAATGCTCTACATCGCCTTTGTCTTCTGAAGCTTCATACGCCTTCATGTCCTCCATCTCCGTCCACTCCCTCTCAATTACACCCCTCTCCCTCACCCTTTCCTTATCAAAATTTATCCTTCCTTTGAACATCCAAGTAGACCTTGTATGTCTCCTCCTTATTCTCCCCCTTCGTTTCTTCCTTTTATTCAATTCCACGTCTTTGTTGGAAAGGAATTCCACCCACGCGGCCGACATTTTGGTCGTCACTCCGTCATCCGCGACCCTATATTTCTCCAACTTCTTCCCCGTCATATCCCTACCTCTCTTCAACTTGTTCCCAATTTTAATTGTCGTGTCACTTGTATCATCCTATTCATAAAATCCAATAGATTGGTGGGAGATCAATCATTGTTCCCTCTTTTTGTTGTTTGGGTTCTTGAAATCTGCAAAATGGGTTGCCCCACTTGAGTTCCCGCTCAATTCCAACCAATAATTCGGTATAGTGAATGGCTTCTTGTCAATTTCATGGTACAATATGGAGGCCAAACCTAGCTACAAATAAATCACATGTCAACATGTTGCAAGAATTGAAGGACGCAAGAAATATGATGATGAGTGTAAGAGAAAAAGAACACATGTCAATATATTGCAAGAATGGGCGGAAGAAAGAAATATGATGATCAATATAGAGCAAAAATAATAATTACATGGCTTCCGATTCCAATGCAACTTTGGTTCTACCACTTGAGAATACACACGAAGCAAATTGTTCAACTATTCTTGGATGAAAGACCATCTTGTTGGAGAGAGCTCGCATTGCCGACACTTGTGAGTTAATGCAGTTGCACAAAGTGCTTGTGTTTATGGAAGTACTCCTGGATTTTTTTTCAATATTTTGAGCCCTTGTGCTCTAGTTACACATATTGAATCCATGCCAGTATTGAACCAAGCTTGACAAACAAAGTATCTTATTTGCTTGCGTACACATTTCCTCTCTTCATCATCCTCTTCGTCCTCGATGATTGCCCAATGTCAAACTTCGGAAAAGTTCGATCACCCATCTCAAAATTTGGAGCATGTTCACCATCGTTGATCATCTCCATCATGTAATCTTCCTAAACATGCATCACAATGAGCCTATCATAAGAAATTTGGTCCTAAAATTGCATATGGGATGAAGAAAAAACTAAGTTGGAGGAGGGCTATAATGATCTTGAACAATTGGTGTGTGTGTGTGTGTGTGTGTGTGTGTGTGTGTGTCAGTGCGGCCAAACCCAGCTATAAATAAACCACATGTCAACACATTGCAAGAATTGAAGGACGCGAGAAATATGATGACCAATGTAAAAGCAAAAAACAACATGTCAACATATTGCAAGAATGGACAGAAGAAAGAAATATGATGATCAATGTAGAGGAAACAAAACTTACATTGCCTCCGACTCCAATGCAACTTTGGTTCTACCACTTGAGAATACACACGAAAACAAATTGTTCAACGACTATTGGATGAAAGACCATCTTGTTGGAGAGAGCTCCCATTGCCGACACTTGTGATTTGATGCGATTGCACACAGTGCCTGTGTTTATGGAAGTACTCATGGAAAATAATTCGGTATTTTGAGCCCATTTGCTCTAGTTACACATATCGAATCCATGCTAGTATTGAACCAAGCTTGACAAACAAAGTACCTTATTTGCTTGCGTACACATTGCTCTCTTCATCATCCTCTTCGTTCCCGATGACTGTCCAACGTCAACCTTCGGGAACGTTTGATCACCCATCTCAAAATTTGGAGCCTCTTGACCATTGTTGATCATCTCCATCATGTAATCTTCCTAAACATGCATCACAATGAGCCTATCATAAGAAATTTAGTCCTAAAATTGCATATGGGATGAAGAAAAAACTAAGTTGGAGGAGGGCTATAATGACCTTGAACAATTGGTGTGTGTGTGT
>LR738709.1:582220603-582264559 GCA_902687465.1 Secale cereale
TGTGTGTGTGTGTGTGTGTGTGTGTGTGTCACCGTGGCCAAACCCAGCTATAAATAAACCACATGTCAACATATTGCAAAAATTGAAGGACGCAAAAAATGTGATGATCAATGTAAGAGCAAAAAACCACATATTAACATACTGCAAGAATGGACGGAAGAAAGAAATATGATGATAATTGTAGAGCAGACAAAACTTACATGACCTCCCACTCCAATGCAACTTTAGTTCCACCACTTGAGAATGCACAAAAAAAATGTTCGACGACTGTTGGATGAAAGGCCATCTTGTTGGAGAGAGCTTGCATCGCCGACACTTGTGATTTGATGCGGTTGCACATAGTGCGTGTGTTTATGGAAGTACTCGTGGAAAAAAATCAATAGTTTGAGCCCTTTTGCTCTAGTTGCACATATCAAATACATACTAGTACTGAACCAAGCTTGACAAACATAGTATGTTATTTGCTTGCGCATGCATTTCCTCTCGTCATTCTCTTTGCTCCGATGATTGCCCAACGTCAAACTTCGGGAAAGTTTGATCACTCATCTCAAAATTTGGAGCCTCTTGACCATTGTTGATCATCTCCATCATGTAATCTTCCTAAACATGCATCATAATGAACCTATCATAAGAAATTTGGTCCTAAAACTGCATATGGGATGAAGAAAAAACTAAGTTGGAGGAGGGATATAATGACCTTGAACAATTGGTGTTTGTGTGTGTGTGTGTGTGTGTGTGTGTGTGTGTGTGCGTGTGTGTGTCTTTAACCACATCTTATCATCGGCGTCAGCGTCCTTTGGGGCTGTGGTGAGTCTTAAGCCCTATCCGTGGAGACGTCCGCGTCCTGGGAAGCCCCCAGAATCCCCACCCTTGTGAAGCCATGCTGGAGTCGTTCATGGGCACGGACGTCTGCATGACCGAGTGCGCGGTCAAGGACGGCGAGGACACGACCATGTGCACATCTAGGTCGATGAACTCCTATGCCGCATTCGCCTTATTTACCGCCATTGCAGAGTTGGCGTGGATGGCATCCTTGCGAGCACGGCTCTCCATGTTTGGCAATGACTCGGATGGCAGGCCCACAAACTTTACCGACCAAATATCTGTGTGGGTGGGAAACTAGGATGAGAGGTCGCAGACGCATAGGGTGGTGTGGAAGGGTGCCGATTTATGAGGGTTTGGAATAGAGCCTAATTGTCAGGTTCAACGTATTGGACATGTCAGAACAACCTCATTTACACCCCACATTTGGATTAGAGCAGTCCACATAAATAGGAGGATTTGGGGTGGCCCGGTGTGCCAATCATTTTTTCTCCCAATGGCTTGTCTAGAAAAATGGGACTAATTTGAGGCCTCCTAAACCTGAAAAAATAATTTGAGGCCTCCTTGAAGGTGGACATACATTAATGCAAGATCTTTGCCCGATCTGGGAAGACATAGATCTAGGGCTTCCCCCATAGCAGGCCGAAAGGAGTGACACGACTTGCTATGACGATGCCTTCCACATGGCAACAACGCCAAGAGACACCACCATCATCCGCCATGACTATACGGTCTTCATCGGTAGTCTTGCCGCTCCAAGCTCGCCACCGAACATATTTGATGACAGATCCGCCGCCATCTCCTCGCATGTTGCCACCACCGCACAACCGCGCAGTTGGAGGTAACCGTCGCCGCTGCACCGCCAGTCGATTCTCCACTGCTCCACATGCCCACCCAAACCCGTCGGCGTGCAAAACGAACCAATAGTAGAGGCATCAATGACTACAGTTACCCTGCAGGCCGTGCGACGAA
The DNA here is from genome assembly GCA_902687465.1 of Secale cereale. NCBI lineage: Eukaryota > Viridiplantae > Streptophyta > Magnoliopsida > Poales > Poaceae > Secale > Secale cereale. Next base: position 582,222,398 of record LR738709.1, read on the forward strand.
TCCACTCTCCCTTGTCGTCGAAATCGGCGTCACTGCCGTATTACCGATGCTAAAGGAGAAGACCACCGCCTCCATGCAGGGGGAGATCCTCGCAGCCGCCACGGATGGGGATCCATGCCATGCGGGCCACAGATGGGGATCCATGCCCTCCCCGCACGGGCTTTGCCCGATGGCACTGGCGACGACGGGGAGAGGAGGTGTAGGGGGTTTTAAACATTGTACAGTATACGATATGTATATAGACCGTATATGGTAGGTTGTGTGCGTTGTAATCTGTTAGGCTGTTGAGATATGATTCTTGGAGATCAATCCACGACTAATTACCATGTATATCTCCTAGCTATTGCCTTATATTAACACGAAGCGCGTTCCTACCAAAGTATGCGCTTAACCCAGTTTTCACATGGTATACAGAGTCCACCTTTTCCATCGCATCTAGCATGTCGACCTCCTCCTCATCTGTCGCCATGGCCGCACCTTCCATCACCTCCCTCGGTCACACCGTCACAGGAAAACTGATCCGAGAGAACTTCCTAGTCTGAAAGCACAAGTCCTGCCACACATCAAAGGAGCGGGGCTGATGGGCTATCTGGATGGCTCGATCAAGGAGCCTCCCGATGTGATCCTCTCAGAGAAGGATAACTCCGACAAGAAAGAGATCACGTCCTCGCCGAACCCCGAGCACGTTGTGTGGGTTACCCAAGACCAGCAAATTCTCATGTTTTTTATCTCATCGCTCTCTCGTGAGGTCTTACTGCAGGTCAGCTCCTACACCACCGCTGCCACGATCTGGAATGCCCTGCTGCAGATTTTCTCCTCGCAGTCGAGGGCGAGGGTAATACAGCTTCGCTCCGCCATCGAACACACCCGCAAAGGGGACCTGTTGGCCGCGACCTACTTCACCAAGATGGTGAGCATCTCCGACGAGCTAGCAGTCGCCGGCAAGCCGCTGGATGAGGACGACTTCGTCTCCCACATCCTGCAAGGTCTTCTTCACGAACCCGACTACAAAGGCTTCGTCTCGGCTATCTCCACCCGCACCGTCACCGATCAGCCGATCGATCTCAGGGAGCTCTTCTCCCTGCTGCTCGCGGCTGAAGCTCGCATCGCCGCCCAGAACGCCACCTTCCACTCTGCCAATCTTGCAGCGAGGGGTGGAGGTCGCGGCAACCCAAACCGCCTTGGTGGTGGCGGCAACAGTGGCAGAGGAGGCGGCTCCCACGGCTACAGCAACAACAATGCGGGCGCCCGCTACCCCGAACACTCCGGCGACGGCGGCTCTGGTGCTGGGATGCGGCAAGGAGGTGGTGATCTCAGTGACCGCGAGCGCGAGAAGTGCCATATATGCAAGCTCAAAGGGCATGGCGCGTGGCGCTGCAAGAAACACTTTGATCGCAAGTACAACAACAACGTCTGCAACCCCGCACAAGGCAGTGGGACTTGTGCCTTCGAGACTAGGAAGTTCTCTTGGGTCAGTTTTTCTGTGATGGTGTGACCGAGGGAGGCGACGGAAGGTGGTGGAGGATGTGGAGGTGGTGGAGGTGGTGGAGTTGCTGGATTTGGATCACTAGCCCCTCTCACTATTGTGTTCAATACTTCCATCTCAGCAAACAAATCTAGCATATCCTCTACCTTCTCATCACTATCCAAAACCTCAATCCCCTCCAGCCCCTTACCCTCATCCTTAACATATGACAAATAGGCATCCAACCCATAGCCCTCAAGTTCAATCAGTCCTAACAATAACAGGTAATTCATTTCTGATAAGGAAAACTTCCTTTCCATATTGTCAGGGATATTACTAGCAGGTATAAACCGGCTAGTGTAAACCGGATTATGATAATATTGTTGTATAATTATAATACCCAGTAGAGGTCACGGCCCAAGAAGGCTTAGGGCCCATGTGTAGAATTACGGTTTGTAAACCGCCTGATCATGTAACTTGAGAGACAAGGAAGAAAGAGCAGAGACCGAGGCAGACACAAGTATGAGCCGGCCTCGGGACTCTGTAAACCGGACCGGACGTCGCCTCTATATAAAGGGACGACCCGGCGACGGTTCAAGGACAAGAAACAACCCGTCGAGACACAGGCAAGGGATCCGCTCCCTGTTTACCGACGCCCAAGCAATACCAAACCAAACTAGACGTAAGCTTTTACCTTCCTCAAAGGGGCCGAACTAGTATAAACCCTCTGTGTCCTTTGTGTGCTTTTAACCCCTTCGAGCTAACCCGTGCGATGGTTCCTCAACTAAGTTCGTTAAACCGAACATCTGCCGTGCTAATTCCACGACAGTTGGCGCCCACCGTGGGGCCTCCGCATGATGGTTTCGAGTTCTTGAAGGGCAGCTTTGAAGGGCTCAAGGGTTACGCGGTCGGCTGGATGACCAAGAGTCGCCGCGGCCGGATCTACATCGACGACGCATGCTGGGGACCGGAGGCCGATTCAATCGAATACGGGTACCGGGTTCCCTTCAGCGACATCCACGTCTTCATCGGCAAAATTGGTGAACCGGGACCTGGGCCGGACATCTTCCCCAACATCGTCGAGCCGGCTCAGCGTGCGAGATCGACCCGGATTCAACCAGCCATGAAGCATGTTTTCGTCGGAGCAATTCACGGAGTTCAAGCCGAGGACGGATCGGATTCCGGTGGCGAGAAAGTTATCTATTCCGACGATGAATCTTCATCCGGAGAGACTGAGTCTTTGTATCAGTTGCGGGACGGCCGGTCTGAGGGTATGTCCGACGGAGACAGTATTCCGGACCCCTTTGATCCGCCAAACCGAGTGGCTGTCTTTCTGGCCGGTTCACAACCTACGCTATAGTCCACGGTGAACGGGGCGATGACAGTAGAAACTGGTAAAGGGGGAAGCGGCCAAGCCCTCTCGCCCTCTGACGCTCTATCCACCTTGGTCGAGGAGTTCACAACCCGAGCGATGGCAGAGGTGGCTCCAGCAGACAAGGCGCAACACGATGCAGAGCTCCTTCAGCTGAAGGGCCGGATCGATCAAGCAAAAGAAAATCTGAAGGCAAAGAAGGCTATGATAGCAATGAGGCAGGTAGAGCTGGATGATCAGGCTTTTCAGCTGAGGATGGAACAGGCCTCTACACAGGGAGGAAGGAATCGAAGGTACCATTCTCGTCTACCGCCGGTTTACGAGGCGATGAATCTTTTCAAGACACCAGGAGCGGGAACCAGCAATGATCCGGCGGTAAACCAGAGGGCGGCCCCGGCGAGGGATGAGCCGGTTCAGCAGCCCACTGCAGAGCAAGATCGGCGGGTTATGTCTACGCCTCATGTCCCTACCCCTCCGGGTCATTATTCAAACCCTTTGGATAACATTGTTGCTGCCGCTTCGCGCCTGGCCGCTTTACCCATTGAGGGGACATCCCCCGTGGCAATGGAGGCACGCAGGGTTAAAGATCTGCTTAACACGGCATTAACACAACAACAAGCATATTCTTATAGCAGGGAGAGGCTTCATTCAACACCCCGCCACAGCCGGAGTTACACTAGGCATTGGGAGGAACCAGAGGTGTCTAGTAGTGAACGGAGGCGACACCGTCACAGACAAGATAATCCGGCGGGTGCAGAGGCACAAGCTCAGGGGGTGCAAGACCAGGTTAGATCTGTGGCTCGCGAGGAGGTCCGCCAAACGACGCCGGTTCACACAACCACAACAGAAACAGGAATCACGACGAGTTCCTTCGGGGTGCAGTGTCTTGTTCCCGCTTTACGGAGCGTGAAGTTGCCCAAGGATTTTAAGGGTCCACGTAAAGTGCCTAATTACACAGCAGATTTGGCCCCGGAGGCTTGGGTTGAGAGTTACGAGATGGCCATGGAGATGCTGGATGTGGATGAAGCGGCTTGCGCAAAATACTTTACCATGATGCTGGAGGGCACGGCCCGGACCTAGCTGAAAGGTTTACCCCCTAACTCCATCGGATCATGGGGAGAGTTACGCCGTCAGTTTATCAAAAACTTCAAGGATACGTGCAAGCAGCCAATGTCAGTGGTGGATCTGGTGGCCTGTATACAAGGAGACCAGGAACCTACAAGTGCATGGGTGCGGCGAGTATCAGAGATCTTGCACTCTTCGAATAGTATCAATCCCAGTATGGCAATAGTAACGCTGGAAAACAATTGCCGGTTTGAGTCTCTGAAGTTAAAATTAGGACGGCTCAAACGGGATTGTAACGACATGGGAACTCTTATGAGCGCTCTGGTGAAGTACGGGGACTCTGACAACACTAAGTATCCAGAAGCGGATGGAGATAAAGCGGGAAAAGCCAGTAAGCCCGGTAAACCGGCACAGGCTAATCCGGTCGGAACAAGCTTCTTGGGCAAGCGAAAAGCGGAGGGTGGTACCGATTTCGTGGCCAATACCCAGGTTCAAGGGGGCTTTCAGCGCAATAAGGGTAAACCGCCTCTACAAACCGGTGGGGGGCCTGCTAGCTGGGAACAAGAGTTGAATGAGCCTTGCCCGAAACACGGATCAAAGCAACGTCCAGCTAAACACACTATAGGAGAATGCAAGGCTATGATGGAGGCCATGAGCCGGTTCAGGTCTAACAACAGGCCACCGGGCGGCGGTTCAGGCCCCGGGTTTTACGGTCCGGGTCACCAGGGGAACGACTCCGGATCAGGATATCGTGGCAACAACAGTGGTTATAATAACCAAGGCAATAATCAGTATGGTCAGGGCGGTTACAATAACCAAGGCAATCAGCAGCATGGTCAGGGTGGTTACCATAACCAAAACAACCAACAGCAGGGCCAGGGTAATCACAACAACCAGGGTAATCAGCAGCGTCAGCAGCAGCAACAGTCCGGATATCAGAGTAATCCGAAGGAGTTAAGTAGCGGGCAGTATCATGTGTTCACTACGAGCTTGTGCAAACGGGACCAGAAAATCTTAAAGCGGGCGGTCCATGCGGTTGAACCGGCCACACCCCAGTTCCTGCGCTGGTTGGAGAAACCTATCGTATGGAGCCAAGAGGATCATCTGCCACGAGTTGATAATCCAGGCCAATTGGCCTTAGTGGTGGCACCACAAGTGGGTGGTTACAAATTCACCAAAGTCCTCATGGACGGCGGTAGCATCAACATCTTATATTATGAGACTTTTCATCGCATGGGGCTGACAGATAAGAAGTTAAGACAGTCAAACATGGTGTTTCATGGAGTGGTGCCAGGTAAGTCAGCCTACCCAGTTGGGAAAATTGACCTAGAAGTTACCTTTGGAGATGAGCAGGATTCCAGGTCGGAGATGATCACCTTTGAAGTTGTCAAGATCCGGAGTCCCTATCATGCTCTGTTTGGAAGATCGGTTTATGCCAAGTTTATGGCCAGGCCGTGTTATGTTTATCTACAGCTCAAGATGCCGGGTCACAAAGGAACAATCACAGTTCATGGAAGTCGCAAGATTGCATTGGAGTGTGAAGAAGGAGACGCTGCTTACGCGGAGGCAGTATGTGCTACGGTGGAGTTGAAGTTTTACAAGGACAATGTTGATCCAGCAGATATGTCCCCATTGAAGAAGCCAACTACAGAGCATGATCCGGCGCTGAAGTTTAAGTCAGCGGAGGAGACCAAGCAAGTTGACTTTGTGCCGGGCGATTCATCCAAGCAGTTCATTATCAGCGCTAACCTTGATCCTAAATAGGAAAGCGCGCTCATCGAGTTCATCCGTGAGAACCGGGATATCTTTGCATGGAAACCTTCTGACATGCCAGGTATACCAAGGGAACTCACTGAGCACAGTCTTAACATTGATCCGAAGTTTAAACCGGTCAAGCAGTATCTGCGCCGCTTCAACGAAGAAAGACGCAAGGCTATAGGAGAAGAAGTGGCCAGGCTTTTGGCCGCAGGGTTCATAGTTGAAGTTTTTCACCCGGAGTGGTTGGCTAATCCGGTGCTGGTGTTAAAGAAAAATGGAAAGTGGAGAATGTGTGTAGATTACACGGACCTAAACAAAGCTTGTCCAACTGATCCTTTTGCTCTCCCTCGCATTGATCAGATCATCGATGCTACAGCGGGATGTGAGCGGCTAAGTTTTTTGGATGCATATTCAGGGTACCACCAGATCAAGATGGCAGTTAAAGATCAGGAGAAGACATCCTTCATAACCCCTTTTGGTGCTTTTTGCTATGTTTCTATGCCCTTTGGGCTCAAGAGTGCCCAAGCAACTTATCAGCGTTGTGTACAGAATTGTCTTAAGGGGCAGATAGGGAGAAATGTTCAAGCGTATGTGGATGACATTGTGGTGAAATCAAGGAAGGAGGAGACGCTGATAGAGGACCTCAAGGAGACCTTTGACAATCTTCGAGCCTATAAAATGATGCTTAATCCGGAGAAATGTGCTTTCGGTGTTCCGGCGGGCAAGCTCCTTGGATTCTTGGTGTCAAATAGAGGAATAGAAGCTAATCCGGAGAAGATCAAGGCATTCACATCTTTGACTAAACCGGCTTGCATCAATGATGTTCAGCGGATCGCCGGCCGGATCACAGCATTGAGCCGGTTCATCAGCCGTCTGGGCGAGAAGGCGATTCCACTTTATCAGATGCTGAAAAAGACTGACCGGTTCATATGGAGTGATGAGGCGAACGCTACATTTGAGGATTTTAAGCGGCAGCTGGCTAAGCCGCCGGTCCTTGCTGCCCCTGTTGATAATGAGCCGTTGCTGTTATATGTCGCTGCCAATGCACGGGCAGTCAGCGTGGCAATCGTGGTTGAGCGCAAGGAAGCAGGAAAGGAATACCCGGTTCAGCGTCCAGTCTATTATGTCAGTGAAGTTCTCATTGAGTCCAAGCAAAGGTACCCACATTGGCAGAAGTGGGTATATGGTGTGTTCATGGCAAACCGGAAGTTGAAACATTATTTCCAAGGCCATCCAATAACTGTTGTTAGTTCGGCACCATTTGGGGATATAATCCAGAACAGGGAAGCTACTGGCAGAGTAGCGAAGTGGGCCATTGAGCTTAGCCCACACAGTTTGAAATATGTGCCACGCACCGCTATCAAATCTCAAGCATTGGTGGATTTCATCAATGATTGGACAGAACTGCAAACGCCAGAGGAGAAGCCGGATCTTACATACTGGACGATTCACTTTGACGGTTCAAGGCAGTTAGAAGGCTCGGGGGCTGGAGTTGTTTTAACTTCCCCGCGAGGGGACAAGTTTTGTTATGTCCTCCGTTTATTGTTTCCTTGTACTAATAATGCAGCAGAGTACGAAGCATTGCTTCATGGCTTACGAATGGCCAAGGAAATGAACTTGAGCCGGGTCAAGTGTTTTGGCGATTCAGATTTAGTGGCACAGCAAGTATCCGGCAAGTGGGATTCAAGAGACCCTCTCATGGCAGCTTACAGACGAGAAGTGGAAGCAGTTGCAGGTTATTTCAAGGGGTATCAAGTGGATCACATAGACCGGCGAAGGAATGAAGCGGCTGATGCTCTGAGCCGGCTGGGTTCTCAACGTAAACCGGTACCACCGAATACCTTTTTGGATGAGCTGCACAGTCCATCAGTTCAAGTACCATCAGAGGAAGACCTGGCTGTTCCTGATCCGGAGGCACAGCTAGTTGTAGCACTTCATGTTATTCCGGATTGGACGCTGCCATATTTGGCGTATCTAAGCCGGGGAGAGCTGCCGTACGATGAGATCGAAGCAAGGCAGATAATCCGGCGCTCTAAATCCATGACAATTGCAAACAAAGAGCTGCACCATCGCAGCGTTTCTGGAGCGTTTCAGCGATGTGTGTCATCTGAAGAAGGTTATGATATTCTTCGTGAGATCCATGAAGGGGATTGTGGTCATCATGCCGGTTCAAAATCATTGGTGGCTAAAGCTTTTCGGCATGGGTTCTATTGGCTGACGGCCCATGCTGATGCAGCGGATCTAGTCCAGAAGTGCGATGCTTGTCAGAAGTTTTCACGACGTGCTCTTGTTCCGGCACAGGAGCTCCGGATGATACCGATAACTTGGCCGTTTGCAACTTGGGGGCTTGATATGGTTGGGCCCTTTAAACGATCCCAAGATCAAAAAACTCATCTGCTGGTGGCTGTGGATAAGTTTACAAAATGGATTGAGGCAGAGCCTGTGAGCAAGTGTGATGCGGCAACAGCGGTTAAATTCATCAAAAAGGTAATTTTCCGGTTTGGCTTTCCACACAGCATCATCACAAACAATGGCACCAATTTATCTAAGGGAGAGATGGAGGAGTTTTGTCAACGGGAGCATATTCGCTTAGATGTGTCTTCTATAGCTCATCCTCAATCCAATGGTCAAGCTGAAAGAGCAAATCAGGAGATTTTGCGAGGTATCAAGCCCCGGCTTATGACTCCCCTGCAAAGAACACCGGGGTGCTGGGTTGAGGAGTTACCTTCTGTCCTTTGGAGTATCAATACTACGCCGAACCGGTCTACAGGTTATACACCTTTCTTCATGGTGTATGGTGCTGAAGCGGTCCTTCCAAGTGATATCCGTCATGATTCGCCACGGGTGACGGCTTATGTTGAAGCGGCCAATGAGCAGGCAAGACAGGACAGTTTGGACCGGCTGGATGAACAACGTGACATAGCAGCAGCACGATCTGCAATTTATCAACAAGATTTGCGCAGATATCACAGCCGCCAGATCAAGACCAGGACGTTCCAGGAGGGAGATTTGGTACTCCGGCTCATCCAAGATCAAACAGATATGCACAAGCTATCCCCGCCTTGGGAAGGGCCCTTTGTGGTCAGCAAGAATCTGCACAACGGTTCATATTACCTGGTGGACATTCGAGAACACAAGGACTCACGGACATCGGAGGAAGAGACAAAGAGGCCGTGGAACATCGCCCTCTTGCGGCCCTACTATACCTGAGCCATGAGCTCTGCTGTATCCTATGTATATATTATGATTAATGAATAAACCGGCACCTTCGGTAAACCGGAGGATCAACCTTTTTTCCAATACAAGTGTCTTATGGTGATAACCATACCTTTCTTATTATATGTCATATTTTAAACACTTTGATCAGTCTAACTGGTTATGCAGGACAATTGCCGTGTATGCACTGAAGGGCTTCCTGTTCAAACATAGGTCGTATTCGAACCAAAAAGAATATAGCCAAACCCACTGAAGGGCTTCCTGTTCAAACATAGGTCGTATTCGAACCAAAAAGAACATAGCCAAACCCACTGAAGGGCTTCCTGTTCAAACATAGGTCGTATTCGAACCAAAGAGAACATAGCCAAACCCGCTGAAGGGCTTCCTGTTCAAACATAGGTCGTATTCGAACCAAAGAGAACATACCCAAACTCACTAAAGCCATTCTGTTCAAACATAGGTCGTATTCGAACCAAAGAGAACATGGCAAAGGCCAGTAGGGGGCAGGATTGTATCCGAATCCTCGCTTAGCCCCTATGGTCCGGTTTTGTATGGTCGTATCCGAACCATAAGCTCAATGGATCGTATCCGAATCCATTGCTTAGCTAAATTTTTAAGGCCAGTAGGGGGCAGGATCGTATCCGAATCCTAGCTTAGCCCCTATGGTCCGGTTTGTATGGTCGTATCCGAACCATAAGCTCAATGGATCGTATCCGAATCCATTGCTTGGCTAAGTTTTACTTTGGAGCCTGGCAGCTCGCAAAAAGCCTCGACTACATGGTTTTATTTGCAAACTTGTATTTCTAACATTTGTGTTTTATGGTTCTTTGATCCGGAGTGGGATAACTCCAGAGTTGACCACGTATCTTCAAAAGTCTGGACAGAGCTCCAGCATGATCTAAACCGGTAGCTTCTATAAAACCCGGAATTATTATTGGATCTATCACAAAGGCTCCCTCAGAAAACTGCAAAGTCCGCCGGATTAAGAATATTAAGCATACTTAATCGCAGGTATGAAGTTATTTCTGGTATAAACAAACACTTGTTTGATATATTTTTTGAGCCGTTTAATCGGTCCACCGGTAAACCGCTAGGACATCTTTTAAGTGTTATCTATGCAGAAACAGATAGTATGCAAGATGAATCATATCAGACAAAATTCAAGTTGGCAAATGTCAAAACAAAATGTTGGGACATCCGGATCAAGACGAACAATGTTTTATGCTATCCTATTACAAGGCACAGCAAGCCTGAACGGATTAAAGTCTTTTCAGCAAAATGAGACTGCAACTACAAAGATAAACTATATGGCCTACGCTTCCTCCTGCTGCGACGGCTGGGGATCAACTTGTTCCGGAGCTTCTTCGTCTTCTTGAAGCGGCTGAAAGTCAGGGACGCACCAATCGATTTTCGTTAAAGCGCGGAAGTACATCTCTTCCGTGATAAGTTCAGACGGATCAATATCTGGGGCGAAAGTATGGGGGCGCACTGGTGGGATTAGATTTACGGTATCATAAACCGGCCGATCCACCCGCTCGTTCTGTAAATCATACCCCGGATGATACCTGGACAAGTCTGATTCGGCAGCAAGCTTGCTAGCGAGAGGACGCATCTCCTTAGTTAAAGCATGAAGATCTTTGGCAGTGAAAGCTGATCCGTCTTCTTTAGTGCTGGGATACCCGTTCAAGGCTTCTTCCGGATCAAAATCTGGAACCCACGCTTTGGCTCGGGTGAGCGCCATGAGAGAACCGGCTCGGGCAGCAGACTTCTTCACTTCTTCCAAGCGTGCTGGCAAGACAGAAAGTTTCTCTAGTGTGCCTTGGATAGTGGTGGGGGCCGGTTTCTTGAAAGACATTGCGCTTATGATCCTTTGAGCGCCGGAATACAGCTGCTCGACAAGAGTATAAGACGCTTTGAGTCTCTTCCGTAAATCATCCCCAAGATGGGTAACACGACGCCCTACATAAGATCATTACAGTTAAACCGGACCGGAATACAGATTGCAAGGATGAAATCATGCGTGCAGATTAAGTACTTACCAAAGACGGCAGAAGTCATCAGTTCGATTTGCCGTTTTAAACCAGATAATTCTTCTGTCACCGGATTAAGAGCTTCTTCAGCATCTTTTGCTCTTTTCTCCAGCGCGTTCTTCTGCACTTCAAAGGCTGTCCGCTCCTCCTCAAAATATTTCTTCAGTTGTTCAGCAGTAGTTAAGCTCACCGCCAAGTCTTTCTTGGCCTTAGCAGCAGCAGATTCAGTTTCGGCAAGTCTGTTCCGGAGTTCAGTGATTTCTTCAGCCCTCCGGTTCAAATCAGCCTGCAAGGAAAATCAAGTGGAAGAAGGGCAAAATTCAGACAAGTCTCAAGCACATAACCAAGTTATCCACTTGACACTTGGGGGCTAATGGGCAGTTGAAGCGTCAAACAGTAGCAATTCAAAACAAGTCTCAAGCACACAAACAAGTTGTCTACTTGACACTTGGGGGATAATGGATAGTTGAAACATCAAAGGAAAAATTCAGACAAGTCCCAGGCACATAAACCGAATTATGCCCCTGGCACTTGGGGGCTAATGTAAGATCATTTGCTCGAATTGGAAGTACCGGTTCACCTTCTAAATTCAGCTAAACCGGAACTTGGGGGCTACCATGATATAGACAGAAACACAACAAAGGCAAAAACAAAGGACAAGGGATATACCTCGTATTTTTCCTTCATCATGCTGATTAAGCCCGCTTCATAATCCCGACCAGTATGAAGCCGGTTCAAATACCCGGAATAGAGCTCCTGGGCACTCAGCTCGGCGAAACCAGACAACTCCGTGCTCCATTTTCCCTTCTCTTGATGGATTTCCTCCGCTTTAGCTGTATGCTTAGCTAATACAGTGGGCTCAGCAGGAGCGGTGTAAGTTGTACCGGTTACTTGAACATCCGGAGAAGGAGCAGTTGCCGGTGGTGGATTAGTAGTGCGAACCGGGCTAGCGGGAGCCGGCTAGTCCGAGGAAGGTTGGTCCGGGCAGGACTCGCCGGTTCATGGACGTTTTCAGTGTTGGGGTTCTCAGGAACAGTGGCATAAGTGTGCTCCATGGGAGCAAGATCTTCAAGCCGCTCTGTGGGCTCACCTTCCGGAGGGACGGTTGTATCCGGATCAACCGCCGGATCGTCAGTGGCAGTCTCAGCAGCCGTTTTGCTGTCCTTTGCCTTTTTGCTAGGCTTAGGCTTGCTGAAAGGAATTAGAGAATAAATCAGAGTCACAAAAACAAGTGCAATCATAAACCGGACAAGATGAAGGACTTACCCTGGGACAGTTTTCAGGGCTGGGACTTGTGTGGCAGTGGATTCGCCAGAAGAAGATAAAGGAGTCTCCTGATAATTAGGGTCAGACGGTTTAAGTGGTTTGCGTATAAGCCCGGCCTTGGGATGAAGAAGAGTTGGAGAAAGTATAACCTCAGAGCGGCGTCTCCGGGCCGGTGTAAGAGATATTCCGGACGATTCAACTACAAGGCCACTATGGCGTGTAGCCCGGCGAGCTTCATGTTGTTGTTTCTTCAAAAGAAAATTGGGGTCCAGTTGAGAGTAAGGATGAGAAAATTGATATTTCCGGACTACCCGACAAATTTTTGGTGGAGACGGTTCTGAATCTGAAGAAAGAGTAATTACCTCAGCTTCTGCCGCTTTATCTCCTTCAGCCAAATCCTGTGAAAAGACACCGTTAACACAAGTCTGGATAAAAGTGAACAAATCATAGCCGGATTAATTCATACCTCAGAATCCGGATCATCTTCTTCAGCGTGTGAACCGGAGCCAGCAGCCGCTTTACTCTTCTTAACTACGAGGGTCTTCCGGCGTGGCTGTTTGCCTGCCTTATGCTGAGGTTTCCTTTTCCAGAAAGGATCGTCGGCCTGTTCAAAAGAGAGAGATAGTTGGAAAACGATTTAAATAAAAGGATTAAAAGCAGACAGAAGAGATTAAGGCTTACTGCAGGCAGCTTGTTCTTCTTATAGTATGGAGCCAATCCGGTTTGGCTACATTCTTCCAAGGAGACATTGAGCATCTTCTTAGCAGACTCAATGACTTCCGATTCAGAAAGTTTTTCCTTGGAAAACTGTTGAGGATCATCCGGTTTTCCAGAATATTTACACATCAAACTGGAGCGCAGACTCAGAGGGAGGATACTCCAAGAAAGCCAGCAACGCATAAAATCAACCCCGGTTAATCCGTTGGCCATAAAGGCCTTGAGCTTGGCAAATTGAGAAGCAAATCGGGGCCGTTCTGAAGAGTTGAGACGTTGCGGCAAAGGGTGATCTTCAGGAAGACGATGCTCGCGATAACCCGGCAGTGGGTTTTCCCCTTCAGGTGAAGTGTCAAGGCAATAGAACCAAGACTTGTTCCAATCTTTCGGGTGTGTATGGAGAGCGGCATGAGGAAAGACTGTGTCCCTTCTCTTTTGGATGCTGACCCCTCCCAATTCTTGATGAGGACCGCCAGTAAACTCAGTTCGCCGGTTCAAATGGAAAAAATTCCGGAACAAATCGACTGATGGCTCCTCTTGCAGATACACCTCTGAGAAAACTTGAAAATCGCAGATGTTTGAAATAGAGTTTGGACCTATGTCCTGAGGGTGAAGTTGAAAAGCGGCAAGCACGTCCCGAAAAAATTTCGAACCGGGAGGAGTAAAACCTCGGGCCATGTGATCAAAGAAGACAATAACCTCCCCTTCTTTTGGAGCAGGGGGGCATTCATTTCCTAGGGCCCGCCATTTTAAAACTGACTGAGGGCCCAGAGTGCCGATCGCAGCAGCATTGACTAAATCTTCTTCCGTAATGACAGAAGGGACCCAGTCGCAAGCAACAAACTGTTTGGCAGCCATAGTAGCAGAATGAAAGTGCTGAAACGAAGAAGTATAAAATCCGGATTATTCAAGTGCAGATGTATAAACCGGGATCACATATGCAAAGTCACACCGACGGTTTAGACAAGGGACTAATGACATTGCTAACCCGGCAGTAAGCAGGAAACGCACTACTACCGGTTCATGATAACAAAAGAGAGGGGCTAAACCGTTGTGTTCATTGTCGATGCATTACAGAAGCAATATATGATTGACTAAACCGGCGAATATCTTACAGATCTACAGAGATGAAGAAACAAGTTTCTACAGAAAGCTAAGGTAAAACAGATCTGAGCAGAAAGAAAAAGAGAACTTATACAGGTCTATCACAGAAAGAACTACAGGGGTCTTATACAGAGCGGACGAATCTAAAGATTGAATCTAAATGCCGAAATCTAAGCATAAAGCAGCGGAGCAGAAACAAGTTTCAAAGACAAAACTAAAGGTTGAAGCCACGGCGAGCATGGCGTATCGTACGAACAGATGAAGCTATCCTAGGTCTAATGGCAGGAGGCACGGAAGGAACCCTAAGGCTATAGATCTACAGCAAGGGAGGAAAGAGTACCTGAGGCAGCAGAAAGCGGCGGCGGAGTTATCTGGTCGCACTCAGGTTGATGCAGCGGCCGACGACGGCGAGCTTGACGGACGACGGCGGAGGCTTGAGCTCGGGCGGCAGAGGAAGAAGACGAGCGGAAGGAGATGAGGAAGAGAGGCGGCAGTATTTATAAAGGGGGGGAGACGAAACGGCAGGCGCGAGATTTGAGGAAGCAAGAGATTGGATAAAGATTCCCTGTCGCCTCGATTCTCGGGATGACCCTTAAACAAAGATAATAGACAGCCGCGCGCGCTAAATGCGGAAGTGATGTCATGGTCAAATTAAGTGATTTCCAAGGATGACGTCATTGCCGGTTTACAAAATTGAGAAGATACAAGAAAGAAGATTATACGAGACTGGGAAGACTGATATGAACAAGTTCAAATCATTCTGGGGCCTAATGTTAGGGATATTACTAGCAGGTATAAACCGGCTAGTGTAAACCGGATTATGATAATATTGTTGTATAATTATAATACCCAGTAGAGGTCACGGCCCAAGAAGGCTTAGGGCCCATGTGTAGAATTACGGTTTGTAAACCGCCTGATCATGTAACTTAAGAGACAAGGAAGAAAGAGCAGAGACCGAGGCGGACACAAGTATGAGCCGGCCTCGGGACTCTGTAAACCGGACCGGGCGTCGCCTCTATATAAAGGGACGACCCGGCGACGGTTCAAGGACAAGAAACAACCCGTCGAGACACAGGCAAGCGATCCGCTCCCTGTTTACCGACGCCCAAGCAATACCAAACCAAACTAGACGTAGGCTTTTACCTTCCTCGAAGGGGCCGAACTAGTATAAACCCTCTGTGTCCTTTGTGTGCTTTTAACCCCTTCGAGCTAACCCGTGCGATGGTTCCTCAACTAAGTCCGTTAAACTGGACATCTGCCGTGCTAATTCCACGACACATATTGTCACTACCCTGAAAATGCAACCTCAATTCCCATACTTCATTATCCAAACTATGCAAAAAAAAACATTCAAATTTCTGATATGTGATGATACGAAGATCAATAATATGCAAGAGCTTCACTTCCACAACATATTTAAACAATTTCAATGAACAAACCCAAAACTTCACATCTCAAATGCTAACCCTAATTCATAAATTGCTTACAATGTATACATAATAATCTACCAAGGGAACTAATTCATGAATAGTCTAAGAAACAGATCCTAACCCTAGTTCATAAATATACTAAGAAAGAAATGAAAAATAAGTAATAACTTACTCCACGCCACCTAGTGAGGACACTCACTGGTGCCCGCCTTCTGGATCTGCGTGGATGCATCTGGCCACTACTTTGGCCGTGCGGAACGCCGACAAGATGTGGTGGACCTCTTGTGTGGGTGGCCCAGACGAGCGCTGGGTCGGGAAACTAGCGCTGCCTAGCCACTTGTTGACCTCAGAGTGAGCACCGCCCTCGCCGCCAGCGGACGCCCCAGGGCCCAAAGGCTCGTCGTTATCGTCATTCTTCTTCGCCGCCGCCATCGTCGGGAGAGACAAACAGCACGGGAAAAGGAGGAGTGAGAGTGAGCTGCAGAGAGAGAGAGAGAGAGAGAGAGAGAGAGAGAGAGAGAGAGAGAGAGAGAGAGAGAGAGAGAGAGAGAGGCAGCGAGCGGGTGCGGTCCGGCCGCACCGATCGGTGTAACGCCGTTAACGGCCTTGCCATCAAGTGTGGCACTTACGTGGCCTGACAGGCGGGCCCAGGCCGTCAGAAAACGGTTTAAATCCTTAGCAACGGACAATGTGGGTGTTTTGAGACAGCCGACGCGAAAAGTGGTGGGCAAACAAATTTCTGATAGTTTTTTGAAACCCTAGCACGAAAAGTGGTAGTTTTATAATATTCACTCTAAAACCAGACCCAAACCCGACATCGCTAGGGTAAAATGGACGCAAACAAGGTGACCAAATGCGATAGAGCACCATGGATCCAGGGGCGGCGCTAGGGGTCTTCATGTGAATACCCATGATTTTTACAAAACAGTATTGTTTTTGGTAAAACAGTGACAATTTTTAAAAAAACAGCAATGATTTTAGCCAAATAAATACACATGAATATCCGGAAGCAAATTTCTGGAGTCGTCACTGCATGGATCTCCCTGAAGTCTTAGGATGGACCTGTGGGATGAGGATACGAGGTTCGTCAGTTACATCGATCATAGTCCTGACTAGTTCGTTCACACTAAACTCAACGGATCATGTAAGTAGTAGTCAGATCTGTTGGTATCCTTGTTTGCCGGATGCTGCAGAGGAAGTTGGTTAGCTCACCACACCACACCACACCACACTTGCACGCGCACAGCAGAGCCGCTCCAAACTCGCGATGGGCAGTCTCTTTCGGAGAAAAAGCATGAGCAGTCCGCTGGTCGTTTAGTCGTTGCTACCCCATCCATGACGATTGACGAGTGTAGCCACAGCGAGTGCGAGTCGCCGGCCTCTTAATAACTGCAGGCGCGCCACCAATCGGCACCCCCGCCCTCGATTGATCCGATGCCGATCGTGTTGATAGCATCGGGAGGCGCACGCTCTGTCACGGAGTACGTAGAGGATTGCTTGCCAGCCAAGAGAGCGATGTAAAGCGGGGCTGAAGACTTTGGGCTCGATCGATCGGGAGCATGCAGACGCAGATGCAGCTGCGGCACCACCACCCAGCTCCGCTCCCGGTGTCTTGCTGGTAGGACGCTGCCTCCTGCTCTGGACCATGCCCTTGCCGTTATGGCATTGATGTGCAATGCAAGTGTACCACCAACCACGTACGTAGTAATGCTACGGTACGACCTACGGCAAGCGCGTCGTCTGCCTGTGCTGACGTGTAGTTGTTGCGACCGTGTGCCAGATGCGGCGTACTGTACGTCGATACATAGGTTCCGCGGTTCACACTGAATCACTGCTCATCGAGATCGGGCAGATCGCCGGATCGGGCTATTGATGCGCCGCGGTGCGCGCGACCGGCCGGCCGGCCGATCGACAGTGCCGTTAACCGCGTGGATCGCATCGATCGAGCTACATTCCGTCGGAGGTGTTGCACGGGAAATTTCAGGAGCGTACGTACGTGCCTCGGGCACGTACACATCGACATGAATATAGTAGCTCTTCAAGTACCAACCGGTGCAGGCCTAGCTAGCAAGCTACCCGGCGGATCTGTACGTTAGATCCTATGCACGTAGACGGATTTGAGGTAGTACGTACGATCGATCCGCACTCGAAAAGCGATCGGGTCCCTCCCTCTCCCTCTCGGCCTTGTAATGCACAAGAAATTCCACTATCAATGTACTGGCCGGATCGCAGTATGTTGGTACTACAACTCGACGTGTTGGCCACAGTAACAAGCAGATGGCTGTACGTGTGAATTGGTTACGCTTACACACCGTAGACCCATGTGATATATGTACTCTACACGTGGTGTATAGCTCATATCCATACTTCTACGGGTGGAGTCCTCGCCGACGCAATTGTAGGCGAATTACTACTGTTACGTGATAAATGTGTGTACTGTGTAGCTCCAAATAGAGTATGATGATGTCTTACCAACTGAGCTCGTTTCTTGATGAGAAAATAGTAGTGACAGATTGTTTGATTTCGGACATTTGGAGAAGCTACTCACTTACTGTATTAGTCCACTACGCAGCTAGCTGCAGAACGAGAAAGAATCAACCTCCGAGAGCGGTGTAAAGTTAGTCCATTGTCGATGCTAGTGTTGACGTATAATGTGTTGCCTAGTCTCTTCTATCAGATCGATCTTTTGATTGCATCGGCTAAAGCATGAACTTTTACAGTTAGCAACCTCGCACCGACAAAATTTCAGGCAACTTAACATGGCAACGTCCTCAATAGTCATGCGCTCCCAAACAAAATGCAAGCGGAGATCCAAACGTGGGATTAGTTCCAGACGGTGAGGCTCCGAGTGTCGAGACACGTGAAACTGTCGGGTCCAGTCGCGACCGACAACAAGCATTCCATTTCTTCTTAGTCCACAGTCACACCCACTAGACAACAGCAGCAAACGTTCCAAAGGTAAAAATGGCGACATGCTCGTGTCGTGCGCCCGGCCGGCAGGCGGCAGCGGCCACAGCGACACGCCAACGCTGAACGACCAAAACGAACCATGCACTTATGCTGGATCACTAGAGCTATCGGACGCAGGAACAGACACCGGATCGGTCGAGCAGCCATGGGCCGGAACCAATGGCACGACCGATCAACTTCAAGTCGTGTCGATAGACAACTTTAATTATGGTGGCCCAGCCGCTGCATGGACTGGAAGTGGAACGACGTGCATGACGGCGACCGGACGGCGAGAAGAGAGGCCTGCCCGGCCTACGGCCAGCCCTGCACCCAGACGGGCTCCCTCCGGCCGCCGCAGAACTTCACCATCCACGGGCTCGGCCGGACCCCGAGGCAGAGCACGCCCGTCCTCGCCGGCGCCTCGTAGTACTGGTAGTGGTGACCGCCGGCCTCTTCCTGGCAGCTGCTCGAGCCGCCGGAGAAGAGCCAGCGGGTGGAGGACGAGGAAGAATGCACCGACGCCGCGGACGAGGACGGCGACGAGGACACCCGGGACTTGCCGAGCGCGATCCGGCGGAACACGGCGGCGAGGAAGCCGATCTTGATCCACTTGAGCCTCCTGTAGCCGCCGCAGCAGTACTTGCAGCTCCTGTCGCCAGCGGGGGCGCCCTTGCTCCTGCGGCCCAGCCTGCCGCTGTCGCCGGCGGTCCGCGCGTGGTAGGACGGCGGGGGGGTGATGGCCGGGACGGCGGCGGGGAGCGGCCTCCTGCAGGAGGCGTCCTTGGGCGTGCCCGGCTGGGACTCCCAGCCGAAGGGCACGGCGGCGGGGCCGGCGCCGTAGTAGCGGAAGGAGGGGTTCGCGAGGGAGCTCTCCCTGGTGAGCAGCCGCGCGTAGAACTCGCCGTCGTGCGTGATGCGGAGCGGGCTCTGCGGGCAGCTGGGGGTCGCCGCGCCGCTGCGAGCCTTGGGCGTCTCTCGCCCTCCTCTCATGGTGATGGTACGATCTCTGGGTGGGTAGTGCGGTGGACGGAATGGGGGTGGGGGAGGGTGTTGGTCGCCGCGTGGGAGAGTGTGGAGCGGGAACGATCCGAGAAGTGGAGAGATCCGATGGCGCGTTTTATATGCTCGGTGGTCACTTGCGATCCAAACTACTTGCACACTTTTTCCTGCCCACTTGCCGGGAATGACACGGAGAAGCGTGCCAATCAGTGCTTCTGTAGTTGTGTGTGTACAACCGCATGCACGACGGGTCGGTTCGGTTTATTTTTATTTTTTTCAAGTAAAAGGGAGTTTATAATTCCATATATAGTATATAGCAACAGAGTTTCAATCGGTTAACACAAAGGTCATGAGAGAACTGAGTATAGCTCAGCTAGCAAGGCTCGGGAGTTTGCAGCTAGCCCATCAGGGTTCAAGTCTCGACTTGAGTATTTGATGCTCACGGAGTTTCTTCTATAAAAAAAAATGCTAACAGGCTAGTCTAGCCTGGTTTGGTCTCGTTTTTTTTCTACACAAAGGTCATGAATGAAAGGAGGGCCACGTTGCAATCATCAAGCGAATATTACATGTAAAAAATAGCCAAAATAGCCAAAAGAAAAAAACTGAAATTTAGGGATATCAAACATGGTTCCCAATCTATTCCCGTGTGCAGTTTCGTGAAAAAAAATACCAGAAAACGTATCCGTGGCGAAGGAAATATTGTCCGAACAAAGATCCATCCAAATAGTTTTTTTCTATGCATAGGAATTTTTTGTCTTTTTTGCCACAAATACTTTTCTGATATATTTTTCACGAAACTGCACGGGAGAGTAGATTGGGAACCCATGTTTGATATCACGAATTCCCATATATTTTTTAAAATTTCTCGGTATTTATTTGAACTTCATGTTCATGTAGGGGGGGGGGGGGTTGAAACACCCAGGTGCTACAAATCCGCTCCCACGGAAGGAGTAGCTGTCTTAACATGTTTGAACTCCCTCTCTAGCATAAAATGCTTGATTTCTTAACTAGTTGACCGAAAGGCAACTTGTCTAGTGAAGCTTCCTTCATAGCAGAGATGGCACCCATAGAATCTGATTGCACCAGGACCGGTAACGACGACCATTGAAGGGCAAGTGGCATACCAATCATGAGCGTCTTAATTTCCGTAACTTGTTATGCGGAAATTAAGACGCTCGTGATTGGTATGCCACTTGCCTCTAAACCTTCTTCTGGGGAGAAAGATCCATCAACCGACAAAGCCAATTTGTTGATGGTGGCTCCCAAGGAAGATCCGGCGGCTTATCCTCCACCTGAAACAGGACAGGAACATCCATCAAACTCGTTCCTTTGATGATTTTTTATGCAGTGAGAAGTTGAGCATTGTGGATCGAGCTTAAATAGCTGCACAAGAAAACTTTTGATGCTTCCACTGGGGGAGTATCCTTACCATGAGTCAATTAATTACGGAGGTGTCAAATTCTCCATATGAGCATAATAATCATGTATCTGACGTCAGATGGGTGGAGGGAAACCAGATGAAGTAACCATTCCTTGCATGTGTCAATAATCGGCTCTTTTCTAGGTATTGGCCAAATCTCCGCCATGGTATCCCAAAGACGGGCAACATGATCACATGCTATTAACGCATGGAAGTTGTCTCACTCTTCCTTGTCACATATCGGGCACGTAGCACGCCGAGCAAGATGTTGGTGGCGCATACATGCAGAAGTGTGACTAGAGCCATATGACAACCTTCCAAGCCATGACACGCATATGATGAGGCACCAAAGTTTTCCAAATAAGGTTCCAAACTTTTCAATTGACATCCTGGTTGGAACTAAAAGATTCCATTGCAGTACATAGTTCTTGTTCCTCCATAGCGAACTTATACACATTGTGGATAGAGAAACATCCTCTTGGGTCCCATTGCCAAGCAAGGAAATCCTCATGTTTCCTTGGTGGCGTACAGATATGCCATATAGCCAACACTCAACAGGGTAAAAGTGAGCATTTAATAAGTTTGCATCCCAAACTCCATTCCCATTCAAAAATTGACACTCTATTCAGCCAACAATTCCTCTTTGGGGAAATGGTCTGGAATGTTGGTCCCCTAGGGTCCATGGGTCCCGCCAAGTCTGTATAGAAGTGTCATTTCCCATCCTAAAGATAAGGCATTTCTTCAAAAGAACAAGGTTGTGCTCAATTCCTTTTCAGACAGTAGCGGCATTCCCTGTAAAAACAGTGTCAACAAGATTACAACTCGGGTAGTACCTCGCTCTTGATAACCATCCACAAAAAATGTTTGACTTATCAAGTAATTGTCAGGCCTGCTTAGCAACCAGTGCTTGGTTGAAGGCTGCTACTTGTGAGTTGCGCTGGGATTTCCCCAAATATGAGGGATGATGTAGTGTTGGAAATATGCCCTAGAGACAATAATAAGATGGTTATTATTATATTTCCTTGTTCGTGATAATTGTCTATTGTTCATGCTATAATTGTATTAACCAAAAACCGTAATACATGTGTGAATACATAGACCACAACACGTCCCTAGTGAGCCTCTAGTTGACTAGCTCGTTGATCGATAGATGGTTATGGTTTCCTGACCATGGACAATGGATGTCGTTGATAACGGGATCACATCATTAGGAGAATGATGTGATGGACAAGACCCAATGCTAAGCACAACACAAGATCGAGTAGTTCATTTGCTAGAGCTTTTCTAATGTCAAGTATCATTTCCTTATACCATGAGATTGTGCAACTCCCGGATACCGTAGGAATACCTTGGGTGTATCAAACGTCACAACGTAACTGTGTGGCTATAAAGGTGCACTATAGGTATCTCCGAAATTGTCTGTTGGGTTGGCACGAATCGAGACTGGGATTCGTCACTCCGTATGACGGAGAGGTATCTCTGGGCCCACTCGGTAATGCATCATCATAATTAGCTCAATGTGACTAAGGAGTTAGTCACGAGATCATGTGTTACGGATAGAGTAAAGAGACTTGCCGTTAACGAGATTGAACAAGGTATAGGGATACCGACGATCAAATCTTGGGCAAGTAACATACCGATGGACGAAGGGAATTATATACGGGATTGATTGAATCCCCGACATCGTGGTTCATCCGATGAGATCATCGTGGAACATGTGGTAGCCAATATGGGTATCTAGATCCCGCTATTGGTTATTGGCCGGAGAGATGTCTCGGTCATGTCTGCATGGTTCCGGAACCCATAGGGTCTACACACTTAAGGTTCGGTGACGCTAGAGTTGTAACGAGAAATTGTATGTGGTTACCGAAGGTTGTTTGGATTCCTGGATGAGATCTGAGATGTCACGAGGAGTTCCGGAATGGTCCGGAGGTAAAGATTTATATATGGGAAGTCCAGTTTCAGCCACCGGAAGAGTTTCGGGGGTCATCGGTGTTGTACCGGGACCATCGAAAGGGTTCCGGGGCCCACCGGGTGGGTCCACCTGCCCCGGAGGGCTTAGTGGGTTGAATACGGGTGGGACCAGCCCCTTAGTGGGCTGGTGCTCCCCCCCAAGTGCCCAAGGCTCCTAGGGTTAGAAACCCTAGGGGCTGGGGGTGCCTCCCACCTGCTTGGGGGGCAAGTCACCCCCTCCTGGCCGCCGCCTCCCCTCTAGATTGGATCTAGAGGGGCCGGCCCCCTCTCCCCTCCCCCTATATATAGTGAGGGGATGAGAGGCCAGCCGCACCCCTCTCCTGACGCAGCCCTTCCCCCCTCCAACTTCTCCTCCTCCGTAGCGCTTGGCGAAGCCCTGTCGAAGAACCGCAAGCTCCACCACCACGTCGTCGTGCTGCCGAAGCTCTCCCACAACTTATCTCCCCCCTTGCTAGATCAAGAAGGAGGAAATGTCCCCGGGCTGTACGTGTGTTGAACGCGGAGGCACCGTCTGTTCGGCGCTTGGATCGGATCTTCCGCGATTTGAATCGCCGCGAGCACGACTCCATCAATCGCGTTCTTGTAACGCTTCCGCTTAGTGATCTTCAAGGGTATGAAGATGCACTCCTTCTCTCTCGTTGCTAGCATCTCCTAGTTTGGTCTTGGTGATACGTAGGAATTTTTTGAATTATTACTACGTTCCCCAACAGTGGCATCATGAGCCAGGTCTATGCGTAGATTCTATGCAGGAGTAGAACACAAGTAGTTGTGGGCGATGATTTGGTCAATTTGCTTACCGTTACTAGTCCTATCTTGATTCGGCAGCATCGTGGGATGTAGCGGCCCGGACCGACCTTACACGTACGCTTATGTGAGACAGGTTCCACCGACTGACATGCACGTGTTGCATAAGGTGGCTAGCGGGTGTCTGTCTCTCCCACTTTATTGGATCAGATTCGATGAATAGGGTCCTTATGAAGGGTAAATAGCAATTGACAAATCACCATTATGGCTTTTACGTAGGTAAGAAACGTTATTGCTAGAAACCCATAGCAGCCACGTAAAACATGCAGAGGACATCTAACTTGTTTTTGCAGGGTATGATATGTGATGTGATATGGCCAAAAGGATGTGATGAATTACATATGTGATGTATGCGATTGATCATGTTCTTGTAATAGGAATCACGACTTGCATGTCTATGAATATGACAACCGGCAGGAGCCATAGGAGTTGTCTTAATTTATAGTATGACATGCGTGTCAATGAAAACGTCATGTAATTACTTTACTTTATTGCTAATCGTTATCCATAGTAGTAGAAGTAATAGTTGGCGAGACAACTTCATGAAGACACGATGATGGAGATCATGATGATGGAGATCATGGTGTCATGTCGGTGACGATAGTGATCATGCCGCGCTTCGAAGATGGAGATCAAAAGCGCAAGATGATATTGGCCATATCATGTCACTTTATGATTTGCATGTGATGTTTATCATGTTTACAACTTATTTGCTTAGATCGACGGTAGCATAAATAAGATGATCCCTCACTAAAATTTCAAGAAATGTGTTCCCCCTAAGTGTTCACCGTTGCGAAGGTTTGTTGTTTCGAAGCACCACGTGATGATTGGGTGTGATAGATTCTAACGTTCGCATACAACGAGTGTAAGCCAGATTTACACACGCAAAACACTTAGGTTGACTTGACGAGCCTAGCATGTACATACATGGCCTCGGAACACGAGAGACCGAAAGGTCGAACATGAGTCGTATAGTAGATGTGATCAGCATGGAGATGTTCATCGTTGATGACTAGTCTGTCTCACGTGATGATCAGAAACGGCCTAGTCGATTCGGATCATGTATCACTTGGATGACTAGAGGGATGTCTATCTGAGTGGGAGTTCATTAAATAATTTGATTAGATGAACTTAATTATCATGAACTTAGTCTAAAATTGTCTTTACAGTCTATCTTGTAGATCCAATGGCCCACGCTAATGTTTCCCTCAACTTCAACGCGTTCCTAGAGAAAACCAAACTGAAAGACGATGGAAGCAACTATACGGGTTGGGTCGGTAACTTGAGGAACATCCTCATAGCTTCCAAAAAAGCATATGTCCTTGAAGCACCGCTAGGTGACGCACCCATTTTCCCAGCAACTCAAGACGTTATGAACGCCTGGCAGTCGCGAAGTGATGATTACTCCCTGGTTCAGTGCGACATGCTTTACAGCTTAGAATTGGGGCTCCAAAAGCATTTTGAGTAACACGAAGCATATGAGATGTTCCAAGAGCTAAAAATGGTTTTCCAAGCTGCTACTTCTCGAGCTTGCGTTGTATTGCCTCAAAGAGGAAAGGGTGATGCAGCACAGTAGCGTAAGTATTTCCCTCAGTTTTTGAGAACCAAGGTATCAATCCAGTAGGAGATCACGCGCGAGTCCATCGCACCTGCACAAACAAATAAGAACTTCGCAGCCAACGCGATAAGGGGTTGTCAATCCCTTTACGGTCACTTACGAAAGTGAGATCTGATAGAGATGATAGTTTATATTTTTGGTATTTTTTTGTTTATAAGAACAAAAAGTAAAAGCGGAAAAAGTAAAGTAGATGTAGATTGATATGTTGAGAATAGACCCGGGGGCCATAGTGTTCTCTAGTGGCTTCTCTCATGATAGCGATATTCTACGGCGGGTAAACAAATTACTGTCGAGCAATTGATAGAAAAGCGAATAATTATGAGACTATCTAGGCATGATCATTGTATATAGGCATCACGTCTGAGACAAGTAGACCGACTCCTGCCTGCATCTACTACTATTACTCCACACATCGACCGCTATCCAGCATGCATCTAGTGTATTGAGTTCATAAGAACAGAGTAACGCCTTAAGCAAGATGACATGATGTAGAGGGATAAACTCAAGCAATATGATATAAACCCCATCTTTTTATCCTTGATGGCAACAATACAATACGTGCCTTGCTGCCCCTACTGTCACTGGGAAAGGACACCGCAAGATTGAACCCAAAGCCAAGCACTTCTCCCATTGCAAGAACTATAGATCTAGTAGGCCAAACCAAACCAATAATTCGAAGAGACTTGCAAGGATATTATGAGCACACATAAAGAGTTCAGAGAAGAACCAAATATTTCTCGTTGATAATCTTGATCATAAACTCACAATTCATCGGATCTCGACAAACACACCGCAAAAAGAGATTACATCGAATAGATCTCCTCGAAGACCGAGGAGAACTTTGTATTGAGATCCAAAGAGAGAGAAGAAGCCATCTAGATACTAGCTATGGACCCGAAGGTCTGTGGTAAACTACTCACAACTCATGGTGAGGGCGATGATGATGATCTAGATGCACTACGTGATGGATCCCCCCTCCGGCGGAGCTCCGGAACGGGCTCCAAGATGGGATCTCACGGGAACAGAAGGTTACGGCGGTGGAATTAGGGTTTTCTCTCTGTTGCTGATGGTTTCGGGGTACGTAGACTTATATAGGAGGAAGGAGGACACCGGGGTACTCACGAGGGCCCCACGAGGCAGGGGGCGCGCCCTGTGAAGGGAGACGTGCCCCCCCCACCCTCGTGGGCACATCGTGGCTCCCCTAACGTGGTTCTCAAGTCTCCCGTGCGTGATTTTCTCCAAAAATATCTCTCGCGAAGGTTTCATTCCGTTTGGACTCCGTTTGATATTCTTTTCCTGCAAAACCCTGAAACAGGCAAAAAACAGCAATCTGGACTGGGCCTTTGGGTTAGTAGGTTAGTCCCAAAAATGATATAAAAGTGTATGAAAAAGCCCATTAAACAACCAAGACATAATAGCATGGAACAATAAAAAATTATAGATACGTTGGAGACGTATCAAGCATCCCCAAGCTTAATTCCTGCTCGTCCTCGAGTAGGTAAATGATAAAAGGGCCATTTGCATTTCTGTCCCTAACTCGAACCACCTAATCAGATATACCCCTAATTCGAAAGCCTGCTCAAAATGCCCCTCCGCCGTTATGTGCACTTATAGAAATACCCTTCTGTGCCGTTACCGTCCGGTCAAAGGCCTTTGACCGTGAACGGGGCATTTTCTGGACATTTCTACCCCTCCCTCCATGTGTCACTTACGTGTGGGACCCACTCAAAGAAAAAAAACTCTCTCTGCTTATCTCACTTACATGTGTGACCGAAAAGAAAAAAACAATTTCACATGGGGCCCACATGTCATTGTTTTATTGTTGTCTGAAATGGTACTCACTTATTTATTTGAGGGGCGGGCCCACCTCTCATGTACACGACGGAGCTTGAACTCCGGCGAGCATGGGCGCTCCGGGGTTGGCTTGGGACTGTGCGGGAGCACGCTAGGGCGAACTGTGAACGGTCCTGGAGCAAGGCGGGGTCATGGGATGGTCTGCAAGGGCACTAGGAGTTTGTAGAGCAGCCCGGAAGCTCGCCGGCGACGAGGTCCCGTGGCAACGGCGGAAGGCGCTAGGCAGGGGCAAGCTACAGAGGGGGAGGGGACTAAAGAACGTGAGCAAACTCATAAGTGGCTCACTTATTTGATGAACGCATGATCCAAGAGGCTTGGGATTCACCAGAGCGACGACCGCATCGTCCCCGGCGGACGGCGGAGCGAGGTGACGCTGACACGGTGGCTCGAGAATAAAAAGCTCCGTAGCAAGGGGTCACAGGGTCTAGAAGCACCAGATGTCGCCGAGGCAGCCAAGATAGAGCATAGGGACGGCGTAGCAGAGGAGATCGAGGCGCGGCAAAGCATCACTGGAGGGGGAGAAGATGACACCAACCACACTAACATGAGGCGTTATACTTCAATTAATTTGGCGTGGAAGTCGAGGACGAACAGGCGGATCCCCTGGACAAGGCTACGGGTCGTGGGGTTCCCGTTGGCCGCCTGCACGACGAGTGTAACACCCCCTTGTATTAATCACTGTGTCATAATGTTAATCATGCCATGTCATGCTCATTAGCAAAGCTAATCACAGTGGTTAATCAAAACAACTCAATTTTGCCCCTGAAAATTCAAATTCAAATTCAAATGCAAAATGAAGTTGTTCCAAAAATTTTGGAAAAATGTCCATGTTGTTGCAAATATTCCAAAACAATTGTTCCTGGTGAAAACAACATCACCAGCAACTCCATTAATGGGCTAGAGCATTTAAACAGTGTTATAACAGCACTATTAAATGCCTTTTCATTATTGAATATTTCAAAAGTGATCCAAATTTGCCCAAACCAATTTTTGGTGCTGGGGAATATTGCCAAGTAATATTTGGACCAACTCTCACTTTTCACAAAAAGGGTTTGATGGCCTAAGTATTTTCTTTTCCTCTCTGCTTTTGAAATAAAAGAAAAAGGGCCAGAGAAGTCTTACCTGGCGCCTGGGCGAGGCCCAACCGGCCCAGCTCCTACTCTTCTACCTGCTCCCGCCCCGCTGTCGCCACCGCCGTGGTCGCCGTGCGCCCGCCGCGCCCTCGCCGCCACCTGCCGCCACAGGGCCGCGGAGGCGATAAGAACGCCCCAACCGCCCCCCCTGGGCCTCCTCATCCATTTCCCCCCTCTTCCCCGAGCTCGCCTCGCCTCCTCCCCTCTCAGATCCGGCCACCGAGCGCCGTCGTCGCCGTTCGTCGCTGGTTCCCGCGGCCACCGACGGCCCCGCACGCTGCAACCGTGTCCAGGAGGTCCGCCGGAGTCGACTCCCTCGACTGGTGCTCGCAGCTGGGACGGGGAGGCTCTGCAACTGCCGCACGTCGCCGCCCCTTCCTTCTCTGCTCCGGCAATCCCCTTCGACTCCGGCAGCGCCTCGGCTGCTCCTAAGCTATCGACGGCCTTCGTGCGCCTCACCGTGAGCCTCTTCCTTCTCCCTCCTCTCTCTCCCCTCATCGCTAGCTGCCCGTAGGCGTCGTTCCATTCGCGCCCGAACCCACCGCCGCACGACCTCGTCGCCGGCCATATTCCGGTGACCTTTTGGTCACACGCGCGTGCCCAACGGGTTCGCCCGCACGCGTAGATGCCGTAGACGCCCAGCTCCATCCGTTTTGCTCGCCGTAGCATCATCTGCGAGCTCGCCGTGCTTCGGCCACCGCCACCACTCGTCGCCGGCGCAGTTTCGGCCACTCCCGAGCTCAACCAACCACGCCACGCGATGCGGCGTCGACTCCTCGTTCGAACGCAACTAGAACGATGCGAAAAGACCCCCTGTAGGCGAATCCCGACGTGCTCCGGCGAGAGGGCCGCCGTGGGAGGCTCACCGGCGCGTCTCCGGCGGCCACGCCAGCGTGGCAAGGCCTGGGTCCCACCCAGAGTCACTGCCAGCGGGCCCCGCCGCGAGTTTGACCGCGTTGACTCTGGTCAACGCAGGACTCTGTTCCTCTGAGACGCTGACGTGTGGGCCCATTCAGTTAATTAAGTCTTAAACTAATCTGCTAATTAGACTAGTCACTGACACTGGGACCCACACCCCCTAATTAGTCTCTGTTAAGTTTAATATACCCCTGTTAACTCAGAGAGGCTGACAGGTGGGCCCCACCTGTCAGTTTGACCTAGTCAGCGAGTCAGCTGACTGCTGATGTTATGCTGATGCAGTGATGACGCAATAATTCATTTCTGATATTTAAAATAATTCCATAAATTGCTTTAATCTTCGAAAATTCATAACTTTTAAACCGTAGCTCGGATCGAAAAACTTTCTACATGAAAGTTGCTCAGAACGACGAGACGATTCTATCCGTGCTATCCGTTTCCATGTCGGGACCCTCTACGGAGGTGAACCCGCAACTTTTAGCCCGTTTCCGGTAGATGAATAGTGCACATACACCGGTAATAATTTCAGTTAAATCCTAAAAATAACCAACCTGACTTAGACATGTTTTTAGGCAACCCTGCACTGCACGTTAGCTTAGCACGCTCTGTGTTGCATATGTTTTGTGTATTTATCTGTTTCTTCTCCCCCTCTTCTCTCTCGGTAGAGTCCGACGCTGACGCCGCTCCAGAGACCGACGCCGTCCCGGTGATTGGTTCCCCCTCCGACGACCTTGCTTTTGCCACCGAGCAACCAGGCAAGCAACCCCCCCTTTTGATCATTCCGATATCGCCTATGTCTATTCTCTCTTAATCTTGCATTAGAATTGCTGCTACTGCTACTGCTCCTATTACTGTTGCATAGCCTGTTTTTGCTAAACTGTTGATACCTGTCTTTACTCATAAACTGCTTAGTATAGGTTGGGTAGCACTGCTGTGGTCCCGCTTTCTCGTAGTTGCCTCGCATAGTACCCTTGCCTCGATCAAGCGATCGAGCCCCCTTCCCCTGACCTTCTTCACATCACCGCACACCCCCCTAATATGCTCGACTCCGCAGAGTTAACATCGGGTGACGAGGGTGATACCTCCGAACTCACTTCCGATGTTGTCCCTGTTGTATAGCTAGCTCGTTGTGGGTTACCGAGGGTGATTCCTCTTCCCACTTCCGACTTAGCTTTTGTCGTGCATCCGCTATGGTGATTACCGCCGAGGGTGATTCCTCCGGTATCACCTTAACGGGACTTGTCGTATAGGAGTCCAACGAGGGTGATTCCTCGGATTCCTCATCGGCATGGAAACCACACGGATGCCCTGGATTACCATACCGTGTTTAAAGACGTATCGATCCCCGAGGCCGGACGTCGCCAGGAACAAAGGTGTGCGGCCAGAGGTATCGTGCGTCTGATGACACTTTGAAGTTACTACTACACATGTTGGATGGAGGCGGGTTGACCCAGAGGGGTACCCGCGAGTGCCTTTGAGGCGTGAGCTGTGGAGTCGGGTGACCAGTGAGGGTACCCGCGAGATAACTACGAGGCGTGGCCGGTCATTCCAGTCCTTGTCACAAGTCCTCGAGACGGGACGACGGGGCCAACAGTATCGTGGGCTCTGCTCGTTACCGCGCGCTCCCAATCCACTAAGCGATTTGGATATTTGATCCGAGGGGCCTCCGGGTCCGATAGCACTAACCACCACGTGGGTGTGAGTGGGTGCTCTGCGTCGTATACATCAGCCGGAGTCGTCACGACGTCAGCGATTGAGCGGCCCGTTCGGATTGGACTTAGGATGCAACTGCGTGCTTGTATAAGGGGTTGCTAGGTCTGCTACCGAACGGCCACGTAACGTGCAGGAGTGTCCGGGGCTATGGGCCATGAACCCCGGGTGCATAGGTTTAGTCCGACGTGCTTGATCCTCTCTGGCGGTATCCGGTCGGGTTGCGTCGTATTGTTTAGCCGAGGCCGGGCAGGACCCAGACAGTGTGTCCGGCCGGAGTTAAGCGAGCGTGGTGGGTAACTTGGTGCACCCCTGCAGGGAAGAAAACATCTATCGATAGCCTGTCCTACGGTAACGGACACTCGGAGTTGTATCCACTTCGGTACAACTAGAACTGGTGACTTGAGATATGAAGTTGATATTGCTATAAACACTATACATTATGATGTACTATTCTGCTCCCTTCTAATTGCTGCAAGACCCTGAAGATGCTAGTCTTCATTAGGACTAGGCTTTTCCCCCTCTCTACTCTGGCTTTCTGCAGTCTAGTCCACCCACATAAAGCCTCCTTTGAAAATAATGCATTGCTAGTATAGATCTGATGTAAGTCTTGCTGAGTACTTTGGATGAGTACTCATGGTTGCTTTGCTTCCTCTTTTGTCCTACCCGCATGATAAATCAGACGACGGAGCCATGGTGCCCGCAGCCCCTGTTGACGACTACTACTACCAGCCCGAGGCTGGCTACTACTACTACCCGGCCGGCGAGTACTTCTACGAGGAGCCGGCGGACGACGACCAAGAGTAGGATCGGAGGTCCCAGGCAGGAGGCCTGCGCCTTTTCGATCGTAGCTTTTCTTTTGCCCCGCCTGTGTAACAGGCCTATCTTCTTCTGTGTTGTATCTGTACCCAGATACCTAACGCTTCCGCTGACTATGTGTATGACACTTGTTATGTATTCGAGCCCTCGAGGCCCCTGGCTTGTAATATATAACTTGTATGTATTTATTTATTTTTAGAGTTGTGCTGTGATTCCTTCACGTGAGTCCTTAGGCTTGATCGTGTGCATTTGCGTGTATGATTAGTGCACGGTCGGGCCGGGGTCGTCACAGGTTGGTATCAGAGCCGACTGCCTGTAGGAACCCCTTTCCAACTCCTTGGCCGAAGTCGAGTCTAGAGGTCCAAAACTGTTTTACTAACTTGGCTGTGTGGCTTATGGCCTCACGTCGCCACTTGGGTGGTGTAGCTTCTTTTATTCCTCATCTATACTCTGGGACTCTTTTCTCTCGTCTATTCGGGTTAAGTTTTACTAACTCCATTAGGTTCTCGTTTTCACATCTACCCGGAGAGCTGGATATCAGTGCGGTTTCTTATCATTGACCCGAATAGTCTGATAATCATTCCTTTCCATTTGTTTGTTTAACCTTTCCTATTAAGTTCTGTTTAATTGTCATCAGGACTTGACAAGTCTGATTCTTCTTCTTTCAGATGAATCCTCTGTTTCCACCTCGCCCGGAGACTCAGCTTGTGCTTCGCACCTGGGCTCGAGATGCCCCTGGGTTTCCGGCCATTCTAGTCGCTCTCCTGACCAGACTGGGTTACCGCTGGTATCCCGAGTACATGGTCTACGAGGAGTATCGCGAGTTCAACCAGGAGCAGTATTATGCTGTTGTTCGTATCTACGACCGGCAGGATGACTCAGACACTGAGCTGTACCGCTTTCGCGGTAGTGGCGTGACGGTTGCGATGGCAGTCCATGATGCTGCCTACGCTGCTGTCGCACGCCTCCGAGGAGAGCACAGAGATAGCTTGGATGCCTCTGAGTTTCGGTACATTCCGTATGCACCTGCTGGAGATGAGACTGGATACTACTCAGCTACCTGTGCCCCGTACGAGAGTCGATGTTATGACCCGCAGGTTCTGATTCAGCACACTCTGGCGCTGGATCGTACTGCTCGGGCCCTGGCGGTTGAGTTGTCCATCACTCGGACAGTTCTCTACCAGACGTTGACGCATTTTGTACCGGCTGTCCAAGCAGGGACACTTCCTCAGTCTATCCTTTGCCCGCGCAGGATCAACACACCTTCAGGTGTCGAGTGGCCTGCAGTTGGAGGTCACACGCCAGTTCGTGGACCTCTGATTCCCGTCCGAGACCGGGTTCTGCATCAGAGTGCACATGGAGCTCAGGATCCTTCTGCGGTCGAGATCCGCCGTCCGCACTTGCAGCTACCCCGTTTCAGTTCCTTTCTCCGACGTTGATGTAGCCTTTGCTATGTCTCGTTGTGTACTTCCTTACCGCGGTCTGCGCGCCGCCTACTATATCTAGTTTCTGATTTTGCGCCGTTATGCTGCCCGTTTGTAACCGACGTTATGTACGAAACCGTATGTCATGATGTGTATGATGTTGTATTAATGCACTTCCCTTAGGTCGTGCATATTTACTTCATTGTTGAATTCATGCAATGTGTATTCTTGTCGCTAAACCACCCCTGTTGGAATTATCAGGATGGCTGGTAACAATGATCCCCCTGCACCTCCGCCTCCGCCTCCGCCGCCAGACTATATGGCTGCCGTAATGCAAACCATTGACATGCAGCGTCAGGTGCTGCAGGGTATGCTCAACCAGATACCCCAGGCCAACGCCAATGCTCAGCATCAGCCAGCCGCTATCACTCTGCAAGAATTTTTGCGGCTCAATCCAACGGTATTTCGCAGTGCCGCCAACCCCTTGGATGCCGATGATTGGCTGCGTGATATCTTCTTTGAGCTGGATTCTGCCGCCGTGTCCCCTGACAACTATGTCAAATTCGCGACGTATTTCCTGAAGGGTCCGGCGGCCCAGTGGTGGGACACGCACCGGAACACAGTGCCTGCTGGAACTGTCATCACCTGGGCAGACTTCAAGACTGCCTTCCGTGCTCGGTATATCCCGGAAGGGGTTATCGACCGCAAGCGTACGGAGTTCCGTAACCTGATTCAGGGCAACAAGTCAGTTGATGCTTATCAGCGGGAGTTCCTGGAACTGTCCCGCTATGCTGAGGAGGATATCGCTACTGACGCTAGACGCCAAGAGAAGTTCAGGCGCGGACTTCATCATGATATTCTGCTTGCTCTAGTGGCGCTGGATTTTCCGGACTTCGCCACTTTAGTGAACAAGGCCATTCAGGTTGAAACTGGACTCAAGCTACACAAGGATGCTCTTAAGCGCTCTCGCGAGTCGGGCTCATCTTCGGGCTCGTCTTCTCAGAAGCGCCGCATATGTATTCCTCAGAGCATGTATCGTCCCAACGCTCCTGTATACAGGCCTTCTTATGCTGCACCTCGTCTGCCTCCTCCACCGCCAATGCAGTACAGGCCTGCAGCTCCAGCACCTCGAGCGCCGGCTATCCGTCCTGAGAGTGGACTCTGCTTCAAGTGTGGCCGTCCGGGTCACCGTGCCAGAGACTGTCCACAGGCTCAGGGTCAGCTAGCTCTTCCATCTGCTGGCCGTGGCAGTGGACGTGGAGTTCCTCCGCAGCGCAACAATATTGTCAGGCCTTCGTATGCTCGTGGTGGTCAGCTTCACCACGTCAATCTGAGTGAAGACCCAGAGCAGCCAGCCACAGTGATGGGTACACTTCTTGTCAACTCAGTATTTGCTAGTGTTTTGTTCGATACTGGTGCTTCGGATTCTTTCATTTCTGAACCTTTTGCACTCAAGCATGAAATTGAATTTGACACACTGCATCAACCAGTAAAAATACAAACCTCCGCGGGTCCTTGCCGATCTACCCTCTTCTGTCCTCAAGTTAGTGTTGAGATTGAAGGGAGGAAGTTTCAGGCACACCCCATTGTCCTGAAATCCTGCGACATCGATCTTATCCTAGGTATGGATTGGTTGGAGGCTCACGAGGCCCAAATCGATTGTGCCACCAAGACCGTACGTCTTCGGCACCCCTCCAATCAACTCGTGAGTTGCCGCGCTCGTATATCTCATGATGCCGAGGCTCAAATCTATGCCTTAAATGCATTGAATGCTTCACCACTTGAAGGGCTCGAAAGCATACCAGTTGTATGCGAATTCCCGGATGTCTTCCCAGAAGAACTTCCAGGAATACCCCCTGCTCGAGCCGTCGAATTTGTTATTGACTTGAAGCCGGGTACTACTCCTATTGCGAAGCGTCCTTACAAGATGCCACCGCATGAGCTCCTAGAGCTTAAGGAGGAAATCGACAAGTCTCTCAAGAAGGGCTTCATCCGTCCTAGTTCCTCTGCCTGGGGAGCACCGTCTCTTTTCGTCAAGAAGAAAGATGGTACGAATAGGCTGGTACAAGATTACCGACCTATCAACCAGGCAACCATCCAGAATAAATATCCGCTTCCTCGGATCAATGACTTATATGATCAACTGGCTGGATCATCGGTGTTTTCTAAACTCGACTTGAGGTTGGGTTATCACCAGATCCGTGTTCGCGAAGAGGATATTCCAAAGACTGCATTCGTAACTCGCTATGGCTCGTATGAGTACACTGTCATGTCTTTTGGCCTGACTAATGCTCCAGCTACCTTCTCCTGCCTGATGAATTATATATTCATGGATTACCTCGACAAGTTTGTCGTGGTATATCTGGATGATATTCTGGTATTCTCAAAGAACAAGGAAGAACACGTCGAACATCTTCGCCTTGTTCTGAAGAAGCTGCGAGAGCATCAGCTTTATGCTAAGTTTTCCAAATGCGAGTTCTGGCTTTCTGAAGTGACCTACCTTGGACATGTGATTTCCAAGGATGGCATTGCCGTTAATCCGGAACGGGTTCAGGCTATTATTGACTGGACTCCTCCGAAGAATGTCAAGCAAGTGAGAAGTTTTCTCGGCCTTGCAAGCTATTGTCGTCGCTTCGTCGAGAACTTTTCCAAGATTGCCAAGCCCCTGACTAATCTGCTTCACAAAGGCGTTAAGTTTGAGTGGACAGATAAATGCCAGGAAAGCTTTCAAGCTCTTAAGGACAAGCTCGTTTCAGCTCCAGTGCTTGCTCCTCCAGATTCTCGCAAGGACTTCGTGATATATTGTGACGCCTCTCGTCAAGGATTAGGCTGTGTCCTAATGCAAGAACGAAGAGTAGTTGCTTATGCATCGCGTCAACTACGTCCGCATGAAGAGAATTATCCAGTGCATGATCTTGAACTTGCTGCAGTGATCTTTGCATTGAAGCTATGGCGACATTACCTTCTCGGTAACCGGTGTGAGATTTATACTGATCATCAAAGTTTGAAGTATTTATTCACTCAGCCGGATCTTAACCTCCGCCAACAGCGATGGTTGGAAACTATTTCTGAATATGACTGTGGTATTTCCTATACCCCTGGCAAGGCTAATGTAATGGCCGATGCCTTGAGTCGCAAGTCATACAGCACCAACCTCAAGGTTAGGCGAGCTCAGCCTCGTCTTTATGAGGAGTTACGCAAGCTGAATCTGCATATCGTTCCACATGGTTCGCTTAATGACCTTGTGATACAGCCGGATCTTGAGAAGGCTGTCAAGGTGGCGCAAACCAAAGATGCTTTCGTTGATGTTATAAAACAGGAACTGCATCTTCCGAAATACAGGGATTTCTCAATATCCGAAGATGGAACCTTGTATATCCGAGGCCGCATGGTGGTAACTCGTTTCGACCTAATGACTGACAAGGTCATGAAGGAGGCACATGATACACCGCTGTCTATTCATCCTGGTAGTACTAAGATGTATCGTGATCTCCGCCAAAGGTACTGGTGGCCTAATATGAAGCGGGATATTGCTCGATATGTTGCTGAATGCGATGTCTGTCATCGCGTGAAGGCAGAACATCAGAAGCCTGCTGGACTTCTGCAACCTCTTCCTATTCCGCTGTGGAAATGGGATAAGGTGCAGATGGATTTCATTACTGGATTTCCTAAGTCCCAGAAGGGTAACGATGCCATTCTTGTCGTCGTCGACCAACTCTCAAAGGTTGCACACTTCCTGCCAGTCAAGGAGACTATCACTGCTAGCCAGTTAGCAGAACTGTATATCTCCCGAATTGTATCCCTCCACGGAATTCCGAAGGAGATCAGTTCGGACCGTGGCACCCTGTTCACTTCCAAGTTCTGGGAAAGTTTTCAAGAAGCTTTGGGAACTCATATCCACTGGAGTTCAGCTTATCACCCCCAGTCCCAAGGTCAAGTTGAACGAGTCAATCAAGTGCTTGAAGATATGTTGCAAGCTTGTGTTATATCATTCGGTAAGAAATGGGAAGAATCCCTTCCATATGCCGAGTTCTCGTATAACAACAGCTATCAAGCAAGCTTGAAGATGGCTCCCTTTGAAGTTCTGTACGGACGTAAGTGTCGAACCCCTCTGAACTGGTCAGAAACTGGGGAACGACAAGTTATTGGTCCGGACATTATTCAACACGCCGAAGAGCAAGTCCGTATCGTGCGTGAAAATCTCAAGGCGGCTCAAGACCGTCAGAAGAGCAACTATGATCGCAAGCGATGGGGTCTGACTTATCAACCCGGTGATCAAGTTTATCTTCGTGTCACCCCTATGAAGGGCACGCACCGTTTCGGCATCAAGGGCAAGTTAGCTCCACGCTACATTGGTCCCTTCCCCGTGGTTGCTAGACGTGGATTCGTGGCTTACAAATTGCAATTGCCTCCGCAATTCTCGCATATCCACGATGTGTTCCATGTGTCGCAACTTCGTCGATCCTTCAAGGAATCCCCGCATCGTGCGGTGGATCACGAGATGCTCGAGCTTCAAGATGATCTTTCTTATAAGGAGCATCCGATCCGCATCCTCGATCAAACTGAACGTCGGACCCGCCAGAAGACAACTAAGTTCCTGAAAGTGCAGTGGTCAAATCATACTGAAGATGAAGCCACTTGGGAACGCGAGGAAAATCTTCGGGCGGAATACCCCGACCTCTTTACTTCTACCTCCTAAATTCTCGGGACGAGAATTTCTTTTAGAGGAGGAGAATTTGTAACACCCCCTTGTATTAATCACTGTGTCATAATGTTAATCATGCCATGTCATGCTCATTAGCAAAGCTAATCACAGTGGTTAATCAAAACAACTCAATTTTGCCCCTGAAAATTCAAATTCAAATTCAAATGCAAAATGAAGTTGTTCCAAAAAATTTGGAAAAATGTCCATGTTGTTGCAAATATTCCAAAACAATTGTTCCTGGTGAAAACAACATCACCAGCAACTCCATTAATGGGCTAGAGCATTTAAACAGTGTTATAACAGCACTATTAAATGCCTTTTCATTATTGAATATTTCAAAAGTGATCCAAATTTGCCCAAACCAATTTTTGGTGCTGGGGAATATTGCCAAGTAATATTTGGACCAACTCTCACTTTTCACAAAAAGGGTTTGATGGCCTAAGTATTTTCTTTTCCTCTCTGCTTTTGAAATAAAAGAAAAAGGGCCAGAGAAGTCTTACCTGGCGCCTGGGCGAGGCCCAACCGGCCCAGCTCCTACTCTTCTACCTGCTCCCGCCCCGCTGTCGCCACCGCCGTGGTCGCCGTGCGCCCGCCGCGCCCTCGCCGCCACCTGCCGCCACAGGGCCGCGGAGGCGATAAGAACGCCCCAACCGCCCCCCCTGGGCCTCCTCATCCATTTCCCCCCTCTTCCCCGAGCTCGCCTCGCCTCCTCCCCTCTCAGATCCGGCCACCGAGCGCCGTCGTCGCCGTTCGTCGCTGGTTCCCGCGGCCACCGACGGCCCCGCACGCTGCAACCGTGTCCAGGAGGTCCGCCGGAGTCGACTCCCTCGACTGGTGCTCGCAGCTGGGACGGGGAGGCTCTGCAACTGCCGCACGTCGCCGCCCCTTCCTTCTCTGCTCCGGCAATCCCCTTCGACTCCGGCAGCGCCTCGGCTGCTCCTAAGCTATCGACGGCCTTCGTGCGCCTCACCGTGAGCCTCTTCCTTCTCCCTCCTCTCTCCCGTCATCGCTAGCTGCCCGTAGGCGTCGTTCCATTCGCGCCCGAACCCACCGCCGCACGACCTCGTCGCCGGCCATATTCCGGTGACCTTTTGGTCACACGCGCGTGCCCAACGGGTTCGCCCGCACGCGTAGATGCCGTAGACGCCCAGCTCCATCCGTTTTGCTCGTCGTAGCATCATCTGCGAGCTCGCCGTGCTTCGGCCACCGCCACCACTCGTCGCCGGCGCAGTTTCCGCCACTCCCGAGCTCAACCAACCACGCCACGCGATGCGGCGTCGACTCCTCGTTCGAACGCAACTAGAACGATGCGAAAAGACCCCCTGTAGGCGAATCCCGACGTGCTCCGGCGAGAGGGCCGCCGTGGGAGGCTCACCGGCGCGTCTCCGGCGGCCACGCCAGCGTGGCAAGGCCTGGGTCCCACCCAGAGTCACTGCCAGCGGGCCCCGCCGCGAGTTTGACCGCGTTGACTCTGGTCAACGCAGGACTCTGTTCCTCTGAGACGCTGACGTGTGGGCCCATTCAGTTAATTAAGTCTTAAACTAATCTGCTAATTAGACTAGTCACTGACACTGGGACCCACACCCCCTAATTAGTCTCTGTTAAGTTTAATATACCCCTGTTAACTCAGAGAGGCTGACAGGTGGGCCCCACCTGTCAGTTTGACCTAGTCAGCGAGTCAGCTGACTGCTGATGTAATGCTGATGCAGTGATGACGCAATAATTCATTTCTGATATTTAAAATAATTCCATAAATTGCTTTAATCTTCGAAAATTCATAACTTTTAAACCGTAGCTCGGATCGAAAAACTTTCTACATGAAAGTTGCTCAGAACGACGAGACGATTCTAACCGTGCTATCCGTTTCCATGTCGGGACCCTCTACGGAGGTGAACCCGCAACTTTTAGCCCGTTTCCGGTAGATGAATAGTGCACATACACCGGTAATAATTTCAGTTAAATCCTAAAAATAACCAACCTGACTTAGACATGTTTTTAGGCAACCCTGCACTGCACGTTAGCTTAGCACGCTCTGTGTTGCATATGTTTTGTGTATTTATCTGTTTCTTCTCCCCCTCTTCTCTCTCGGTAGAGTCCGACGCTGACGCCGCTCCAGAGACCGACGCCGTCCCGGTGATTGGTTCCCCCTCCGACGACCTTGCTTTTGCCACCGAGCAACCAGGCAAGCAACCCCCCCTTTTGATCATTCCGATATCGCCTATGTCTATTCTCTCTTAATCTTGCATTAGAATTGCTGCTACTGCTACTGCTCCTATTACTGTTGCATAGCCTGTTTTTGCTAAACTGTTGATACCTGTCTTTACTCATAAACTGCTTAGTATAGGTTGGGTAGCACTGCTGTGGTCCCGCTTTCTCGTAGTTGCCTCGCATAGTACCCTTGCCTCGATCAAGCGATCGAGCCCCCTTCCCCTGACCTTCTTCACATCACCGCACACCCCCCTAATATGCTCGACTCCGCAGAGTTAACATCGGGTGACGAGGGTGATACCTCCGAACTCACTTCCGATGTTGTCCTTGTTGTATAGCTAGCTCGTTGTGGGTTACCGAGGGTGATTCCTCTTCCCACTTCCGACTTAGCTTTTGTCGTGCATCCGCTATGGTGATTACCGCCGAGGGTGATTCCTCCGGTATCACCTTAACGGGACTTGTCGTATAGGAGTCCAACGAGGGTGATTCCTCGGATTCCTCATCGGCATGGAAACCACACGGATGCCCTGGATTACCATACCGTGTTTAAAGACGTATCGATCCCCGAGGCCGGACGTCGCCAGGAACAAAGGCGTGCGGCCAGAGGTATCGTGCGTCTGATGACACTTTGAAGTTACTACTACACATGTTGGATGGAGGCGGGTTGACCCAGAGGGGTACCCGCGAGTGCCTTTGAGGCGTGAGCTGTGGAGTCGGGTGACCAGTGAGGGTACCCGCGAGATAACTACGAGGCGTGGCCGGTCATTCCAGTCCTTGTCACAAGTCCTCGAGACGGGACAACGGGGCCAACAGTATCGTGGGCTCTGCTCGTTACCGCGCGCTCCCAATCCACTAAGCGATTTGGATATTTGATCCGAGGGGCCTCCGGGTCCGATAGCACTAACCACCACGTGGGTGTGAGTGGGTGCTCTGCGTCGTATACATCAGCCGGAGTCGTCACGATGTCAGCGATTGAGCGGCCCGTTCGGATTGGACTTAGGATGCAACTGCGTGCTTGTATAAGGGGTTGCTAGGTCTGCTACCGAACGGCCACGTAACGTGCAGGAGCGTCCGGGGCTATGGGCCATGAACCCCGGGTGCATAGGTTTAGTCCGACGTGCTTGATCCTCTCTGGCGGTATCCGGTCGGGTTGCGTCGTATTGTTTAGCCGAGGCCGGGCAGGACCCAGACAGTGTGTCCGGCCGGAGTTAAGCGAGCGTGGTGGATAACTTGGTGCACCCCTGCAGGGAAGAAAACATCTATCGATAGCCTGTCCTACGGTAACGGACACTCGGAGTTGTATCCACTTCGGTACAACTAGAACTGGTGACTTGAGATATGAAGTTGATATTGCTATAAACACTATACATTATGATGTACTATTCTGCTCCCTTCTAATTGCTGCAAGACCCTGAAGATGCTAGTCTTCATTAGGACTAGGCTTTTCCCCCTCTCTACTCTGGCTTTCTGCAGTCTAGTCCACCCACATAAAGCCTCCTTTGAAAATAATGCATTGCTAGTATAGATCTGATGTAAGTCTTGCTGAGTACTTTGGATGAGTACTCACGGTTGCTTTGCTTCCTCTTTTGTCCTACCCGCATGATAAATCAGACGACGGAGCCATGGTGCCCGCAGCCCCTGTTGACGACTACTACTACCAGCCCGAGGCTGGCTACTACTACTACCCGGCCGGCGAGTACTTCTACGAGGAGCCGGCGGACGACGACCAGGAGTAGGATCGGAGGTCCCAGGCAGGAGGCCTGCGCCTTTTCGATCGTAGCTTTTCTTTTGCCCCGCCTGTGTAACAGGCCTATCTTCTTCTGTGTTGTATCTGTACCCAGATACCTAACGCTTCCGCTGACTATGTGTATGACACTTGTTATGTATTCGAGCCCTCGAGGCCCCTGGCTTGTAATATATAACTTGTATGTATTTATTTATTTTTAGAGTTGTGCTATGATTCCTTCACGTGAGTCCTTAGGCTTGATCGTGTGCATTTGCGTGTATGATTAGTGCACGGTCGGGCCGGGGTCGTCACAACGAGCAGCACCGAGGCGGGCGACCATGATTCCGGTGGCCACGTCTTTGTCACGCGGCAGAGAGAAAAGAGGGCACGAGGGGGGAGGGGCCGATCGAGGAGGTCAGAAGGGGCCGGAGCCGTGCAGCACCTCACCCCGGCGAGGCTGCTGCTAGTTGTGTGCGCCCCC
>LR738709.1:582264585-582310425 GCA_902687465.1 Secale cereale
AGAGAGAGAGAGAGAGAGAGAGAGAGAGAGATAGGGAAGATTTTTTAGGGTGGGTCCTACATGTAAGGATTAAGAGAGAGAGCGAGAGAGAGAGAGAGAGAGAGAGAGAGAGAGAAATATAGATTTCATTTTGGTCCCACATGTAGGTGAGACAGGCAGAGAGAGGAGAGAGAGAGCCTTTTCTTTTTATTTTTGTTTGAGTGGGTCCCTCACGTAAGTGACACATGGAGGGAGGGGTAGAAATGTCCAGAAAACGTCCCGTTCACGGTGAAAGGCCTTTGACCGGACGGTAACAACACGGAAGGGTATTTCTATAAGTGCCCATAACGGTGGAGGGGCATTTTTGAGCAGGCTTTCGAATTAGGGGCAAATGTGAGTAGTGGGTTCGAGTTAGTGAGACAGATGTAAAAGACCCATGATAAAAACATAATTTTTGATGTGGAATGCTAACCAACATAGTTTCTCAATGTAATTCTCTTAATTGTGGTATGAATGTTTAGATCTGAAAGTTTCAAGATAAAAGTCTATATTGACATAAGAAATAATAATACTTCAAGCATACTAACAAAGCAATCATGTCTTCTCAAAATACTATGCCTAAAGAAAGTTATCCCTACAAAATCATATAGTCTGGCTATGCTCCCTCTTCATCACTCAAAATATTCATATCATGCACAACCCCGATTTCAGCCAAGCACTTGTTTTCATACTCTATTCTTTCAAACCTTTCAACTTTCACGAAATACATGAGTGTGAGCCATGGACATAGCACTATGGGTGGAATAGAGAGGTGGTTGTGGAGAAGACAAAAGGAGGGAGATAGTCTCACATCAACTAGGCGTATCAACGGGCTATGGAGATGCCCATCAATAGATATCAATGTGAGTGAGTAGGGATTGCCATGCAATGGATGCACTAGAGCTAAACATGTATGAAAGCTCAACAAAAGAGACTAGTGGGTGTGCATCCAACTTGCTTGCTCACAAAGACCTAGGGCATTTGAGGA
This sequence comes from Secale cereale, assembly GCA_902687465.1. NCBI lineage: Eukaryota > Viridiplantae > Streptophyta > Magnoliopsida > Poales > Poaceae > Secale > Secale cereale. Next base: position 582,265,592 of record LR738709.1, read on the forward strand.
AGCCCATCGTTGGAATATGCAAGCCAAGTTCTATAATGAAAATTCCTACTAGTATATGAAAGTGACTAAGCATGAGACTCTCTACAATGAAGAACATGGTGCTACTTTGAAGCACAAGTGTGGAAATAATGATAGTACCAATTGTCCCTTTTTTCTTTTTTTTTCTTTTTTTTCTTTTTTTTTCTTTTCTTTTCTTTTCTTTGCGGAGGGGCTTTATTGATCTAGCCTTTCCTCCCATGGGACAATGCTCTAATAATGATGATCATCACACTTTCATTACAACTCGATACTACAACAAAGTATGACTCTATATGAATGCCTCCGGCGGTTGTACCGGGATGTGCAATGAAACAAGAGTGACATGTATGAAAAATTATGCATGGTGGCTTTGCCACAAATACGATGTCAACTACATGATCATGCATGGCAATATGACAATATGAAGCGTGCCATATGAACGGAACGGTGGAATGTTGCATGGCAATATATCTTGGAATGACTATGGAAATGCCATGATAGGTAGGTATGGTGGCTGTTTTGAGGAATAATATGGTGGCTGTTTTGAGGAAGGATATATAGTGGGTTTATGGTACCAACGAAAGTTGCGCGATACAAGAGAGGCTAGCAATGGTGGAAGGGTGAGAGTGCGTATAATCCATGGACTCAACATTAGTCATAAGAACTCATATACTTATTGCAAAAATCTACGAGTCATCAAAACAAAGCAATCAACGCATGATCCTAGGGAGAGTTTGGTAGGAGTTAACCATCGCGCGCCCCCGACCTCCACACAAAGGTTGGCACTTTACAAATACCTCATGCTCTAACTTCGTCACATAGCGGTTCACCATACGTGCATGCTACGGGAATCACTAACGTTAACACAAGTATTTTTCAAATTCATAATAACTCCACTAGCATGACTCTAATATCACTATCCTCATATCTCAAAACAATTATCAAGCATCCAACTTCTCATCATATTCAATGCACTTAGTGTGAAAGTTTTTACTACATTGATATTGGATGTCTATCATGTGAAGACTAGTTTTATAGCCTAAACACATTACCATGCTGTTTTAATAGACTCTAAAATGAATATACGTGAAGCATGAGAGTTCAACAATTTCTTCAAAATATTATCACCACCGTGCTCTAAAAGATATAAGTAAAGCACTAGAGCAAAAACTATTCAACTCAAAAGATATAAGTGAAGCACATAGAGTGTTCTATCAATTCCTAGGCCATATTTAACTCTCTCAAATAGGTGTGTCCAGCAAGGATGATTGTGGCAAACTAACAAGCAAAGACTCAAATTATACAAGACGCTCCAAGCAAAACACATATCATGTGGTGAATAAAAATATAGCTCCAAGTATAGTTAACGATGGATGAAGACGAAAGTGGGGGTGCCTTCCCGGGGCATCCCCAAGCTTAGGCTTTTGATTGTCCTTGAATTTTTTGGGGGTGCCATGGGCATCCCCAAGCTTAGGCCCTTGCTACTCTTTGTTCCATAGTCCATCAAAGCAATACTCAAAACTTGAAAACTTCACAACACAAAACTTAGACAAAAATTCTCGTGAGCTCCGTTAGTATAAGAAAACAAATCCCTACTCAAAGGTACTGCAATGAATTCATTCTTTTTTTATATTTGTGTTAAACCTAATGTATTCCAACTTCTCTATGGTTCATACTTGCCAATACTACTCATAGATGCATTGAAATAAGCAAACAACACACGAAAAACAGAATCTGTCAAAAACAGAACAGTGTGTAGTAATCTGCAGGTTTCGCATACTTCTGTAACTCCAAAAAATTCAAAATAAATTGGTAAACGTGAGGAATTTGTCTATTAATCATCTTCAAAAAGAATCAAATAAATATCATGCGCCAGTAAAATCTGATGACCATTCTAGTGAGCGCTAACGATTCTGTTTTTCACAGCAAGATCACATAAACTTCACACAAGTCTTCCCAAAGGTTCTACTTGGCACAAACACTAAACAAAACATGAAAACACATATAAACAGAAGCTATATGCAATATTTATTCCCTAACATCAGCAAAAACAAAAAAGATAAAATTTGGTTGCCTCCCAACAAACGCTATCGTTTTACGCCCCTAGCTAGGCACGATACAAGATAGATCTAGGTATTGCCATCTTTGGAAGGCAATCCATAAGTGGATCTCATAATAGATTCATATGGTAATTTGATTTTCTTTCTAGGAAAGTGTTTCATGCCTTTCCTTAATGGAAATTGGAATCTAATATTTCCTTCCTTCATATCAATAATAGCACCAATCGTTCTAAGGAAAGGTCTACCAAGAATAATAGGACATGAAGGATTGCAATCTATATCAAGAACAATGAAATCTACGGGCACATAATTCCTATTGGCAACAATGAGAACATCATTAATTCTTCCCATAGGTTTCTTAATAGTGGAATCCGCAAGATGCAAATTTAAAGAACAATCATCAAGCTCATGGAACCCTAGCAAATCACACAAAGTTTTTGGGATAGTGGAGAGACTTGCACCCAAATCACACAAAGCATAGCATTCATGATCTGTAATTTTTATTTTAATAGTAGGTTCCCACTCATCATAAAGCTTTCTAGGGATAGAAACTTCTAACTCAAGTTTTTCTTCATAAGATTGCATCAAAGCATCAACTATATGTTTGGTGAAAGCTTTATTTTGACTATAAGCATGCGGAGAATTTAGTACGGATTGCAACAAGGAAATACAATCAGTCAAAGAGCAATTATCATAATTGAATCCCTTGAAATCCAAAGTAGTGGGTTCATCACTATGCAAAGTTTTAATCTCTTCACTCCCACTTTTAACAATTTTAGCATCAAGATCTAAAAACTCTGAATCATTGGGACACCTTAAAGCAGAATCATCTCCAATCCTATCTTCATCAAGATTTATACTAGAAAACAAGGATCTAATAGGAGACACATCAATAACTTTCAGATCTTCATCTTTATTTTCATGATAACTAGAAGAACATGCTTTAATATAATTCTCTCTTTTAGCACGCATCCTAGCGGTCCTCTCTTTGCATTCATCAATGGAAATTCTCATGGCTTTGAGAGACTCATTGATATCATGCTTAGGTGGGATTGATATAAGTTTCAAAGAATCAACATCAAGAGTAATTCTATCCACACTTCTAGCCAATTCATCAATCTTAAGCAATTTCTCTTCAAGCATAGCATTGAAATTATTTTGTGAGATCATAAACTCCTTAACACTAGTTTCAAATTCAGAAGGCATCTTTCCATAAGAGTTGTTGTAGGAATTACCATAATTATTATAGGAATTACTAGGAAAAGGCCTAGGATTAAAATTACCTCTATAAGCATTGTAACCAAAATTATTTCTACCAAAAAAATTCACATTCAAAGATTCATTGTTATTTTCAATCAAAGTGGACAAAGGCATATCATTAGGATCGTAAGAAGCACTCTTAGCAGCAAATAATTTCATAAGTTCATCCATCTTTCCAGTCAAAACACTTATTTCTTCAATAGCATGCACTTTTTTACTAGTAGATCTTTCGGTGTGCCATTGAGAGTAATTAACCATAATATTATCTAGGGGTTTGGTGGCTTCTCCTAAGGTAGTTTCCATGAAAGTGCCTCCTGCGGCCGAATCTAAAAGATTTCTAGAAGAAAAATTCAAGCCAGCATAAAAGTTCTGAATAATCATCCATAGATTCAAACCATGTGTAGGGAAATTACGTATCATTAATTTCATTCTCTCCCAAGCTTGTGCAACATGCTCATGATCTAGTTGCTTGAAATTCATAATATCGTTTCTAAGAGAGATGATCTTAGCAGGAGGGAAATACTTAGAGATAAAAGCATCTTTGCACTTATTCCACGAATCAATACAATTTCTAGGCAAAGAGGAAAACCAAGTTTTAGCATGATCTCTAAGTGAAAACGGAAATAACTTCAATTTAACAATATCTTTATATGTATCCCTTTTCTTTTGCATATCACACAAATCAACAAAGTTGTTTAGATGGGTAACGACATCTTCACTAGGAAGGCCGGAGAATTGATCTTTCATGACAAGATTCAGCAAACCAGCATTGATCTCACAAGATTCGGCATCGGTAATAGGAGCAATCGGAGTGCTAATAAAATCATTATTGTTGGTATTGGAGAAGTCACACAATTTGGTATTGTTCTGAGCCATAGTGACAAGCAAGCAATCCAACACACAAGCAAACAAGAAGCGAGCGAACGATAAATACACGGCAGAACAAGGGCAAATAAAATGGCAAGGGTGAAGTGGGGGAGAGGAAAACGAGAGGCAAAAAATGTAATGCGAAGGATAAGGGTTTGTGATAGGTACTTGGTATATGACTTTTTGCGTAAGCCTCCCCGGCAACGACGCCAGAAATTCTTCTTGCTACTTCTCGAGCTTGCGTTGTATCCCCTCGAAGAGGAAAGGGTGATGCAACACAGTAGCGTAAGTATTTCCCTCAGTTTTTGAGAACCAAGGTATCAATCCAGTAGGAGACCACGCGTGAGTCCCTCGCACCTGCACAAACAAATTAGAACTTTGCAGCCAACGCGATAAGGGGTTGTCAATCCCTTTATGGTCACTTACGAAAGTGAGATCTCATAGAGATGATAGTTTATATTTTTGGTATTTTTTTATAAGAACAGAAAGTAAAAGCGGAAAAAGTAAAGTAGATGTAGATTGATATGTTGAGAATAGACCCGGGGGCCATAGTGTCCTCTAGTGGCTTCTCTCATGATAGCGATATTCTACGGCGGGTAAACAAATTACTATCGAGCAATTGATAGAAAAGCAAATAATTATGAGACTATCTAGGCATGATTATTGTATATAGGCATCACGTCCGAGACAAGTAGACCGACTCCTGCCTGCATCTACTACTATTACTCCACACATCGACCACTATCCAGCATGCATCTAGTGTATTGAGTTCATAAGAACAGAGTAACGCCTTAAGCAAGATGACATGATGTAGAGGGATAAACTCAAGCAATATGATATAAACCCCATCTTTTTATCCTCGATGGCAACAATACAATACGTGCCTTGTTGCCCCTACTGTCACTGGGAAAGGACACCGCAAGATTGAACCCAAAGCCAAGCACTTCTCCCATTGCAAGAACTATAGATCTAGTAGGCCAAACCAAACCAATAATTCGAAGAGACTTGCAAGGATATTATGAGAACACATAAAGAGCTCAGAGAAGAACCAAATATTTCTCATAGATAATCTTGATCATAAACTCACAATTTAATCGGATCTCGACAAACACACCGCAAAAAGAGATTACATCGAATAGATCTCCTCGAAGACCGAGGAGAACTTTGTATTGAGATCCAAAGAGAGAGAAGAAGCCATCTAGATACTAGCTATGCACCCGAAGGTCTGTGGTAAACTACTCACAACTCATGGTGAGGGCGATGATGATGATGTAGAAGCACTTCGTGATGGATCCCCCCTCCGGCGGAGCTCCGGAACGGGCTCCAAGATGGGATCTCACGGGAACAAAAGGTTACTGCGGTGGAATTAGGGTTTTCTCTCTGTTGCTGATGGTTTCGGGGTACGTAGACTTATATAGGAGGAAGGAGGACACCGAGGGACTCACGAGGGCCCCACAAGGCAGGGGGCGTGCCCTGGGAAGGGGGGCGCGCCCCCCACCCTCGTGGGCACCTCGTGGCTCCCCTAACATGGTTCTCAAGTCTCCCGCGCGTGATTTTCTCCAAAAATATCTCTCGCGAAGGTTTCATTCCGTTTGGACTCCGTTTGATATTCTTTTTCTGCAAAACCCGGAAACAGGCAAAAAATAGCAATCTGGACTAGGCCTTTGGGTTAGTAGGTTAGTCCCAAAAATGATATAAAAGTGTATGACAAAGCCCATTAAACATCCAAGACATAATAGCATGGAACAATCAAAAATTATAGATACATTGGAGACGTATCACAAGCTCATGCCCGGGTCGAGAGATATGAATTCTCCGACAAGTTCTACAGTTGTAAGATGGAGGAAAACAGTTCTATCAGCGAGCACATACTCAAAATGTCTGGGTTGCACAACCGCTTGTCTCAGCTGGGAGTTAATCTTCTAGATGACTCGGTCATTGATAGAATACTCCAGTCACTTCCACCTAGCTACAAGAGTTTTGTGATGAACTAAAATATGCAAGGGATGGAGAAGTCCATTCCTGAGTTGTATTCAATGCTGAAATTAGCGGAGGTGGAGATCAAAAAGGAGCATCAAGTGTTGATGGTGAATATGAAGGGAATATGCCCTACAGGCAATAATAAAGTTGTTATTTTTATTTCCTTATATCATGATAAATGTTTATTATTCATGCTAGAATTGTATTAACCAGAAACTTAGTACATGTGTGAATACATAGACAAAACAGAGAGTCCCTAGTATGCCTCTACTAGACTAGCTCATTGATCAAAGATGGTTATGTTTCCTAGCCGTAGACATGAGTTGTCATTTGATCAACGGGATCACATGATTAGAAGAATGATGTGATGAAAAAGACCCATCCATTAGCTTAGCAACTTGATTGTTTAGTTTTACTGCTATTGCTTTCTTCATAACTTATACATGTTCCTATGACTATGAAATTGTGCAACTCCCGAATACCGGAGGAACACCTTGTGTGCTATCAAACGTCACAATGTAACTGGGTGGTTATAAAGATGCTCTACAGGTGTCTCCGAAGGTGTTTGTGGTGTTGGCATAGATCAAGAATAGGATTTGTCACTCCGAGTGTCGGAGAGGTATCTCTGGGCCCTCTCGGTAATAGACATCATAATAAGCCTTGCAAGCAAATGACTAACGAGTTAGTCACGAGATGATGCATTACGGATCGAGTAAAGAGACTTGCCGGTAACGAGATTAACTAGGTATGATGATACCGACGATCGAATCTCGGGCAAGTAACATACCGATGACAAAGGGAACAACGTATGTTGTTATGCGGTTTGACCGATAAAGATCTTCATAGAATATGTAGGGAGCCAATATGAGCATCCAGGTTCCGCTATTGGTTATTGACCGGAGATGAGTCTCGATCATGTCTACATAGTGATGGGCCTCGAACCCCTCGTTGGTTACCCCAAGTGGAAGGTGTAAGATGCAGTGTTGTGGAAGTGTTTTCCCTTAGCAAAGATGCCAAGGATCGAATCCCCAGAGACTCCTAGGTTCAACAAGTAGGTGTCAACTGCTACGGCGCCAGATTAGTAGCAATCAACGTGGACCTGCACACAGATACAAATAACTTTGCTCCCAACGAGTACAGAGAGGTTGTCAATCCCTCCGGCCTTGTAGTTCACAAAGGATTAAAAGCAATGATAGTAGTGATAGATAATGTTTTGCAATAGTAAATAATAGTGAAAAGTAAATAGCGGATGTGATCAATGATGGTAATATGGACCGGAGTCTCATGATGTTCACTAGTGATGTCTCTCTCCCAAAAGACGATAAAACAGCTATGTGAGGTAAACAAATTACAGCTGGGCAATTGACAGGACCACGAACGCAAACCAATGCTGATTACATTGCAAGAAAGGTTGAGGTTCAAAGCATGGGCGGTACGCCAAAGTAAGTATACCGAAATCCATCAATATCTACTACTAATCATCCACCTTGAGATATCTATCCAGAACATCTCGCTGCTATTAAGTTGCGAGCCCCACCCATAGTGTAAACTCAATGCAACAGACAACTGCATTAAAAGAACTTTGCGTAAAGTAAACAATCCTTGCACCCGCGGGCACAAGCACCGTTGTTTTCCCCCTTGTGGCAACAGCACATCCCCTAGACTCATGTTTCTGTCACTCAAGCTAGTCATCGAGGGGCATGAACCCACAATCGAGCATAACGTTCCCTCTTGGAGTCACTACCTACTACTCGGCCAAAGCAATAAATAACAACGGAGAACATGCAAGAATTACTTATGAACAAAAATATAAAAGAGGTAGATCAAATATATTACTCAAGATCAATCTGAACATAATCTCATAATCCATCGGATCCCAGCAAACTCAACATAGCAAAAGCATAAGGATTATATAGGTGCCTCGATCATGTAGGGCAGCTCACGAGGACTAATTAGTGAAGCACAAGAACGGGAGGAGAACATCACATAGCTACTGGTCATGGACTCATGGTCCAAGGGAGACTACTCACGAGTCATCCGGGAGGCGTCCATGGTGGTGGAGAAGCTCCCGGTGGTGATCCTCCCCTCCGGCAGGGTGTCGGGAAGAGTTCTCCTGGTGCTCCCGATCTTGGAAGCGGCGGCAGCGGCGGAACAGAGATGGGATCGCGAAAAGGGTTCCTCTTCTGAGGGTTTCGGAGGACCCTTTAAATATATGCCAAAGGAGGGCATCGGGGGAGCTTCGGGGGGCCCAGGCGCCCCCCCGGCGCGGCCCAGGGGGGGCGCGCCGCTAGGGCGCCTGGAGCCCTGGTGGCCCCCCCCCAGGCTGCCCTTCGGACGCAGGGTTGTTTCCGGAACACTGATTTTTTATATAATTTTTCTGGATTTTTCTGGGCAGTTCTCGAAACGTGAAAACCTGAAATACAAAAATAGCCGAAAACAGAAACTGGCACTGGGGTGCACTGGATTAGTAAGTTAGTCCAAATATGATCAAAATTGTATGGAAGTGTATGAATATCATAGCAATATCACCCAAAAGTGGCATTGAGCAAGCAGAAATTATAGATACGTTTTGGACGTATCAACATCCCCAAGCTTAATTCCTGCTCGTCCTCGAGTAGGTAAATGATAACAAGAATAATTTCTGTGGTGACATGCTATTAACCATATAGGAATTTTTATAGTCATATGACAAAAGCTTACTGAGACAATGATTCTATAGTAATTAAGTTGCCTCATGAGAAAATCACAAATGACTGAAAGTTTTACAATATGAAACTGAAACAGCAAAAAGATTTGCAATGAACATGATGTGCAAATATGATAAAGTGATATCTAGCTTGCCCCCTTGAGTGATGCAAAACATAAATGCAGGGGCACCTTCAAGGTTTAAGTGATGACTAGATACAATGATTTCAGAATAAACGATATCACAATCATGCAAAAGACAATGCTACTTTGGGACAATGCACATTACACTCAGAATGACAATCATGCTCTCAGTAGTTGGTGCTTTAACATAAAAGTAAAAGAATGGTTATGTGCTAGAGCTTTTTATTTTGAAAACATGGAAGCAATTTTGTCAACAGTAGTAGTACTTCATATGTGTCATGCATAAGACATCCTATAAGTTGCAAGCCTCATGCATCGAATACTAATAGTGCTCGCACCTTGTCCTAATTAGCTCGGATTTCCATGGGTTATCATTGTATTGCATATGTTTCAACCAAGTGTCACAAAGGGGTACCTCTATGCCACCTATACAAAGGTCCAAGGAGATAAATCGCATTTGATTTCTCATTTTTGATAGATCTCAACTTGAGGACATCCATACCGGGACAACATAGAAAATAGATGATGGACTCATCTTCAATGCATAAGCATATTCTCATAAGAGATTGAGGATTAAGGTCCAAGCTAAAACTTCCACCATGATACATGGCTTTGGTTGGCGGCCCAATGTTCTTCTCTAACAATATGCATAGTCATTCAACCCACGGTAAATCACCCTTACTTCAGACAAGACGAACATGCATAGCAACTCACATGATATTCAACAAGAGTGTGACAGTTGATGGCGTCCCCAGAAACATGGTTACCGCTCAGCAAGCAACTTATAAGAAATAAGATACATAGGCAACATATTCTTTACCACAATAGTTTTTAAGCTACTTTCCCATGAGCTATGTATTGCAAGTTAGTTCGCTTAGTACAGGTGTAGGTTAGCAAAAGACTGGGAGCGACCAACTAAGAGAGCAATGACGGTCATAATCATGCAGAGCGACAAAGCAATATTGAATCAGGCATGGTAGTTATATCGCTACTCAGAAATAAAAGATCATCAAGGCTTGACAGACTTTCTTTACAGTCTTAAATATGCGTGAGCATACGCCAAGTCAATCAAAATAAATTCTCAAAGGAAGATATTACTAAACCATACCACATCATAGGCAAACAAATCAAGTTGGTACTCCAATAACACATTGGGAACCCCCCAGCTATTTGAGATTAACCATAAGAAAACCTGAACTACTAAGCACCATCATGCAAGTAGCATCTTTATCATAGACACATTAACCAATGCAACGGAAGCAAACTCTCTTAATAAGGTGAGCATGGTAATTAAAGAGAGTTCAAGCAACCAACTAGACAAAAGCTCTTTGAAAAGATAAGCATGGATACTAAGAGCAGAGCATAATAGTAGCTATTAAAAGGCAAAGAACACACACAGCAAAGATAGACATGATAATTCTATGTTATGTTCTAGGTAGAGGTGGAGCGTGTTTCTCTCCCACATAAAGTAATGCTGAGTTCCGACTCGTTACGAAAAACTAAAAAGAAAACTAAAAGCAAGACGCTCCAAGCATAGCACATAACACATGATGTGATAAAAATATAGTGGAACGAAAGACGAACTGATAATGTTGATGGAGAAGGGGATGCACGGGGGCATCCCCAAGCTTAGACGCTTGAGTCTCCTTGAATATTTCTTGGGGGTGCACGGGGGCATCCCCAAGCTTGAGCGCTTGACACTCCTGAATCTTTTTATCATCTTCCCTCGCACACTTGAAAACTCCCTTCATACATAACTCATCATAATCTGATTAGCGAGGTTAGTACCCTTAATAAAATAATTATACCTTGCTGGAAATAAAGATATTCTTGAATTTCTACTGTTTCTCAAGATTGCCAAAAGGTTTTTGCAAAGAAAAAGCAAGCTCTTGATTTGCAAAGTGAAGGAAAGACAAAACAGGACAGAATCTGTGAAAAACAGAACAGCAGGTAGTAATTGATCTGTTCGGGATACTTCTGCAACTCAAATCAAAAAACTCAGAAAATATGCACGAAAGAAAATTATATAGAGAACGCTGTCGAAAAAATTCAGACCAAAAAGATGATCTGGTGATTTTATACGAATTTTCTATCCAAGGACAGAATCTGTTTCCTGGACAGCACCTCACAACTTTTGAACTTTCTAGCAATCAGAGGCTATACTTGGCACAAATATGAAAAGCAAAGATACAATGATGATGCTACAGCAGTAAACAACATCAAGACACAACAAAAGCAAAAAAATTATTCATTGGGCTGCCTCCCAAAAGCGCTTTCTTTTATGCCTTTAAGCTAGGCATAATGCATATATCAAGTTTTATCAAGGGTAAAAGAATAGCTAGCCCGTACAACGGACTCAAAAGGTAACTTGATCTTATTTCGAGGGAAGTGTTCCATCCCTTTCTTGAGAGGAAACTGAAATTTTATATTACCCTCTTTCATGTCAATGATAGCACCAACGGTGCGCAAAAAGGGACGTCCCAAAATAATTGGACAAGAAGGATCACATTCAATATCCATACTAGTGAAATCAACGGGCACATAATTATCATTGACAACAATAAGAATATCGTTGATCCTCCCCAAAGGTTTCTTTATGGAAGAATCAACGAGAACATTACCAAAAGAACAAGAATCAAAAGGTTTCAATTTAAGCATATCATATATTCTTTTGGGCATAACAGAGGTACTAGCACCAACATCACATAATGCATAACAAGAGAAGTCATTCAAATTAATTTTTATCATAGGATCCCAACCATCTTCTAGCTTTCTAGGTATGGAGGCTTCTACTCTAAGTTTCTCCTCCCTAGCTTTGATAAGAGCATTAGTGATATGCTCTGTGAAGGCAAGGTTAAGCGTGCTAGTGCGGGGATCTCTAGACATCTTGTGAAGGAAATCAATAACTTCGGTAAGAGTACAATTATCAAAATCAAGATCACGAGCATCAAGTAAAGTGGTAGTGGTGTCCTTTAGGTTCACTTGTTTGGTAGTTTCTATAGTCATAGCATCACCATTAATAGGTCCAACGGGACCAGGAGTACATTGGGTGCTAAGAGTGTGAACATCCTCAACAACTTGGATAGTAGCAACAGTGTGGTGGGTAGGAAGGCTCTTAATTCTTTCCTCTTCCTCCCTCTCTCTAGCCCATCTTTCTTTAAGTTTAGCCATCATCCTGATATTTTCATTAATTTGCACTTGAGTAGCATTAATAGGGATGACTTCCCTCTCCTTAAGAGGAGAAGTTTCAATTTTTAGCAATTTTACCTCATTGGCTAAATGGTCTACCTTAAAAGAAAGATCATCTAGTTTATGTAGTTTCTCTTCTACATTCTTATTAAAGGCTTTTTGGGTAGTGATGAAATCTCTAAGCATAGTCTCTAGTTCAGTATTGGAGTTCTTGGTACTAGGATAAGCATTGTTGTTCCCATAAGAGTTAGAGGGGAACGGTCTAGGATTGCTACCAAAATTACTCCTATAAGCATTGTTGTTAAAATTGTTTCTAGAGATAAAATTCACATCTACTTGTTCTTGAGCAATCAAAGAATTTAAAGGAACATCACGAGGATCAACAGTAGATTGCTTCGAAAGTAGAGACATGATCAAGTCAACTTTTTCATTAAGGGAGGAAATCTCCTCGACAGAGTTTACCTTCCTACCTGTTGGAGCGCGTTCGGTGTGCCATTGGGAATAGTTGGTCATCATCTCATCGAGAAGTTTCATGGCAGCACCAAGTGTAGTTGACATAAAAGTTCCTCCCGCGGCCGAATCTAACAAGTTCCGCGAGGTAAAGTTCAAGCCTGCATAAAAAGTTTGGATAACCATCCAAGTAGTCAAACCGTGAGTAGGGCAGTTCTTGATAAGAGATTTCATACGTTCCCAAGCTTGGGCAACGTGTTCATTATCCAATTGTTTAAAATTCATTATGTTACTTCTAAGTTGGATAATTTTAGCAGGTGGATAGTATTTTCCGATAAAAGCATCTTTGCACTTGTCCCATGAATCTATGCTATTTCTAGGCAAAGACTGAAACCAAATTTTAGCTCCTCCTCTCAAGGAGAAAGGAAAAAGCTTAAGCTTAACAATATTCCCATCTATTTCTTGGTACTTTTGCATATCACAAAGTTCAACAAAGTTGTTCAAGTGTAAAGCAGCATCATCTCCAGCACCGGAGAATTGTTCTCTCATGACTAAGTTCAGTAAACAGGTTTAATTTCATATGAAGGTGCTGAAGTGGCAGGTGTAGTGATAGGTGTGCTGATAAAGTCATCGTTGTTGTGACTAGTGAAGTCACACAACTTGGTGTTCTCGGTGGAACCCATAGTAGCAAGCAAGCAAGATAACTATTTTTGTGATTTTCGGTAAAAAGGTACTAAAGCAAAAACTGAAAGGTAAACTAACAAGACTAAAAAGCTAAGGTAAAAGATAGCATGCAACTCCCCTATCCTGAAGAGTGGAGTCCCCGGCAACGGCGCCAGAAAATACTCCTTGATGGGCCTCGAACCCCTCGTTGGTTACCCCAAGTGGAAGGTGTAAGATGTAGTGTTGTGGAAGTGTTTTCCCTTAGCAAAGATGCCAAGGATCGAATCCCCAGAGACTCCTAGGTTCAACAAGTAGGTGTCAACTGCTACGGCGCCAGATTAGTAGCAATCAACGTGGACCTGCACACAGATACAAATAACTTTGCTCCCAACGAGTACAGAGAGGTTGTCAATCCCTCCGGCCTTGTAGTTCACAAAGGATTAAAAGCAATGATAGTAGTGATAGATAATGTTTTGCAATAGTAAATAATAGCGAAAAGTAAATAGCGGATGTGATCAATGATGGTAATATGGACCGGAGTCTCATGATGTTCACTAGTGATGTCTCTCTCCCAAAAGACGATAAAACAGCTATGTGAGGTAAACAAATTACAGCTGGGCAATTGACAGGACCACGAATGCAAACCAATGCTGATTACATTGCAAGAAAGGTTGAGGTTCAAAGCATGGGCGGTACGCCAAAGTAAGTAGACCGAAATCCATCAATATCTACTACTAATCATCCACCTTGAGATATCTATCCAGAACATCTCGCTGGTATTAAGTTGCGAGCCCCACCCATAGTGTAAACTCAATGCAACAGACAACTGCATTAAAAGAACTTTGCGTAAAGTAAACAATCCTTGCACCCGCGGGCACAAGCACCGTTGTTTTCCCCCTTGTGGCAACAACACATCCCCTAGACTCATGTTTCTGTCACTCAAGCTAGTCATCGAGGGGCATGAACCCACAATCGAGCATAACGTTCCCTCTTGGAGTCACTACCTACTACTCGGCCAAAGCAATAAATAACAACGGAGAACATGCAAGAATTACTTATGAACAAAAATATAAAAGAGGTAGATCAAATATATTACTCAAGATCAATCTGAACATAATCTCATAATCCATCGGATCCCAGCAAACTCAACATAGCAAAAGCATAAGGATTACATAGGTGCCTCGATCATGTAGGGCAGCTCACGAGGACTAATTAGTGAAGCACAAGAACGGGAGGAGAACATCACATAGCTACTGGTCATGGACTCATGGTCCAAGGGAGACTACTCACGAGTCATCCGGGAGGCGTCCATGGTGGTGGAGAAGCTCCCGGTGGTGATCCTCCCCTCCGGCAGGGTGCCGGGAAGAGTTCTCCTGGTGCTCCCGATCTTGGAAGCGGCGGCGGCGGCGGAACAGAGATGGGATCGCAAAAAGGGTTCCTCTTATGAGGGTTTCTGAGGACCCTTTAAATATATGCCAAAGGAGGGCATCGGGGGAGCTTCGGGGGGCCCAGGCGCCCCCCCGGCGAGGCCCAGGGGGGGCGCCGCCAGGGCGCCTGGAGCCCTGGTGGCCCCCCCGCAGGCTGCCCTTCGGACGCAGGGTTGTTTCCGGAACGCTGATTTTTTATATAATTTTTCTGGATTTTTCTGGGCAGTTCTCGAAACATGAAAACCTAAAATACAAAAACAGCCGAAAACAGAAACTGGCACTGGGGTGCACTGGATTAGTAAGTTAGTCCAAATATGATCAAAAGTGTATGGAAGTGTATGAATATCATAGCAATATCACCCAAAAGTGGCATGGAGCAAGCAGAAATTATAGATACGTTTTGGACGTATCACATAGTTGTCGAACCCGTAGGGTCCGCACGCTTAACGTTCGATGACGATCGGTATTATGAGTTTATGAGTTTTGATGTACCGAAGGTAGTTCGGAGTCCCGGATGTGATCACGGACATGACTAGAAGCCTCGGAATGTCCAAGACATAAAGATTGATACATTAGACGGTTATATTCGGACACCGGAAATGTTCCGGGTGATTTCGGAGAAAACCGAAGTGCCGGAGGGGTTACTGGAACCCCCCGAGGAAGTATTGGGCCTTAATGGGCCTTAGGGGAGAGAGAGCGCAGCATCCCAGGAGGTGGCGCGCCCCCTCCCATGGGGAGTCCGAATTGGACTGGGGGAGGGGCCGCGACCCCTCTTTCCCTCTCCCTCTCCCTCTCTTTCCTTCCCCCTTCCCACTTCCTAGTAGGACTAGGAAAGGATGAATCCTACTCCTACTAGGAGGAGGATTCCTCCTCTCCTTGGCGCGCCCATAGGGGCCGGCCGGCCCTCCCCCTTGCTCCTTTATATACGGGGGCAGGGGGCACCCTAGAACACACAAGCAACATTGTTTTAGCCGTGTGCGGTGCCCCCTCCACAGAAACACACCTCGGTCATATCGTTGCAGTGCTTAGGCGAAGCCCTACGCCGGTAGCTTCATCATCTCCTTCAGCATGCCGTCGTGCTGACGAAACTCTCCCGCGAAGCTCAACTGGATCAAGAGCTCATGGGACGTCATCGAGCTGAATGTGTGCTGAATGCGGAGGTGCTGTACGTTCGATGCTTGGATCGGTTGGATCGCGAAGACATTCGACTACATCAACCGCCTCACTAGACGCTTCTGCTTTCGGTCCATAAGGGTACGTAGACGCACTCTCCCCTCTCATTGATATGCTTCTAGTAGATAGATCTTGCGTGATCGTAGGAAAATTTTGAAATACTACATTCCCCAACAGTGGCATCATGAGCCAGGTCTATGCGTAGATGATATGCACGAGTAGAACACAATGAGTTGTGAGCGATAATAGTCATACTGCTTACCAGCATTCATACTTTGATTCAGCGGTCTTGTGGGATGAAGCGGCCCGGACCGACATTACGCGTACGCTTACGCGAGACTGGTTTCACCGTTACGAGCACTCGTGGCTTAAAGGTGACCGGTGGGTGTCTGTCTCTCTCACTTTAGTTGAATCAAGTGTGGCTACGCCCGGTCCTTGTGAAGGTTAAAACATCACATACTTGATGAAAATTGTTGTGGTTTTTGTATGCGTAGGTAAGAACGTTCCTTGCTAAGCCCGTAGCAGCCACGTAAATCTTGCAACAATAAAGTAGAGGACGTCTAACTTTGTTTTTGCAAGGCATGTTGTGATGTGATATGGTCAAGACGTGATGAGTTATACGTTATTGTATGAGATGATCATGTTTTGTAAAGTTATCGGCAACCGACAGGAGCAGCCTTATGGTTGTCTCTTTATTGTATGAATTGTGAGGGCCATGTAATTGCTTTACTTTATCACTATGAGTTAGCGATAGTAGTAGTAGCAATAGTTGGCGAGACGACCATGACGCTGCGATGAAGGTCATGGTGTCTAGCCGGTGACGATGGAGATCATGATGATTCTTTGGAGATGGAGATCAAAAGCACAAGATGATGATGATGGCCATATCATGTCACATATTTTGATTGCATGTGATGTTTGTCTTATTATGCTTCTTATTTTGCTTAGTACGGCGGTAGCATTATAAGATGATCCCTTAGAAAATTTCAAGGTACAAGTGTTCTCCCTGAGTATGCACCGTTGCAAAAGTTCGTCGTGCCGAGACACCACGTGATGATCGGGTGTGATAAGCTCTACGTTCAAATACAACGGGTGTAAGACAGTTTTGCACATGCAGAATACTCGGGTTAAACTTGACGAGCCTAGCATGTACAGACATGGCCTCGGAACACTGGAGACCGAAAGGTCGAGCGTGAATCATATACTCCCTCTGTCCGGAAATACTTGTCATCAAAATGAATGAAAAAGGGTGTATCTAGATGTATTTTGGTTCTAGATACATTCCTTTTTGACCATTTTGATGACAAGTATTTTCGGACGGAGGGAGTAGTAGATATGATCAACATAAGATGTTCACCATTGAAAACTACTCCATCTCACGTGATGATCAGACATGGTTTAGTTGATTTGGATCGCGTGATCATTTAGATGACTAGAGGGATGTCAATCTAAGTGGGAGTTCTTTAGTAATATGATTAATTGAACTTTAATTTATCATGAACTTAGTACCTGATAGTATTTTGCATGTCTATGTTGTTGTAGATAGATGGCCCGTGCTATTGTTCCGTTGAATTTTAATGCGTTCCTAGAAAAAGCTAAGTTGAAAGATGATGGTAGCAACTACACGGACTGAGTCCATAACTTGAGGATTATCCTCATTGCTGCACAGAAGAATTATGTCCTAGAAGCACCGCTAGGTGACAAGCCTACCGCGAGAGCTACTTCGGACGTTATGAACATTTGGCAAGCTCGTTCTGATGACTACACGATAGTTGCCATCCTTTACGGCTTAGAACTGGGACTTCAACGGCGTTTTGAACGTCATGGAGCATATGAGATGTTCCAGGAGTTGAAGTTAATATTTCAAGCAAATGCCCGGATTGAGAAATATGAAATTTCCAATAAGTTCTACAGCTGCAAGATGGAGGAGAACAGTTATAT
Organism: Secale cereale; assembly: GCA_902687465.1. Classification (NCBI taxonomy): domain Eukaryota; kingdom Viridiplantae; phylum Streptophyta; class Magnoliopsida; order Poales; family Poaceae; genus Secale; species Secale cereale. The sequence continues at coordinate 582,283,449 of LR738709.1, forward strand.
CAGTGAACACTTGCTCAGAATGTCTGGGTACTACAATCATATGACTCAACTTGGATGCAAAGTTGACGAAGATAGTGTTATTGATAGAGTTCTTCAATCACTGCCACCAAGCTATAAAGGCTTCGTGATGAACTATAACATGCAAGGGATGCAGAAGACAATTCCCGAGCTCTTCGCTATGCTCAAAGCTGCGGAGGTAGAAATCAAAAAGGAGCATCAAGTGTTGATGATTAACAAGACCACTAGTTTCAAGAAAAAGGGCAAGGGAAAGAAGGGGAACTTCAAGAAGAATAGCAAGACAGTTGCTACTCCCACGAAGAAACCCAAGTCTGGAGCCAAGCCTGAAACTGAGTGCTTCTACTGCAAAGGGACTGGACACTGGAAGCGGAACTGCCCCAAGTGTTTGGCGGATAAGAAGGATGGCAAAGTGAACAAAGGTATATTTGATATACATGTTATTGATGTGTACCTTACTAATGCTCATAGTAGCACCTGGGTATTTGATACTGGTTCGGTTGCTAATATTTGTAACTCGAAACAGGGGCTTCAGATTAAACAAAGATTAGCTAAGGACGAGGTGACGATGCGCGTGGGAAATGGTTCCAAAGTCGATGTGATCGCCGTCGGCACGCTACCTCTACATCTACCATCGGGATTAGTTTTAGACCTAAATAATTGTTATTTGGTGCTAGCATTGAGCATGAACATTATATATGGATCTTGTTTGTTGCGAGACGGTTATTCATTTAAATCAGACAATAATGGTTGTTCTATTTATATGACTAATATCTTTTATGGTCATGCACCCTTGAAGAGTGGTCTATTCTTGTTAGATCTCGATCATAGTGATACACATATTCATAATATTGAAACCAAAAGATGCAAGGTTGATAATGATAGTGCAACTTATTTGTGGCACTGTCGTTTAGGTCATATTGGTGTAAAGCGCATGAAGAAACTCCATACTGATGGACTTTTGGAATCACTTGATATGAATCACTTGGTGCTTGTGAACCATGCCTCATGGGCAAGATGACTAAAACTCCATTCTCCGGAACAATGGAGCGAGCAACTGATTTGTTGGTAATCATACATACTGATGTATGTGGACCAATGAGTGTTGAGGCTCGCGGCGGGTATTGTTATTTTCTGACCTTCACTGATGATTTGAGAAGATATGGGCATATCTACTTGATGAAATACAAGTCTGAAACATTTGAAAAGTTCAAAGAATTTCAGAGTGAAGTAGAGAGTCATCGTAACGAGAAAATAAAGTTTCTACGATCTGATTGTGGAGGCGAATATTTGAGTTATGAGTTTGATCTTCATTTGAAACAATGTGGAATAGTTTTACAACTCACGCCACCCGGAACACCACAGCGTAATGGTGTGTCCAAACGCCGTAACTGTACTTTATTAGCTATGGTGCGATCTATGATGTCTCTTATCGATTTACCACTATCGTTTTGGGGTTATGCTTTAGAGACAGTTGCATTCACGCCTTATGAACTGTGGTTTGGAAAGAAACCAAAGTTGTCGTTTCTTAAAGTTTGGGGCTGCGATGCTTATGTGAAAAAGCTTCAACCTGATAAGCTCGAACCCAAGTCGGAGAAATGTGTCTTCATAGAATACCCAAAGGAAACTGTTCGTTACACCTTCTATCACAGATCCGAAGGCAAGATATTCGTTGCTAAGAATGGATCCTTTCTAGAGAAGGAGTTTCTCTCGAAGAAATGAGTGGGAGGAAAGTAGAACTTGATGAGGTAATTGTACCTTCTCCTGAATTGGAAAGTAGCACATCACAGAAACTAGTTCCAGTGATTCCTACACCAATCAGTGAGGAAGCTAATGATGATGATCATGAAACTTCGGATCAAGTTACTACTAAACCTCGTAGGTCAACCAGAGTACGTTCCGCACCAGAGTGGTACTGCAGCCCAATTTTGGAAGTCATGTTACTAGACCATGGTGAACCTATGAACTATGAGGAAGCGATGATGAGCCCAGATTCCGCAAAATGGCTAGAGGCCATGAAATCTGAGATGGGATCCATGTATGAGAACAAAGTATGGACTTTGGTTGACTTGCCCGATGATCGGCAAGCCATTGAAAATAAATGGATCTTCAAGAGGAAGACCGACGCCGACGATAATGTTACTGTCTACAAAGCTCGACTTGTTGCGAAAGGTTTTCGACAAGTTCAAGGAGTTGACTATGATGAGACTTTCTCACCCGTAGCTATGCTTAAGTCTGTCCGAATCATGTTAGCAATTGCCGCATTTTATGATTATGAAATCTGGCAAATGGATGTCAAAACTGCATTCCTAAATGGATACCTCAAAGAAGAGTTGTATATGATGCAACCAGAAGGTTTTGTCGATCCTAAAGGTGCTAACAAAGTGTGCAAGCTCCAGCGATCCATCTATGGACTGGTGCAAGTATCTCGGAGTTGGAATATACGCTTTGATGAGATGATCAAAGCATATGGTTTTATACAGACATTTGGAGAAGCCTCTATTTACAAGAAAGTGAGTGGGAGCTCTATAGCATTTCTGATATTATATGTGGATGACATATTGTTGATTGGAAATGATATATAATTTTTGGATAGCATAAAGGATACTTGAATAATAATTTTTCAATGAAAGACCTCGGTGAAGCTGCTTATATATTAGGCATCAAGATCTATAAAGATAGATCAAGACGCTTAATTGGACTTTCACAAAGCACATACCTTGATAAAGTTTTGAAGAAGTTCAAAATGGATCATTCGAAGAAAGGGTTCTTGCATGTGTTATAAGGTGTGAAGTTGAGTAAGACTCAATGCCCTACCACTGCAGAAGATAGAGAGAAAATGAAAGTCATTCCCTATGCCTCAGCCATAGGATCTATCATGTATGCAATGTTGTGTACCAGACCTGATGTGTGCCTTGCTATAAGTTTAGCAAGGAGGTACCAAAGTAATCCACGAGTGGATCACTAGACAGCGGTCAAGAACATCCTGAAGTACCTGAAAAGGACAAAGGATATGTTTCTCGTTTATGGAGGTGACAAAGAGCTCGTCGTAAACGGTTACGTCGATTCAAGATTTGACACTGATCCGAATGACTCTAAGTGACAAACCGGATATGTATTTTTATTGAACGATGGAGCTGTCAGTTGGTGCAGTTCCAAGCAGAGCATCGTGGCGGGATCTACATGTGAAGCGGAATACATAGCTGCTTCGGAAGCAGCAAATGAAGGAGTCTGGATGAAGGAGTTCATATCCGATCAAGGTGTAATACCTAGTGCATCGGGTCCAATGAAAATCTTTTGTGACAACACTGGAGCAATAGCCCTGGCGAAGGAATCCGGGTTTCACAAGAGAACAAAGCACATCAAGAGACGCTTCAATTCCATCTGCGATCAAGTCAAGGAGGGAGACATAGAAATTTGCAAGATACATATGGATCTGAATGTAGCAGACCTGTTGACTAAGCCTCTTGCACGAGCAAAACATGATCAACACCAAGACTCCATGGGTGTTAGAATCATTACTATGTAATCTGGATTATTGACTCTAGTTCAAGTGGGAGACTGAAGGGAATATGCCCTAGAGGAAATAATAAAGTTGTTATTTGTATTTCCTTATATCATGATAAATGTTTATTATTCATGCTAGAATTGTATTAACCGAAAACTTAGTACATGTGTGAATACATAGACAAAACAGAGAGTCCCTAGTATGCCTCTACTAGACTAGCTCATTGATCAAAGATGGTTATGTTTCCTAGCCATAGACATGAGTTGTCATTTGGTCAACGGGATCACATCATTAGAAGAATGATGTGATGGACAAGACCCATCCATTAGCTTAGCAACTTGATCGTTTAGGTTTACCGCTATTGCTTTCTTCATAACTTATACATGTTCCTATGACTATGAGATTGTGCAACTCCCGAATACTGGAGGGACACCTTGTGTGCTATCAAACGTCACAACGTAACTGGGTGATTATAAAGATGCTCTGCATGTGTCTCCGAAGGTGTTTGTGGTGTTGGCATTGATCAAGAATAAGATTTCTCACTCCGAGTGTCGGAGAGGTATCTCTGGGCCCTCTCGGTAATACACATCATAATAAGCCTTGCAAGCAAATGACTAATGAGTTAATCACGAGATGATGCATTACGGAATGAGTAAAGAGACTTGTCGGTAAGGAGATTAACTAGGTAAGGAGATTAACTAGGTAACATGCCGATGACAAAGGGAACAACGTACTTTTTTATGCGGTTTGAGCGATAAAGATCTTCATAGAATATGTAGGAGCCAATATGAGCATCCAGGTTCCGCTATTGGTTATTGACCGGAGATGAGTCTCGATCATGTCTACATAGTTCTCGAACCCGTAGGGTTCGCATGCTTAACGTTCGATGACGATCGATATTATGAGTTTATGAGTTTTGATGTACCGAAGGTAGTTCGGAGTCCCGGATGTGATCACGGACATGACGAGGAGTCTCGGAATGTCCGAGACATAAAGATCGATATATTTGACAGCTATATTCGGACACCGGAAGTGTTCCGGGTGATTTTGGAGAAAACCGGAGTGCCGGAGGGGTTACTGGAACCCCCCGAGGAAGTATTGGGCCATAATGGGCCTTAGGGGAGAGAGAGGGCAGCAGCCCAGGAGGTGGCGCGCCCCCTCCCATGGGGAGTCCGAATTGGACTAGGCGAGGGGGTGCGGCCCCTCTTTCCTTCTCCATCTCCCTCTCTTTCCTTCCCCATTCCCTCTTCCTAGTAGGACTAGGAAAGGATGAATCCTACTCCTACTAGAAGGAGGATTCCTCCTCTCCTTGGTGCGCCCATAGGAGCCGGCCGGCCCTCCCCCTTGCTCCTTTATATACGGGGGCAGGGGGCACCCTAGAACACACAAGCAACATTGTTTTAGCCGTGTGCGGTGCCCTCCTCCATAGAGACACACCTCGGTCATATCTTTGCAGTGCTTAGGCGAAGCCTTGCGTCGGTAGCTTCATCATCTCCCTCACCACGCCGTCGTGCTGACGAAACTCTCCCGTGAAGCTCAACTGGATCAAGAGCTCGTGGGACGTCATCGAGCTGAACGTGTGCTGAACGCGGAGGTGGCGTACGTTCGGTGCTTGGATCGGTTGGATCGCGAAGACGTTCAACTACATCAACCGCGTCACTAGACGCTTCCGCTTTCAGTCTGCAAGGGTACGTAGACGCACTCTCCCCTCTCGTTGCTATGCTTCTAGTAGATAGATCTTGCGTGATTGTAGGAAAATTTTGAAATACTACGTTCCCCAACAGAATAAGACCACTAAGTTCAAGAAAGGCAAGGGTAAGAAGAACTTCAAGAAGGATGGCAAGAGAGTTGCCTCGCCTCGTAAGCCAGTTGCCGCAAAGAAGCCAAAGAATGGACCCAAGCCTGAGACTGAGTGCTTTTATTGTAAGGGAAATGGTCACTGGAAGCGGAACTGCCCCAAGTTCTTAGCGGATAAGAAGGCCGGAAATGTCAAAGGGGCTGCGGAATAAGCGGAGACTGGCAAAGGACGAGGTGACGATGCGCGTCGGGAATGGTTCCAAGGTCGATGTGATTGTCATCGGCACGCTACCTCTGCATCTACCTTCGGGATTAGTTTTAAACCTCAATAATTGTTACTTAGTACCAGCTTTGAGCATGAACATTGTATCTGGATCTCGTTTAATGCGAGATGGCTACTCATTTAAATCCAAGAATAATGGTTGTTCTATTTATATGAGAGATATGTTTTATGGTCATGCCCCGCTGGTCAATGGTTTATTTTTATTGAATCTCGAGCGTGATGTCACACATATTCATAGTGTGAATGCCAAAAGATGTAAGGTTGATAATGATAGTCCCACATACTTGTGGCACAGCCTCCTTGATCATATCGGTGCCAAACGCATGAAGAAACTCCATGCCGATGGACTTTTGGAGTCTCTTGATTATGAATCATTTGACACATGAGAACCATGCCTCCTCGGCAAGATGACCAAGACTCAGTTCTCCGGAACAATGGAGCGAGCAACCAACTTGTTGGAAATAATACATTCTGATGTATGCGGTCCAATGAGCGTTGAGGGTCACGGTGGCTATTGTTATGTTCTCACCCTCACCAATGACTTAAGTAGATATGGGTATGTCTACTTATTGAAACACAAGTCTGAGACTTTTGAAAAGTTCAAGGAATTTCAAAGCGAGGTAGAGAACCAACGTGACATGAAAATAAAGTTCTTACGATCAGATCGTGGAGGAGAATATTTGAGTCACGAGTTTGATCTTCATTTGAAACAATGTGGAATAGTTTCACAACTCACGCCGACTGGAACACCTCAGCGTAATGGTGTGTCCGAACGTCGTAATCGCACTCTATTGGATATGGTGCAATCCATGATGTCTCTTACCGATTTACCGCTATCATTTTGGGGTTATGCTTTAGAGACTGCCACATTCACTTTAAATAGGGCACCGTCTAAATCCGTTGAGACGACACCGTATGAATTATGGTTTGGGAAGAAACCTAAGCTGTCGTTTCTGAAAGTTTTTGGATGTGATGCTTATGTCAAGAAACTTCAACCTGAAAAGCTCGAACCCAAATCGGAAAAGTGCATATTCATAGGATACCCTAAGGAAACTATTGGGTATACCTTCTACCTTAGATCCGAAGGCAAGATCTTTGTTTCCAAGAATGGATCCTTTCTGGAGAAAGAGTTTCTCTCGAAAGAAGTAAGCGGGAGGACAGTAGAACTTGATGAGGAATACCCCCTCTTGAACCGAAGAGTAGCGCAACGCAGGAAGATGTTTCTGTGGTACCTGCACCGACTAGAGAGGAAGTTAATGATGATGACCATGAAACTTCGGATCAAGTTGCTACTGAACTTCGTAGGTCCACGAGGACACGTTCTGCCGCAGAGTGGTACATCAACCCTGTCCTGGAAATCATTTTGTTAGACAATGGTGAAACTTCGAACTATGAAGAAGCGATGGCGGGCCCAGTTTCCAACAAATGGCTTGAAGCCATGAAATCCGAGATAGGATCCATGTATGAGAACAGAGTATGGACTTTGGTGGACTTGCCCGATGATCGGCAAGCCATAGAGAACAAGCGGATCTTTAAGAAGAAGACTGACGCGGATGGAAATGTGACCATCTATAAGGCTCGGCTTGTCGCTAAGGGTTATCGACAAGTTCAAGGAATTGACTACGATGAGACTTTATAACCTATAGCGATGCTGAAGTCCGTCCGAATCATGTTAGAAATTGCCGCATTCTATGATTATGAGATTTGGCAAATGGACGTCAAAATGGCATTCCTTAAGGAAGAATTGTATATGATACAACCCGAAGGTTTTGTCGATCCTAAGAATGCTCACAAGGTATGCAAGCTCCAGCGCTCCATCTATGGGATGGTGCAAGCATCTCGGAGTTGGAACATTCGCTTTGATGAAGTGATCAAAGTATTTGGGTTTCTACAGACTTTTGGAGAAGCCTGTATTTACAAGAAAGTGAGTGGGAGCTCTGTAGCATTTCTCATATTATATGTGGATGACATATTGTTGATGGGAAATGGCATAGAACTTTTGGAAAGCATAAAGGCCTACTTGAATAAGTGTTTTTCAATGAAGGACCTTGGAGAAGCTGCTTACATATTAGGCATCAAGATCTATAGAAATAGATCGAGACGCCTCATTGGTCTTTCACAAAGCACATACCTTGACAAGATATTGAAGAAGTTTAATATGGATCAGTCCAAGAAGGGGTTCTTGCCTGTATTGCAAGGTGTGAGATTGAGCGCAACTCAATGCCCAACCACGACAGAAGATAGAGAAAAGATGAGTGTCATCCCGTATGCCTCAGCCATAGGCTCTATTATGTATGTCATGCTGTGTACCAGACCTGATGTGAACCTTGCCTTGAGTTTGGTAGGGAGGTACCAAAGTGATCCCGGAATGGAACACTGGACAGCGGTCAAGAATATCCTGAAGTACCTGAAAAGAACTAAGCATATGTTTCTCATTTATGGAGGTGACGAAGAGCTCATCGTAAAGGGTTACGTCGATGCTAGCTTCGACACAGATCTGGATGACTCCAAGTCACAAACGGATACGTGTATATTTTGAATGGTGGGGCAGTCAGCTGGTGCAGTTGCAAGCAAAGCGTCATGACGGCATCTACATGTGAAGCGGGGTACATAGCTGCTTCGGAAGCAGCGCAGGAAAGAGTTTGGATGAAGGAGTTCGTCACCGACCTAGGAGTTATTCCCAATGCGTCGGGCCCGATGACTCTCTTCTGTGACAACACTCGAGCTATTGCCATTGCCAAGGAGCCCATATTTCACAAGAAGACCAAGCACATCAAGCGTCGCTTCAACTCCATTCGTGGTTATATTCAAGATGGAGACATAGATATTTGTAAAGCACATACGGATCTGAATGTCACAGATCCATTGACTAAACCTCTTCCACAAGAAAAACATGATCAACACCAAAACTCTATGGGTGTTCGATTCATCACAATGTAACTAGAATATTGACTCTAGTGCAAGTGGGAGACTGTTGGAAATATGCCCAAGAGGCAATAATAAGATAGTTATTATTATATTTCCTTGTTCGTGATAATTGTCTATTGTTCATGCTATAATTGTATTAACCGGAAACTGTAATACATGTGTGAATACATAGACCACAACACGTCCCTAGTGAGGCTCTAGTTGACTAGCTCGTTGATTAATAGATGGTTTTGGTTTCCTGACCATGCACATTGGATGTCGTTGATAACGGGATCACATCATTGGGAGAATGATGTGATGGACAAGACCCAATCCTAAGCACAACACAAGATCGAGTAGTTCATTTGCTACAGTTTTTCTAATGTCAAGTATCATTTCCTTAGACCATGAGATTGTGCAACTCCCGGATACCGTAGGAATGCTTTGGGTGTATCAAACGTCACAACGTAACTGGGTGGTGCTACTTCTCGAGCTTGCGTTGTATTCCCTCGAATAGGAAAGGGTGATACAGCACAGTAGCGTAAGTATTTCCCTCAGTTTTTGAGAACCAAGGTACCAATCCAGTAGGAGACCACGCGCGAGTCCCTCGCACCTGCACAAACAAATAAGAACTTTGTAGCCAATGCGATAAGGGGTTGTCAATCCCTTCACGGTCACTTACGAAAGTGAGATCTGATAGATAGGATAGTATAATATTTTTGGTATTTTTTATATAAGAACAGAAAGTAAATAAAGCAAAGTAAAGTAGATGGAAGATTAATATGTTGAGAATAGACCCGGCGGCCATAGGTTTCGCTAGTGGCTTCTCTCATGAAAGCAGAATTCTATGGTGGGTGAACAAATTACTGTCGAGCAATTGATAGAAAAGCGCATAGTTAAGAGAATATCTAGGCATGATCATTATATATAGGCATCACGTCCGTGACAAGTAGACCGAAACGATTCTGCATCTACTACTATTACTCCACACATCGACCGCTATCCAGCATGCATCTAGAGTATTAAGTTCAAAAGAACAGAGTAATGCTTTAAGCAAGATGACATGATGTAGAGGGATAAACTCAAGCAATAAGATATAAACCCCATCTTTTTATCCTCGATGGCAACAATACAATACGTGCCTTGCTGCCCCTGCTGTCACTGGGAAAGGACGCCGCAAGATTAAACCCAAAGCCAAGCACTTCTCCCATTGCAAGAACTATAGATCTAGTAGGCCAAACCAAACCAATAATTCGAAGAGACTTGCAAGGATATTATAATCATACATAAAAGATTTCAGAAAAGAATCAAATATTGTTCATAGATAATCTTGATCATAAATCCACAATTCATCGGATCTCGACAAACACACCGCAAAAAGATTACATCGAATAGATCTCCTCGACAGTGGCGGTGCCAGGATCCAAACCTTATGATGTCAAGATTTTGGTAACGAAATTTTTTATACACAAATTAAACAGTAACAAAAAATTCATACTTTGTATTAATATATTTATGTAGTGGACCTTTTGGACCAATATAAAAAAGCGCCTTTCTGCTCCCGGGCTCAAATGAGCCCGGTGAACAGTAAAATCGAAAAAAATTCAAAAAAATCCAAAAGTTTTTTTGGGTGAAACATTGACAAAAGTTCTAAGTGCATGCAAAAATTTGTCTAGGAATCACATTTCTGTAAGGCGTGGCAAAAAAAACAAATTCAGTGCTCCAAAATGCTTTTGAAAGTAGCATTTTCAGAGTACTGATTTTGTTTTTTTTTTTGCCACGCCTTCTAGGAATGTTATTTCATGACAAAGTTTTGCAAGCACTTACAACTTTTATCAATGTTTCACCTAAAAAAATTTGGAATTTTTTGAAAAAAAATCGATTTTTTTTCGATTTTACTGTTCACTCGAGGTCATTTGAGCTCGGGTGCAGATACTCCACGTCCACCAATATAAGGCTTCCTTTGCTAGTTTGCTTCTTTTTGCGCAGCCAAACGTTGCCCATAATAGATGGCAAGTGGGCCTTGTTGTCAATTTTCAGAATATGTTTATTCAGCAGCTGAGTACACATGCATGGGGTCTTTCAATTTCCAAATCCCTGTGTAGTCAAGCGACTGCACAGCCACAACGTGGCTTCGCCACTGCTCCTCGAAGATCGAGGAGAACTTTGTATTGCGATCCAAAAAGAGAGAAGAAGCCATCTAGCTAATAACTATGGACCCGAAGGTCTGTGGTAAACTACTCACAACTCATTGGTGAGGCTATGGTGTTGATGTAGAAGCACTCCGTGATGGATCCCCCTATTGGCGGAGCTCCGGAACATGCCCCAAGATGGGATCTCACGGGAACAGAAGGTTGCGGCGGTGGAATTAGGGTTTTCTCTGGTGCCTCGATGTTTTCAGGGTACGTGGACTTATATAGGAGGGAGAAGTACGTCGGTGGAGCAACATGGGGCCCACGAGGGTGGGGGCCGCGCCTGCCCCCCTGGGCGCGCCCTGCCCCCTCGTGGGCACCCCGTTTCTTTTCTGACTTGGTCCCCAAGTCTCTCGTGAAGATATCGTTCCAAAAATAACTCTCCCGGAGGTTTCATTCCGTTTAGAGTCCGTTTGATATCCCTTTTATGCGAAACACTGAAATAGGCAAAAAACAGCAATTTGCACTGGGCCTTGGGTTAGTAGGTTAGTCCCAAAATAATATAAAAGTGTATAATAAAGCCCATTAAACATCCAAAACAGAATATATAATAGCATGGAACAATCAAAAATTATAGATACGTTGGAGACGTATCAAGCATCCCCAAGCTTAATTCCTGCTCGTCCTCGAGTAGGTAAATGATAAAAACAGAATTTTTGATGTGGAATGCTAACCAACATAATTATCAATGTAAATTCTTTATTGTGGCATGAATGTTGAGATCCAAAAGATTCAAGACAAAAGTCTATGTTGACATAAGAATAATAATACTTCAAGCATACTAACAAAGCAATCGTGTCTTATCAAAATAACATGGCTAAAGAAAGTTATCTGTACAAAATCATATAGTCTGGCTATGCTCCCTCTTCATCACACAAAATATTTAAATCATGCACAACCCCGCTTTTAGCCAAGCAATTGTTTCATACTCAAAATTTTCAAACCTTTCAACTTTCACGCAATACATGAGCGTGAGCCATGGATATAGCACTATAGGTGGAATAGAGTTGTGGTTGTGGAGGAGACAAAAAGGAGGAAGATAGTCTCACATCAACTAGGCGTATCAATGGGATATGGAGATGCCCATCAATAGATATTAATGTGAGTGAGTAGGGATTGCCATGCAACGGATGCACTAGAGCTATAAGTGTATGAAAGCTCATCAAAAGAAACTAAGTGGGTGTGCATCCAACTTGCTTGCTCATGAAGACCGAGGGCATTTGAGGAAGCCCATCGTTGGAATACACAAGCCAAGTTCTATAATGAAAATTCCCACTAGTATATGAAAGTGACAAAACAAGAGACTCTCTATCATGAAGATCATGGTGCTACTTTGAAGGACAAGTGTGGAAAAGGATAGTAGCATTACCCCTTCTCTGTTTTCTCTCAAAAAATTTGGAGGGGCTTTTTCTCTCTTTTTTTATTAGCCTCTCTCTATTTTTTTGGGCCATCTCTTCTTTTTTTTTTATTTGGCCTTTCCTCACATGGGACAATGCTCTAATAATGAAGATCATCACACTTTTATTGACTTACAACTCAAAGATTACAACTCGAAGCTAGAACAAAATATAACTCTATGTGAATGATGATGAAGCATGTCATATGAACGGAACGGTGGAAAGTTGCATGGAAATATATCTCGGAATGGCTATGAAATGCCATGATAGGTAGGTATGGTGGCTATTTTTAGGAAGGTATATGGTGGGTGTATGGTACCGGCGAAAGTTGCACGGTACAAGAGAGGCTTGCAATGGTGGAAGGGTGAGAGTGCGTATAATCCATGGACTCAACATTAGTCATAAAGAACTCATATACTTATTGCAAAAATCTACGAGTTATCAAAACAAAGTACTCAACGTATGCTCCTAGGGGAAGGGTTGGTAGGAGTTAACCATCGCGCGATCCCGACCTCCACACAAAGGATGACACTCAATAAATAAATCATGCTCCAACTTCGTCACATAACGGTTCACCATACGTGCATGCTACGGGAATCACAAACTTTAACACAAGTGTTTCTAAAATTTACAATTACTCCACTAGCATGACTCTAATATCACCATCCTCATATCTCAAAACAATCATCAAGTATCAAACTCTCATATCATTCAATGCACTTATATGAAAGTTTTTACTATACTCATCTTGGATGCCTATCATATTAGGACTTAGTTTTATAACCAAAGCGCATTACCATGCTGTTCTAAAAGACTCTCAAAAGGATATAAGTGAATCATGAGAGATCAACAATTTCTACAAAATAAAACCACCACCGTGCTCTAAAAGATATAAGTGAAGCTCTAGAGCAAAACTATCTAGCTCAAAAGATATAAGTGAAGCACATAGAGTATTCTAATAAATTCTAAATCATATTTATCTCTCTAAAAAGGTGTGTCCAGCAAGGATGATTGTGGCAAAATAACAAGCAAAGACTCAAATCATACATGACGCTCCAAGCAAAACACATATCATGTGGTGAATAAAAATATAGTCCCGAGTATAGTTACCGATAGATGAAGAAGAAAGAGGGGATGCCTTCCCGGGGCATCCCCAAGCTTAGGCTTTTGGTTGTCCTTGAATTTTACCTTGGGGTGCCTTGGGAATCCCCAAGCTTAGGCTCTTGCCACTCTTTGTTCCATAATCCATCAAAGCCATACTCAAAACTTGAAAACTTCACAACACAAAAGTTAGCCAAAAATCTCGTGAGCTCCGTTAGTATAAGAAAACAAACCACCACTCAAAGGTACTGCTATGAACTCATTCTTTGTTTATATTGGTATTAAACCTACTGTATTCCAACTTCTCCATGATTCATACCCCCGATACTACTCATAGATTCATCAAAATAAGCAAACAACACACGAAAAACAGAATCTGTCAAAAACCGAACAGTCTGTAGTAATCTGTAACTTTCGAATACTTCTGTAACTCCAAAAAAATTGAAATAAATTGGTAAACGTGAGGAATTTGTCTATTAATCATCTTCAAAAAGAATCAACTAAAAAGCACTCTCCAGTAAAAAATTACAGCCAATATCGTGAGCGCTAAAGTTTCTGTTTTTTACAGCCTGATCATATAAACTTCACACAAGTCTTCCCAAAGGTTCTACTTGGCACAAACACCAATTAAAACACAAAACCACATCTAAACAGAATCTAGATGCAATATTTATTCCTAAACAGAAGCAAAAATAAAGAAAATAAAATTGGGTTGCCTCCCAACAAGCGCTATCGTTTAACGCCCCTAGCTAGGCACGATACAAGAATATATCTAGGTATTGCCATCTTTGGTAGGCAATCCATAAGTGGCTCTCATAACAGATTCATAAGGTAATTTGATTTTGAGTTAAATACACCACAAGTGCCTAAACTTGTTCTAGACGTTCAGTTTAGTGCCTAAAGTTGCAAAATACGTACAAGTAGTGCCATAACTTGTACAAATGGTGCATCTACGGTACCTTCGCTTGTATTCCGCCGTATGCGTCGTCTGCATGGCTTGACAGCTGGCGTATGGCCTACACGTCAGTGGGTATGAGCGTGGGCACAGCTGGGTGTTGTGGTTATTTTGCAGAGATCCCTTTAGGATTTAATTAATTATTGCAAGGAGTCCCTTGTGATTGCATGTTATGTTTGCGCATAGGTACCTGGAATGATGTGCCCTTTCATCCTAATTCTTGCTGATCATGATTCCCTCTCGCTTTGATTTGCACTTATAGATCACATCTAGTATTAGTTCATGAATAAACTTCTGCTGCATTATAGTACATGAATGAACTGCTGCTTTTTTTTAGAAAATGAGGATGACCCCTGGCCTCTGCATCTGGGCGATGCATACGGCCACTTTATTAATTATTCTCACAAGACCTTACAAAGTCATACAACAGTAGACTAAAGCCACCGTCTAATCAACAAACTGTCGCTACACCTATCCAGTTGATGAAGGGGCACAGATAGCCTGGGCCTAATACCAAACAGACATCGCAGCCAAGCCTAACATCTAAGACCTGAGACCCCAACCTAGCCACTTGTCGGGTCTGGGGCACACACTGGTTCGGCGTGCCCTCAGAGGCCACCGCTCCATCTTCAGAACTATACTGATGCATCAACCTTGCTCGGTCTAGCTATCGTCGACGCCACCACGGCGCCCAACGTCACCTCCTCCCTGCGCGTAAACAACTGAGCACGTCGCGGTCGCCACTGATACACCTCAGTGCCATGCTGCCAAGTACCACCAGCCGACACAGCTTGAAGTCCTTGGAAGATCTGTCGTGCGTAGCACCTGCCGACCAGGTATGATAAAGCATAGCACCTGTCGGTCATGCATGACTTGACATCTCCATCGAAGCTCCGTGCAAGACATCGACTGCCGTCGGCTCGGTTTTCACCGACAACCATGTCTCCCCTACTCGCAGCCGGGACTAGATGGTGGATCTCGAGATCCGATCACCAAGCCTATGGCCGGCCATCTCTGGAAGAAGATGACCACCACGTCCACCAGCATCACCACGCCGGGCACGCATCGCCGCTGGCACCCCCATGGTGCCTAGAGGCTGACAAGCCCCGACGAACACCATGCCTCGCCAGCCACCATGGCCCAGGCCCAAGTACCACCAGATCCAGATCGGATCGGGGTCAAGGGCCTCAAGCCGCAGCCGCCACGGAGGCAGCACCACTGGACGGTGGCATGTCCTCCACCCCGCCGTAGGACCGAGTCATCCCCGGAGCTCCGTCGGGCCACGCCGCCAAGCCGCCGCCGGAAGAACTCGCGCCTCCACCAGGGGAGAGAGAGAGACGCGCCAGGGAGAGGCCCCGCCGCCGTCGGCACTTTCTAGGCTTTGCCCGGATGTGTCCCTCGGCGGCGGCGAGGGAGGAAGGATGGTGGAGGAGGGCCGGCGGCGCGGGGAGCTAGGGTTCCCCCGAGTCGCCTCAAACCCTTTTATTTTGCTTTGGTTCACATACAAAATTGTGATGCAATGGTACTGATGTGTGATCGAAGTTCACTATGGCATGAAAATTCTGATGATATGTTGTGTACTGCGGTCTAATTTATATCTTTGCATTCCGATATCATGTTGGGGGTTAAAAGACGAGTGTTGTGTACTGCTGTCTAATTTATAGCTTTGCACTGTGGCGAATTTATATATTTGCATTCTTATATCATGAAAATTCTGATGAGATGTTGCATTCAAAATTATTATATGTTTTCATAATATTTGTAACTTAATATTTCTGAAAATTGTGATGCCATGCTATGTTCAACATTATTTCACTCTGTCAGTCTACGCATGTAAGCTGTTCAGCTTGTTCAAACAGTAAACTGCAGCTTCTGCTCACTGGTGCCAGCCATCTGTAACAGCACAGGAGGAGTGCGAAGCAGACAAATGACTTATGCCTTCTGGCCTCCTCGTCTCCACTGCTCGTCGGCCAAACAACAATTATGAAGGTGAGAAGATTCCTCTGCCGCCACCGTCATCGCGTGGGTAGAGTTAGAGATTTTGCTTTCACGATTTGGGAGACAGGGGAATTAGCCATCAAGGGATATACACTCCTAGGATTTTCTGCGACATTTAATTAAAGTGCAGGGTTTCCCCTAAAAAACAGCACGCACAGCTCACAGTGCGCCCGCAGCCACTGACATGTGGGCCAAGAACACGCTGGCATGCCACACGTGCACTGCATACAGCGGAATACGAGCGAAGCCACCGTATATGCACCATTTGGACAAGTTATGGCACCACTTTTACGTGTTTTGCAACTTTAGGCACTAAACTGAACGCGTGGGGCAAGTTGAAGGACTCACAGTGTATTTGACTCTTTGATTTTCTTTCTAGGAAAGTGTTCCGTGCCTTTCCTTAACGGAAGTTGGAATCTAATATTTCCTTCCTTATATCAATAATTGCACCAATCGTTCTAAGGAAAGGTCTACCAAGAATAATGGGACATGAAGGATTGCAATCTATATCAAGAAAAATGAAATCTACGGGCACATAATTCCTATTGGCAACAATAAGAACATCATTAATCCTTCCCATAGGTTTCTTAATGGTAGAATCCGCAAGATGCAAATTTAAAGAACAATCATCAAGCTCATGGAAACCTAACATATCACACAAAGTTTTTGGAATTGTAGAAACACTTGCACCCAAATCACACAAAGCAAAGCATTCATGATCTTTAATTTTAATTTTAATAGTAGGTTCCCACTCATCATAAAGCTTTCTAGGGATAGAAACTTCTAATTCAAGTTTTTCTTCATAAGATTGCATCAAAGCAACAACTATGTGTTTGGTAAAAGCCTCATTTTGACTATAAGCATGCGGAGAATTTAGTACGGATTGCAACAAGGAAATACAATCTATTAAAGAGCAATTATCATAATTGAATCCATTGAAATCCAAAATAGTGGGTTCATCACTATGCAAAGTTTTAATCTCTTCAATCCCACTTTTAACAATTTTAGCATCAAGCTCTAAAAACTCCGAATCATTGGGACGCCTTTTAACTAAAGTAGACTCATCTCCAGTCCCATATTTATCAAGATTCATAATAGAAAACAAGGATCTAATAGGAGACACATCAATAACTTTCAGATCTTCATCTTTATTTTCATGATACTTAGAAGAACACGCTTTCATAAAGCAATCTCTTTTAGTACGCATCCTAGCGGTTCTGTCTTTGCACTCATCAATGGAAATTCTCATGGATTTGAGAGACTCATTGATATCATGCTTAGGTGTAATAGATCTAAGTTTCAAAGAATCAACATCAAGAGTAATTCTATCCATGTTTCTAGCCAACTCATCAATCTTAAGCAATTTTTCTTCAAGCAAAGCATTGAAATTCTTTTGTGAATTCATAAACTCTTTAACACTAGATTCAAAATCAGAGGGCATCTTACTAAATTTTCCATAAGAGTTGTTGTAGGAATTACCATAATTATTAGAGGAATTACTAGGAAAAGGCCTAGGATTAAACTTTCCTCTATAAGCATTGTTACCAAAATTGTTCCTACCAACAAAATTCACATCCAAAGATTCATTATTATTTTCAATCAACGTGGTTAAGGCATATCATTAGGATCAGAAGAAGCACTTTTAGTAGCAAATAATTTCATAAGTCCATCCATCTTTCCACTCAAAACACTAATCTCTTCAATAGCATGCACTTTATTACTAGTAGATCTTTCGGTGTGCCATTGAGAGTAGTTAACCATAATATTATCTAGGAGTTTGGTAGCTTCTCCTAAGGTGATTTCCATGAAAGTGCCCCCCGTGGCCGAATCTAAAAGATTTCTAGAAGCAAAATTCAAGCCAGCATAAATTTTTTGTATAATCATCGATAAGTTCAAACCATGTGTGGGGCAATTACGTATCATTAATTTCATTCTCTCCCAAGCTTGTGCAACATGCTCATGATCTAGCTGCTTAAAATTCATAATATCGTTTCTAAGAGAGATAATCTTAGCGGGAGGAAAATACTTAGAGATAAAGGCATCTTTGCACTTATTACATGAATCAATATTGTTTCTAGGCAAAGAGGAAAACCAAGTTTTAGCACGATCTCTAAGTGAAAACGGAAATAGCTTCAATTTAACAATACGATTATCCGTATCCCTCTTCTTTTGCATATCACATAAATTAACAAAGTTGTTCAGATGGGTAGCGGCATCTTCACTAGGAAGGGCAGAAAATTGATCTTTCATGACAAGATTCAACAGGGCAGCATTGATCTCACAAGATTCAGCATCGGTCATAGGAGCAATAGGCATGCTAATAAAATCATTATTGTTGGTATTAGAGAAGTCACACAATTTGGTATTGTCTTGAGCCATAGTGACAAGCAAGCAATCCAACACACAAGCAAACAAGAGGCAAGCGAACGGTAAACATACGGAAAAAGAAAAACAAATAAAAACGGCAAGGGTGAAGTGGGGGAGAGGAAAATGAGAGGCAAATAATGTAATGCGAAGGATAAGGGTTTGTGATAGGTACTTGGTATATGACTTTTGCATAAGCCTCCCCGGCAACGGCGCCAGAAGTTCTTCTTGCTACTTCTCGAGCTTGCATTGTATTCCCTCGAAGAGGAAAGGGTGATGCAGCACAGTAGCGTAAGTATTTCCCTCGGTTTTTGAGAACAAAGGTATCAATCCAGTAGGAGACTACGCGTGTGTCCCTCGCACCTGCACAAACAAATAAGAACTTCGTAGCCAACGTGATAAGGGGTTGTCAATCCCTTCACGGTCACTTATGAAAGTGAGATCTGATAGATAGGATAGTACAATATTTTTGGTATTTTTGATATAAGAACAGAAAGTAAATAAAGCAAAGTAAAGTAGATGGAAGATTAATATGTTGAGAATAGACCCAAGGGCATAGGTTTCACCAGTGGCTTCTCTCATGAAAGCAAAATTCTACGGTGGGTGAACAAATTACTGTCGAGCCATTGATAGAAAAGCGCATAGTTATGAGAATATCTAGGCATGATCATTATATATAGGCATCACGTCCGTGACAAGTTGACCGAAACGATTTTGCATCTACTACTATCACTCCACACATCGACTGTTATCCAGCATGCATCTAGAGTATTAAGTTCAAAAGAACAGAGTAATGCTTTAAGCAAGATGACATGATGTAGAGGGATAAACTCAAGCAATATGATATAAACCCCATCTTTTTATCCTCGATGGCAACAATACAATATGTGCCTTGTTGCCCCTACTGTCACTGGGAAAGGACACCGCAAGATTGAACCCAAAGCAAAGCACTTCTCCCATTGCAAGAACTATAGATCTAGTAGGCCAAACCAAACCAATAAGAAGAAGAGACTTGCAAGGATATTATAATCATACATAAAAGATTTCAGAAAAGAATCAAATATTGTTCATAGATAATCTTGATCATAAACCCACAATTCATCGGATCTCGACAAACACACCATAAAAAGATTACATCAAATAGATCTCCTCGAATATCGAGGAGAACTTTGTATTGAGATCCAAAAAGAGAGAAGATGCCATCTAGCTAATAACTATGGACCCGAAGGTCTTTGGTAAACTACTCACAACTCATTGGTGAGGCTATGGTGTTGATGTAGAAGCACTCCATGATGGATCCACCTTCAGGCGGAGCTCCGGAACAGGCCCCAAGATGGGATCTCACGGGAACAGAAGGTTGCGGCGGTGGAATTAGGGTTTTCTCTGGTGCCTCGGTGTTTTCAGGGTACGTGGACTTATATAGGAGGGAGAAGTACGTCGGTGGAGCAACATTGGGCCCACGAGGGTGGGGGCACGCCTGCCCCCCTGGGCGCGCCCTGCCCCCTCGTGGGCACCTCATTTCTTCTTTGACTTGGCCCCAAAGTCTCTCATGAAGATATCGTTCCAAAAATAACTCTCTCGAAGGTTTCATTCCGTTTGTACTCCGTTTGATATCCCTTTTCTACGAAACACTGAAATAGGCAAAAAAAATAGCAATTTGCACCGGGCCTTGGGTTAGTAGGTTAGTCCCAAAAATAATATAAAAGTGTATAATAAATCCCATTAAACATCCAAAACAGAATATATAATAGCATGGAACAATAAAAAATTATAGATACATTGGAGACGTATCAGGTGGCTATAAATGTGCACTACAGGTATCTCCAAAAGTGTGTGTTGGGTTGGCACGAATCGAGACTGGGATTTGTCTCTCCTTATGACGGAGAGGTATCTCTGGGCCCACTCGGCAATGCATCATCATAATGAGCTCAATGTGACTAAGGAGTTAGTCACGGGATCATGCGTTACGGAATGAGTAAAGAGACTTGCCGGTAACGAGATTGATCAAGGTATAGGGATACCGACGATCGAATCTCGGGCAAGTAACATACCGATGGACGAAGGGAATTGTATACATGATTGATTGAATCCCCGACATCGTGGTTCATTCGATGGGATCATCGTGGAACATGTGGGAGCCAATATGGGTATCCAGATCCTGCTATTGGTTATTGGCCGGAGAGATGTCTCGGTCATGTCTGCATGGTTCCCGAACCCGTATGGTCTACACACTTAAGGTTCAGTGACGCTAGAGTTGTAACGGGAAATTGTATGTGGTTATAGAAAGTTGTTCGGAGTCCCTAATGAGATCCCGGGCATCACGAGGAGTTTCAGAATGGTCCAGAGGTAAAGATTTATATATGGGAAGTCCAGTTTCAGCCACCGGAAGAGTTTCGGGGGTCATCGATATTGTACCGGGACCACCGAAAGGGTTCCGGGGCCCATCGGGTGGGGCCACCTGCCCCGGAGGGCTTAGTGGGCTGAATATGGGTGGGGACCAGCCCGTTAGCGGGTTGGTGCGCCCCCCAGGGCCTAAAGCGCCTAGGGTTAGAAACCCTAGGGGGTGGGGGCGCCTCCCACCTGCTTGGGGGACAAGTCACCCCCTCCTGGCCGCTGCCTCCCTCTAGATTGGATCTAGAGAGGCCGGTCCCCTCCCCCTTCCCCCTATATATAGTGAGGGGTGGGAGGGCGTCCGCACCCCTCTCCTGGCGCAGCTCTTCCCCCCTTCAACTCCTTCTCCTCCTCTGTAGCGCTTGGCGAAGCCCTGCCGGAGAACCGCAAGCTCCACCACCACGCCATTGTCCTGCCGAAGATCTCCCTCAACTTCTCCTCCCCCTTGCTGGATCAAGAAGGAGGAGACGTCCCCAGGATGTACGTGTGTTGAACGTGGAGGCGTCGCCCGTTCGGCGCTTGGATCGGATCTTCCGTGATTTGAATCGCCGCGAGTACGACTCCATCAACCGTGTTCTTGTAACGCTTCCTCTTAGCGATCTTCAAGGGTATGAAGATGCACTCCTTCTCTCTCGTTGCTAGCATCTCCTAGTTTGATCTTGGTGACACGTAGGATTTTTTTTTTGAATTATTACTACGTTACCCAACATGCAGTACAATAGTGATAAGTATTTTTCTCGGTTATGAACCAAGGTTATCAATCCAGTAGGAGAATCACGCAACACCTCGTTAGCAGTACCTGCACACAAAATAACAAATACTTGCACCCAACGCGAACAAGGGGTTGTCAATCCCTTGACGATTACTTGCAAGATTAAATTTTGTAGTGATAGATAGATTGATAAAACACAAAATAACATAAAGAAAGAAAACGTGCAGCACGGTAAGTTGGATTTTGATATATGATAAAAGTAGACTCGGGGGGGCCATAGTTTTCACTAGAGGCTTATCTCTTAAAATTAGCATACGATGGGTAAACAAATTACTATTGGGCAATTGATAGAAAAGCAAATAATCATGACGATATCCAAGGCAATAATCATATATAGACATCACTTCCGAGACAAGTAGACCGAAACGATTCTGCATCTACTACTATGACTCCACACATCGACCGCTATCCAGCGCGTATCTAGATTATTAAGTTCATAAAGAACGGAGTAACGCCTTAAGCAAAATGACATGATGTAGACAAAGTAAACTCACACATGAATAAATCCCATATTTTTATCCTTAATGGCAACGATACAAATACGTGTCATTTCCCTTTCTATCATTCGGATTGAGCATCGCAAGATCAAACCCATCATAAAGCACCTCTCCTATTGTAAGAAAAATCAATATAGTTGGCCAAACCAAATCAATAAATCGGAGAGAAATACGAATCTGTAGTAATCATGCATAAAAGAGTTCAGAGAAAACTCAAATAATATTCATCGATATTCTGATCATAAACTCACAATTCATCGGATCCCAACAAGAACACGGTAAAAATTCATTACATAGATATATGTCCAAGGACATCAAGGAGAACATTGTATTGAAGATCAAAGAGAGATAAGAAGCCATCTAGCTACTAACTATGGACGCGTAGGTTTCTGGTAAACTACTCACACATCATTAAAGGGGAGCAAGGTTGATGTAGAGCCCCTCTGTGATTGATTCCCCGTCCAGCAGAGTGTCGAAAAAGGCCTCTAGATGGGATCTCTCGAGAACAGGAACTTGCGACGGTGGAAAAAGTATATCACCTGGCTCTCTGTTGGTTTCTCGATTTAGAGAATTTATAAAGGCGGAATTAGGTCAAACGAGTTGTGTGGGCCCCATGATCCACTAGGGCACGACCACCCCCCGTGCGTGCCCTGGTGCGTCATGGGCCCACCTTCTATCTTTTGGCCCTCTCCCGAAGCTTCGAGTGTCTCTTTTGTCCAGAAAAAAAATCTCCATATAGTTTCGTGGTAATTGGACTTCGGTTGATACTGATATTCTGAGAACCAAAAAACTGGCAAAAAAAGCAACTAGCACTGGTCACTAAGCTAATAAGTTAGTCCCCAAAAAGATATAAAGTGCTTGTAAATGTATATAAAACATCCCAAATTGGTACTATAATAGCATGGAACAATCAAAAATGGTAGATACGTTGAAGACGTACCAAAGGCCCTCAGATCCCTTAAACCGAGGCCTCCTTTTTGGCTTAGGCAAAAGAAGCTTGTCCTAAGACATCAAGGTCATCTTTTTGTTTATCTTTTGGACACCCCACCAATACTGACGCATCATTCTGGTTAGATCATCACATATTGAATAAGGAAGCTTGAAAACGCTCATAACATCTGTAGGAATCACCTGAGCCACTGATTTAATAAGAATCTCCTTCCTAGATGATGACATATAGCTTTCACTGTTGTCCACTTGCCTCTTGCTAAGCTTGGACTGCACTCTTTGAAACCTTCCCTTGTGCATTTTGCCTTCTAGCATAGGTAGCACAATTTACTTTGGGTCAAGAACTTCCTGCGTAATCTCTAGAATATTCTTTACCTCTTTCGATATTGTGACAAAATAATTTCTTGAAAAATGGATGGAGCACTTTGACGGATGTGTCACTTGTCTTGTCATTGTTGCATATGTGTTTAGAACACCCATTACAATGGTTGTCTACTCAGCACTAGTTCAAGAAAATAATAGTGAATCATTCGCAAAAAGGAGTTGTTAAATTGTGGTGATTTTGACAAATGACCATAGGTTCAAGCTCATTGTCCACCATTGACTCATTCAACAAATCTGAAAGTGCGCCAGTCACCAATACAAAAGGAGACGATGCATCACCATGACGAAGACCCCTCGAAGGAGAAAATTTCTCTAAAAGCTTCCCATTAAAGTTCACTGAGTACTTCATAGAGGTAACATAATCCATGACAATAGACACCCAGGCAGGTGTAGAACCCCATTTGAGAAGGGCCTTTTCCAAAAAGCTCCAATCAAAGTGGTCATAGGCCTCTAGAATACTAAACTTATAAGCATAGTATGGGAATTACATCACAAGGTGTTGACGTAGGGAACACACTCGAAGGTAGTAATAGCATTATCTGAGATCAACCGTCTAGGAATCAAAGAACTTTCGTTCAGAGAAATCAACTCGTCTAGAATATGACGGAGATGGTTAACCAAGCACTTAGAGATGATTTCATAAATAACATTCCATAGACTAATGTGACGGAAATCCTTCAAGTACACCAGCTGATCAACTTTGGGAATTAACACAATGGACGTGTCATTAACCTCAGAAGGCATGATGCTAGTGTGAAAAAATCAAGAACTACCGCAATGATATCCTCTTTAAGACATTACCAATTCCATTGTTAAAAACGCCCTGGAAATCTATCCAAGACTGGGGCTTTCCGTGGTCCAATTGAAAACAAAGTGTCAAACACTTTCTTCACTGAAAATTGGGCACAAAGAGTTGCATTCATAGCGTCGGCCACCTTCGTATCAGTGCAATCAATAATTAAATCCAGTGCAAAGGTGGGGTATTTCATGAACAATTCCTTGAAATACGTCACCGCCATTCTTTCCATCTCAGAGGGAGCCGAAGCCCAGAACCATCGGCTTTTGTGTATTTTCTGAATTAAAGTTTTACGAGCTCTCCACACCCCTCATCTTTGAAAATATTTGGTGTTACGGTCACCCTCCTTCAACCATGTGATTCAAGATCTTCGGAGAAAAAGTATCTCCTCAAGGTATAGAAATTAATTGATTCATATTTTCCTGCCCGAATCACCTTCACAAGGGCATCTCCAAGGTGGACCCTCAAACCGCCCGCATACGTCCGGACGCGCGTGGTCCGGACGTGCTTTGCCATCCAACGCGGGCTTGTATCGATCCGTCGAGCGGTCCGGACATACTTTTTCGGCAAACCTGAGACAAACATGTTGGGCTTTTTGGGAGTCCATAATGCGTAGGACTTTAGACACCCCTGACCCACCCAAAACGACCCCGCGTCTCTATCCTCCCCATTTTCTCTCCTTCCTTATTTCTCTCTTGCCTTCGCTGTTGCTCCACCACCCCGCCCGCCACACCACACCCCTACCGAAACTCTACGTTTTCGTGACCTCCAACATTCCAACCGGGCTCCACCCTGCTTCTCCTCTGTCGTTGTTCAACCCTTCTCCTCCGGCCACCCCGCCAGGTACCATCCGCTAGTGCTATACTCACCATGCCCTAAAATTGTTCGAAGAAATTGCAGGAGCTAAAAAAGTTTCCCGTTCTTTCTAGCAATGGATTTCGATTTGCAGTACATATACAAGCACGAAGTCGTCCGATGGCTCGTTCAACAAGGAAGACTACATGCATGAGACGGTGGTGATGCAGATGTTCCTTGAAGAGGCGGAGCGTGCGGAGGAGCATGTTCTTAATTTCAAGGGCCGGTCAAGGTTCATCGAGTGCTCAACCACAACAGAGCGTGTGGTCAATTGACACTGATGACCGACTACTTTGCCCCGGATGCACTCTTAGCCGACCATTTTCGTCAGTGTTTTCGGATGCGCAAGACTGTCTTCGATCATTTGTACCATGGCGTCTGGTCCTATGATGACTTCTTCGTCTTGAAGAAGGACGACATGGGAACGATTGGCTTCTCTGGTTACCAGAAGTGCATGGCCGCACTTCGGATGCTTGCATATGGCGCGATCGTTGATTCTTGGGATGAGTATCTGCTAGGCTTCTCGCCCCTCGTTGGTTACCCCAAGTGGAAGGTGTGAGATGTAGTGTTGCGGAAGTTTTTCCCTTGGCAAAGATACCAAGGATCGAATCCCCAGAGACTCCTAGGTTCAACAAGAAGGTGTCAACTGCTAACGGCGCCAGATATTAGCAATCAACGTGGACCTGCACACAGATACAAATAACTCTGCTCCCAACGAGTACAGAGAGGTTGTCAATCCCTTCGGCCTTGTAGTTCACAAAGGATTAAACGCAAATGATAGTAGTGATAGATAATGTTTGCAATAGTAAATAAAAGCGAAAAGTAAATAGCGGATGTGATCAATGATGGTAATATGGACCGGAGTCTCATGATGTTCACTAGTGATGTCTCTCTCCCAAAAGACGATAAAACAGCTATGTGAGGTAAACGAATTACAGCTGGGCAATTGACAGGACCACGAACGCAAACCAATGCTGACTATATTGCAAGAAAGGTTGAGGTTCAAAGCATGGGCGGTACGCCAAAGTAAGTAGACCGAAATCCATCAATATCTACTACTAATCATCCACCTTGAGATATCTATCCAGAACATCTCGCTGGTATTAAGTTGCGAGCCCCACCCATAGTGTAAACTCAAAGCAACAGACAACTGCATTAAAAGAACTTTGCGTAAAGTAAACAATCCTTGCACCCGCGGGCACAAGCACCGTTGTTTTCCCCCTTGTGGCAACAGCACATCCCCTAGACTCATGTTTCTGTCACTCAAACTAGTCATCGAGGGGCATGAACCCACAATCAAGCATACCGTTCCCTCTTGGAGTCACTACCTATTACTTGGCCAAAGCAATAAATAACAACGGAGAACATGCAAGAATTACTTATGAACATAAATATAAAAGAGGTAGATCAAATATATTACTCAAGCACAATCTGAACATAATCTCATAATCCATCGGATCCCAGCAAACTCATCATAGCAACAGCATAAGGATTACATATGTGCCTCGATCATGTAGGGCAGCTCACGAGGACTAATTAGTGAAGCACAAGAACGGGAGGAGAACATCACATAGCTACTGGTCATGGAATCATGGTCCAAGGGAGACTACTCACAACTCATCCGGGAGGCGTCCATGGTGGTGGAGAGGCTCCCGGTGGTGATCCTCCCCTCCGGCAGGGTGCCGGGAAGAGTTCTCCTGGTGCTCCCGATCTTGGAAGCGGCGGCGGCGGCAGAACAGAGATGAGATCGCGAAAAAGAGTTCCTGTTTCGAGGGTTTCTCGAGACGCTTTAAATATATGCCAAAGGGGGGCATCGG
>LR738709.1:582310584-582452383 GCA_902687465.1 Secale cereale
TATGATCAAAAGTGTATGGAAGTGTATAAATATCATAGCAATATCACCCAAAAGAGGCATGGAACAAGCAGAAATTATAGATACGTTTTGGACGTATCAACATCCCCAAGCTTAATTCCTGCTCGTCCTCGAGTAGGTAAATGATAACAAGAATAATTTCTGTGGTGACATGCTATTAACCATATAGGACTTTTTCATAGTCATATGACAAAAGCTTACTGAGATAATGAATCTGTAGTAATTAAGTTGCCTCATGAGAAAATCACAAAGAACTGAAAGTTTTACAATATGATACTGAAACATCAAATAGATTTGCAATGAACATGATGTGCAAATATGATAAAGTGATATCTAGCTTGCCCCCTTAGTGATGCAAAACATAAATGCAGGGGCACCTTCAAGGTTTAAGTGATGACTAGATACAATGATTTCAGAATAAACGATATCACAATCATGCAAAGGACAATGCTACTTTGGAACAATGCACATTACACTAAGAATGACAATCATGCTCTCAGTAGTTGGTGCTTTTAAAAGAAGGTGGAGACTCAACATAAAAGTAAAAGAATGGCCCTTCGCAGAGGGAAGCAGGGATTACTCATGTGCTAGAGCCTTTTATTTTGAAAACATAGAAGCAATTTTGTCAACGGTAGTAGTACTTCATATGTGTTATGCATAAGACATCCCATAAGTTGCAAGCCTCATGCATCGAATACCAATAGTGCTCGCACCTTGTCCTAATTAGCTCGGATTTCCATGGATTGTCATTGCATTACATATGTTTCAACCAAGTGTCACAAAGGGGTACCTCTATGTCACCTATACAAAGGTCCAAGGAGATAGATCGCATTTGATTTCTCGTTTTTGATAGATCTCAACTTGAGGACATCCATACCGGGACAACATAGAAAATAGATAATGGACTCCTCTTTAATGCTTACGCATATTCTCATAAGAGATCGAGGATTAATGTCCAAGCTAAAACTTTCACCATGATACATGGCTTTGGTTGGCGGCCCAATGTTCTTCTCTAACAATATGCATACTCAAACCATTCAACGCATGGCAAATCACCCTTACTTCAGACAAGACGAACATGCATAGCAACTCACATGATATTCAACAAAAGTGTAACAGTTGATGGCGTCCCCAGAAACATGGATACCGCTCAGCATGCAACTTATAAGAATTAAGATACATAAGCGACATATTCTTTACCACAATAGTTTTTAGGCTACTTTCCCATGAGCTATGTATTGCAAAAGCTGAAGGTTTTAATGGTAGCACATGTAAATTTACTTGGAGTGGCGGTGAAATACCACATATAGGTAGGTATGGTGGACTCATATGGCATAACTGGTTTAAAAGGATATGGATGCACAAGCAGTCAGTCCGCTTAGTACAGGTGGAGGTTAGCAAAAGACTGGGAGCGACCAACTAAGAGAGCAATGACGGTCATAATCATGCAGAGCGACAAAGCAACATTGAATCAGGCATGGAAGTTATATCGCTATTCAGAAATAAAAGATCATCAAGGCTTGACAGACTTTCTTTACAGTCTTAAATATGCGTGAGCATACGCCAAGTCAATCAAAATAAATTCTTGAGGGAAGATATTACTAAACCATACCACATCATTGGCAAACAAATCATGTTGGTACTCCAATGACACATTGGGAATCCCCCAGCTATTTGAGACTAACCATAAGAAAACCTGAACTACTAAGCGCCATTATGCACGTAGCATCTTTATCATAGACATATTAACCACTGCAACGGAAGCAAACTCTCTTAATGAGATAAGCATGATAATTAAAGAGAGTTCAAGCAACCAACTAAACACAAGCTCTTTAAAAAGATAAGCATGAATACTAAGAGCAGAGCATGATAGTAGCTATTAAAAAGACAAAGAACACACACAGCAAAGATAGTCATGAAAATTCTATGTTATGTTCTAGGTAGAAGTGGAGCGTGTTCTCTCCCACATAAAGAAAGCTGAGTTCCGACTCGTTATGAAAAACTAAAAAGGAAACTAAAAACAAGACGCTCCAAGCATAGCACATAACACATGAAGTGATTAAAATATAGTGGAACGAAAGACGAACTGATAATGTTGATGGAGAAGGGGATGCACGGGGGCATCCCCAAGCTTATACGCTTGAGTCTCCTTGAATATTTCTTGGGGGTGCACGGGGGCATCCCCAAGCTTGAGCGCTTGACACTCCTGAATCTTTTTATCATCTTCTCTCGCACACTTGAAAACTCCCTTCATACATAACTCATCATAATCTGATTAGCGAGGTTAGTACCCATAATAAAATAATTGTACCTTGCTGGAAATAAAGATATTCTTGAAGATCTACTGTTTCTCAAGAATGCCAAAAGGTTTTTGCAAAGAAAATGCAAGCTCTAGATTTGCAAAATGAAGGAAAGGCAAAACAGGACAGAATCTGTGAAAAACAGAACAGCAGGTAGTAAATGATTTGTTCGGGGCACTTCTGCAACTCTAATCAAAAAACTCAGAACAGACGCACGAAAGACAATTATATAGATCACGCTGTCGAAAAAATTCAGACCAAAAAGAAGATCTGGTGATTTTATACGAATTTTTCTATCCAAGGACAGAATCTGTTTCCTGGACAGCACCTCACAACTTTTGAACTTTCTAGCAATCAGAGGCTATACTTGGCACAAAATTGAAAAGTAAAGATACAATGATGATGCTACTGTAGTAGCAACATCAAGACACAACAAAAGCAAAATAAATTTATTCATTGGGCTGCCTCCCAAAAGCGCTTTCTTTTATGCCTTTAAGCTAGGCATAGGACTTTAATGATGCTCTTGTAGGAATAAAAATTGAAGAACAAAAGAGAGCATCAAGAAGCAAATACCAAACACATTTAAGCCTAACATGCTTCCTATGCATAGGAATAATGCAATAGAATAATTCATTGAAGCACAAAGCAATAAGCATAGGAAGACAAAACAAGTACAGCTTCAAAACCTTCAACATAAAGAGAGGGAACTTAATATTATTGAAATATCTATAAGAATATGTTCCCTTCTCATAATAATTTTCAGTGGGATCACAAATAAACTCAACAATATAAGCATCACATAAAGCATTGTTACCATGATCCACATGCAAAAAGGTACTCTTACTCTCCACATAAGCATCATGAAGAGGATAAAACTTAGTATAAAAGAGAGACATAAGCTCTTGCCAATCAAGCAAGTGTGAGTTATCGAGAAGCTTATACCAATCTGAAGCTTTATCCATAAGTGATACGGCGAACAATGTCCTCATGACAAACTCCCTTGATACACCTGCAAGCTTAAATAATGAACATAATTGTGACAGATATAGCAAGTGTTCACCGGGATGTCTGTCTCCTGCATAACGATTAGCCAAAACATAATCGATAATACCAGCTGGTATTTTATAGGGCACAATTTCAGTAGGGGGAGGAGCAACCACCACAGGTGTGGGGCGTCTTCCCACAAGCAACGATCCAATAGCAAGGTTGTCCATAAGCATAACTAGTGAAAAGACATAAAAAAAACTGAAAGGTAAACTAACAAGACTAAAAGCAAAGGTAAAAGATAGCGTGCAACTCCCCTATCCTGAAAAGTGGAGTCCCCGGCAACGGCGCCAGAAAAACTCTTGCTAGGCTTCTCGCCCCTCGTTGCTTACCCCAAGTGGAAGGTGTGAGATGTAGTGTTGCGGAAGTTTTTCCCTTGGCAAAGATACCAAGGATCGAATCCCCAGAGACTCCTAGGTTCAACAAGAAGGTGTCAACTGCTAACGGCGCCAGATATTAGCAATCAACGTGGACCTGCACACAGATACAAATAACTCTGCTCCCAACGAGTACAGAGAGGTTGTCAATCCCTCCGGCCTTGTAGTTCACAAAGGATTAAACGCAAATGATAGTAGTGATAGATAATGTTTGTAATAGTAAATAAAAGCGAAAAGTAAATAGCGGATGTGATCAATGATGGTAATATGGACCGGAGTCTCATGATGTTCACTAGTGATGTCTCTCTCCCAAAAGACGATAAAACAGCTATGTGAGGTAAACGAATTACAGCTGGGCAATTGACAGGACCACGAACGCAAACCAATGCTGACTATATTGCAAGAAAGGTTGAGATTCAAAGCATGGGCGGTACGCCAAAGTAAGTAGACCGAAATCCATCAATATCTACTACTAATCATCCACCTTGAGATATCTATCCAGAACATCTCGCTGGTATTAAGTTGCGAGCCCCACCCATAGTGTAAACTCAAAGCAACAGACAACTGCATTAAAAGAACTGTGCGTAAAGTAAACAATCCTTGCACCCGCGGGCACAAGCACCGTTGTTTTCCCCCTTGTGGCAACAGCACATCCCCTAGACTCATGTTTCTGTCACTCAAACTAGTCATCGAGGGGCATGAACCCACAATCAAGCATAACGTTCCCTCTTGGAGTCACTACCTATTACTTGGCCAAAGCAATAAATAACAATGGAGAACATGCAAGAATTACTTATGAACATAAATATAAAAGAGGTAGATCAAATATATTACTCAAGCACAATCTGAACATAATCTCATAATCCATCGGATCCCAGCAAACTCATCATAGCAACAGCATAAGGATTACATATGTGCCTCAATCATGTAGGGCAGCTCACGAGGACTAATTAGTGAAGCACAAGAACGGGAGGAGAACATCACATAGCTACTGGTCATGGACTCATGGTCCAAGGGAGACTACTCACAACTCATCCGGGAGGCGTCCATGGTGGTGGAGAGGCTCCCGGTGGTGATCCTCCCCTCCGGCAGGGTGCCGGGAAGAGTTCTCCTGGTGCTCCCGATCTTGGAAGTGGCGGCGGCGGCGGAATAGAGATGAGACCGCGAAAAAGAGTTCCTGTTTCGAGGGTTTCTCGAGACGCTTTAAATATATGCCAAAGGGGGCATTGGGGGAGCCTCGGGGGGCCCAGGCGCCCCCCCCCCCCCGGCGCGGCCCAGGGGGACGCGCCGCCAGGGCGCCTGGAGCCCTGGTGCCCCCCCCCCGGCTGTCCTTCGAGCGCACGGTAGTTTCTGGAACGCTGATTTTTTATATAATTTTTCTGGATTTTTCCTGGCAGTTCTCGTAATGTGAAAACCTGAAATACAAAAACAGCCGAAAACAGAAACTGGCACCGGGGTGCACTGAGTTAATAGGTTAGTCCAAATATGATCAAAAGTGTATGGAAGTGTATAAATATCATAGCAATATCACCCAAAAGAGGCATGGAACAAGCAGAAATTATAGATAAGTTTTGGACGTATCAGTATCTACGGATGTCCGAGAGCACATGCGGAGATGCCATGGTCAGGTTTGCAACTGTCGTTGTCGAGGTCTTTGGACCTCAATACCTGAAATAAGCAACTTTGGCACACACCAAGAGGCTCTTGGCAATCTCAGAAGTAAAAGTGTGGTCGGGTTTGCTTGGCTCTCTTGACTGCATGCATTGGAAAAAGAAGAACTGCCCGAAGGCTTTACAAGGGCAATTTCAGGGTCATGCTAAGAAGCCCACCATCATTCTTGAAGCAGTTGCATCACAAGACTTGGGATTTGGCACACTTTATTTGGCATGCCCGGGTCTCACAATGATATCACTGTGTTGTAGCGATCACCGTTGTTTATGAGGCTGGCTAAAGGCAAGGTTCATCCTTGCCAATATACTGTCAATAGACATGAGTACAACATGGGTTACTATCTGGTTGACGGTACCTATCCTCCATGGGATACCTTTGTCAGCATCATCTCTAACCCAATTGGCCAGAAAAAGTCTCACTTTCCCAAAGACAAGAAGGAACAAAAAAGGATGTCGAGAGGGCATTTTGAAGAAAATATGCCCTAGAGGCAATAATAAAGTTGTTATTTTATATTTCCTTATATCATGATAAATGTTTATTATTCATGCTAGAATTGTATTAATCAAAAACTTGATACATGTGCGGATACATAGACAAAACATCGTGTCCCTAGTAAGCCCCTACTAGACTAGCTCGTTAATCAAAGATGGTTAAGTTTCCTAACCATAGACATGTGTTATCATTTGATGAACGGGATCACATCATTAGGAGAATGATGTGATGGACAAGACCCATCCGTTAGCTTAGCAAAATGATCGTTTAGTTTTATTGATATTGCTTTCTTCATGACTTATACATGTTCCTCTAACCATGAGATTATGCAACTCCCGAATACCGAAGGAACACCTTGTGTGCCATCAAACGTCACAACGTAACTGGGTGATTATAAATATGCTCTACAGGTGTTTCCGAACGTGTTTGTGGTGTTGGCATAGATCAAGATTAGGATTTGTCATTCCGAGTGTCGGAGAGGTATCTCAGGGCCCTCTCGGTAATACACATCATAATAAGCCTTGCAAGCAAATGACTAATGAGTTAGTCATGAGATGATGTATTACGGAACGAGTAAATAGACTTCCCGGTAACGAGATTGAACTAGGTATGATGATACCGACGTTCGAATCTCGGGCAAGTAACATACCGATGACAAAGGGAACAACGTATGTTGTTATGCGGTTCGACCGATAAAGATCTTCATAGAATATGTAGGAGCCAATATGGGCATCCAAGTTCCGCTATTGGTTATTGACCGGAGAGATGTCTCGGTCATGTCTACGTAGTTCTCGAACCCGCAGGGTCCGCATGCTTGACGTTCGTTGACAATATAGTATTGAATGAGTTATGTATGTTGGTGACCGAATGTTATTCGGAGTCCCGGATGTGATCACGGACATGTAAAGGAACTCCGGAATAGTCCGGAGATAAAGATTGATATATGGGATAATAGTGTTTGGCCTCCGGAAGGGTTCCAGAATTCACCGGAAGGGGTTCCAGATGTTTCCTGAAATGTTTGGGTACGAGGACACTTTATTTGGCCCAAAGGGGAAAGCCCACAAGGTTTTTGGAAAGCGCAAAAGGAAGTTTTACAGAGTCCAGGGGCAAGACGCCAGGGTCCCTGACGTCTGGGTCCAGACGCCGGGAACCCTGGCGTCTGGCCCTGGAGTCCGAGAAGGACTCTTGCCTTTCGAGTGAAACCGACTTTGTGGAGGCTTTTACTCCAAGTTTCGACCCCAAGGCTCAACATATAAATAGAGGAGAAGGGCTAGCACCCAAGACACATCAAGATACACCAAGTCGTTTGCCGGCAACCCCGACCCTCTACTTTATCCTCCGTCTAGTTTCTGTAGTGCTTGGCGAGGTGCTTGCCGGCAACACCAAGTGCTTGCCGGCAACACCAAGTGCCCTGCAGAGATTGTTTTTCATCACCAACCGTCACCACACCGTCGTGCTGCCGGAACTCATCTACTACTTCGCCCGTCTTGCTGGATCAACAAGGCGAGGACGTCATCGAGCTAAACGTGTGCTGAACGCGGAGGTGCCGTACGTTTGGTACTAGATCGGGACGGATCGTGAAGGTGTACGACTACATCAACCGTGTTGATAAACGC
Source organism: Secale cereale (assembly GCA_902687465.1). Taxonomy (NCBI): domain Eukaryota; kingdom Viridiplantae; phylum Streptophyta; class Magnoliopsida; order Poales; family Poaceae; genus Secale; species Secale cereale. The sequence continues at coordinate 582,318,103 of LR738709.1, forward strand.
TTCCGCTTTGCGATCTTCAAGGGTATGAAGATACACTCCCCCTCTCGTTGCTATGCATCTCCTAGATAGATCTTGCGTGATTGTAGGATTTTTTGTGAAATACTACGTCCCCCAACAGTGGCATCATGAGCCAGGTCTATGCGTAGATGATATGCACGAATAGAACACAATGAGTCGTGGACGATAATAGTCATACTACTTACCAGCATGTCATACTTTGATTCGGCGGTATTGTGAGATGAAGCAGCCCGGACCGACATTACGCGTACGCTTACGCGAGACTAGATTCACCGTTACGAGCACTCGTTGCTTAAAGGTGACCGACGGGTGTCTGTCTCTCTCACTTTAGTTGAATCAAGTGTGACTACGCCCAGTCCTTGTGAAGGTTAAAACAGCACACTTGACGAAAAATCGTTGTGGTTTTTGTATGCATAGGTAAGAACGGTTCTTGCTAAGCCCGTAGCAGCCACATAAAACTTGCAACAACAAAGTAGAGGACGTCTAACTTGTTTTTGCAGGGCATGTTGTGATGTGATATGGTCAAGACGTGATGAGTTATACGTTATTGTATGAGATGATCATGTTTCGTAAATTATCGGCAACCGGCAGGAGCCTTATGGTTGTCTCTTTATTGTATGAATTGCGAAGGCCATGTAATTTCTTTACTTTATCTCTATGAGTTAGCAATAGTAGTAGTAGCAATAGTTGGCGAGACGACCACGATGCTACGATGAAGATCATGGTGTCAAGCCGGTGACGATGGAGATCATGACGATGCTTTGGAGATGGAGATCTAAAGCACAAGATGATTATGGCCATATCATGTCACATATTTTGATTGCATGTGATGTTTATCTTATTGTGCATCTTATTTTGCTTAGAACGACGATAGCATTATAAGATGATCCCTTACAAAATTTCAAAGTACAAGTGTTCTCCTTGAGTATGCACCGTTGCGACAGTTCTTCGTGCTGAGACACCATGTGATGATCGGGTGTGATAGGCTCTACGTTCACTACAACGGGTGCAAGACAGTTTTGCACATGCGGAATACTCGGATTAAACTTGACGAGCCTAGCATGTACAGACATGGCCTTGGAACACTGGAGACCGAAAGGTCGAGCGTGAATCATATAGCAGATATGATCACATAAGATGTTCACCATTGAAAACTACTCCATCTCACGTGATGATCGGACATGGTTTAGTTGATTTGGATCACGTGATCATTTAGATGACTTGAGGGATGTCTATCTAAGTGGGAGTTCTTTAGTAATATGATTAATTGAACTTTAATTTATCATGAATTTAGTCCTGATAGCATTTGCAAATTATGTTGTAGATCAATAGCTCGCGTTGTAGCTCCCCTATGTTTTTGATATGTTCCTAGATAAAACTAAGTTGAAAGATGTTAGTAGCAATGATGCGGACTAGGTCTGTGATCTGAGGATTATCCTTATTGCTGCACAGAACTATTATGTCCTTGATGCACTTCTAGGTGACAAACCTATTGCAGGAGCAGCTCCTGACGTTATGAATGTTTGACGAGCTCGGTATGATGACTACTTGATAGTTTAGTGCGCCATGCTTTACGGCTTAGAACCGGGACTTCAAAAATGTTTTGAACGCAACGGAGCATATGAGATATTCCAATAATTGAAAATAGTATTTCAGACTCATGCCCGTGTCGAGAGGTATGAGACCCCTGACAAGTACTTTGCCTACAAGATGGAGGAGAATAGCTCAACCAGTGAGCATGTGCTTAGAATGCCTGGGTACTAGAATCACTTGAATCAAGTGGGAGTTAATCTTCCAGATAAGATAGTGATTGACAGAGTTCTCTAGTCACTATCACCAAGTTACTAGAACTTCGTGGTGAACTATAATATGCAAGGGGTGACAAAACCGATTCCCGAGCTCTTCGTGATGCTGAAATCGGTGAAGGTAGAAATCAAGAAAAAAAGCATCGAGTGTTGATGGCTAAACAAGACCACTAGTTTCAAGAAAAAGGGCAAGGGAAAGAAGGGAAACTTCAAGAAGAATAGCAAGCCAGTTGCTACTCCTAGGAAGAAACCCAAGTCTGGAGCCAAGCCTGAAACTGAGTGCTTCTACTGCATAGGGACTGGTCACTGGAAGCGAAACTGCCCCAAGTATTTGGCGGATAAGAAGGATGGCAAAGTGAACAAAGGTATACTTGATATACATATTGATAATGTGTACCTCACTAGTGTTCATAGTAGCCCCTGGGTATTTGATACTTGTTCGGTTGCTAAGATTAGTAACTCGAAATAGGAGTTGCAGAATAAACGGAGACTAGTTGAGGGTGAGGTGACGATGTGTGTTGGAAGTAGTTCCAATATTGATATGATCATCATCACACTCTCTCTAAACTTTAGGGATTAGTGTCAAACCTAAATAAATGTTATTTGGTGTTTGCATTGAGCATGAACAAGATTGGATTGTGTTTATTGCAATACGGTTATTCATTTAAGAGAGAGAATAATTGTTATTCTGTTTACATGAACAAAACCTTCTATGATCATACACCCAAGGTGGATGGTTTATTGAATCTCGATCGTAGTAAATACACATATTCATAATATTGAAGCCAAAAGATGCAGAGTTGATAATGATAGTGCAACATACTTGTGGCACTGTCGTTTAGGTTATATCTGTGTAAAGCGCATGAAGAAACTCCATGCTGATGGACTTTTGGAATCACTTGATTATGAATCATTTGATGCTTGCGAACCATGCCTCATGGGCAAGATGACTAAAACTCTGTTCTCCGGAATAATGGAGCGAGCAAGTGACTTGTTGGAAATAATACATACTAATGTATGCGGACCAATGAGTATTGATGCTCGCGGCGGGTATCGTTTTTTCTCACCTTCACTGATAATTTGAGGAGATATGGGTATATCTACTTGATGAAGCACAAGTCTGAAGCATTTGAAAAGTTCAAAGAATTTTAGAGTGAAGTAGAGAATCATCGTGATAAGAAAATAAAATTTCTATGATCTGATCGCAGAGGAAAATATTTGAGTTCTGAGTTTGGTCTTCATTTGAAACAATGTGGAATAGTTTCACAGCTCACGCCAACTGGAACACCACAGCGTAATGGTGTGTCTGAACATCGTAACCGTACTTTATTAGATATGGTGTGATCTATGATGTCTCTTACCGATTTACCACTATCGTTTTGGGGTTATGCATTAGAGACAGCTACATTCACGTTAAATAAGGCACCATCTAAATCCGTTGAGACGACACCATATGAACTGTGGTTTGGCAAGAAACCAAAGTTGTCGTTTCTTAAAAGTTTGGGGTTGCGATCCTTATGTGAAAAAGCATCAGCCTCATAAGCTCGAACCCAAATCGGAGAAATGTGTCTTCATAGGATACCCAAAAGAAACTATTGGGTACACCTTCTATCACAGATTCGAAGGGAAGACTTTTGTTGCTAAGAATGGATCCTTTCTAGAGAAGGAGTGCTACCTCTTGAGCATGCGTTGGTTTTCCCTTGAAGAGGAAAGGGTGATGCAGCACAGTAGCGTAAGTATTTCCCTCAGTTTTTGAGAACCAAGGTATCAATCCAGTAGGAGGCTACACTCAAGTTCCTCGTACCTGCACAAACAAATAAGAACCTTGCAACCAACACGATAAAGGGGTTGTCAATCCCTTCATGGCCACTTGCAAAAGTGATATCTGATAGAGATGATAAGATAATATTTTTGGTGTTTTTGTTGTATAGATTGAAAAGTAAAGATTGCAAAATAAAAGATAGATAGTTGATGGAAGATTAATATGATAGAAGATAGACCCGGGGGCCATAGGTTTCACTAGTGGCTTCTTTCAAAATAGCAGATTTCTACGGTGGGTGAAAAAATTACTGTCGAGCAATTGATAGAAAAGCGCATAGTTATGAGAATATCTAGGCATGCTCATGTATATAGGCATCACGTCCGTGACAAGTAGACCGAAATGATTCTGCATCTACTACTATTACTCCACACATCGACCGCTATCCAGCATGCATCTAGAGTATTAAGTTCGTAAGAACAGAGTAACGCCTTAAGCAAGATGACATGATGTAGAGGTATAAACTCATGCAATATGATGTAAACCCCATCTTTTTATCCTCGATGGCAACAATACAATATGTGCCTTACTACCCTTGCTGTCACTAGGAAAGGACACCATAAGATTGAACCCAAAGCTAAGCACTTCTCCCATTGCAAGAAAGATCGATCTAGTAGGTCAAACCAAACTGATCATTCGAAGAGACTTGCGAAGATATTTTAATCATGCATAAAATATTTCAGAAAAGAATCAAATAGTGTTCATAGATAATCTTGATCATAAACCCACAATTCATCGGATCTCGACAAACACACCGCAAAAAGAATTACATCGAATAGATCTCTGATACGTCCAAAACATATCTATAATTTCTGCTTGCTCCATGCTTCTTTTGTGTGATATTGCTATGATATTGATGCACTTCCATGCACTTTTGATCATATTTGGACTAACCTATTAACTCAGTGCACCACAGTGCCAGTTCCTGTTTTCTGCTGTTTTTCTATTTCAGGTTTCCCCCATATTAAAAGTGCTCCAAAAATTCCAGGAAAAATACAGGAAAAATCAGCGTACATGAAGGTTCGCGAAGAACCAAAAATGGGTCAGAGGCGAGCCAGGGAGGCCCAGGCGGCCACCTAGCGCGGCCCCACCCCTGGCCGCGCCAGGGGGGCGCCTGGGGCCCCTGCTCCGCCTCTGGCTGCCCCCCTTCGCATATATATCCCTCTCGTCCCGAAACCCTCGAGGACAGAACCCTTTTTCGCGATCTCGCCTCTGTTCCGCCGCCGCAGCGCTTCCAAGATCGGGAGCATCAGGAGAACTCTTCCCGGCACCCTGTCGGAGGGGAGAACCACCATCGGGAGCTTCTCCACCACCATGGACGCTTCCCGGATGAGTCGTGAGTAGTCCACCTTGGACCATGGGTCCATGATCAGTAGCTATGTGATGTTCTCCTCCCCTCCTTGCTCTTCATGGTTTAGACCTCGTGAGCTGCCCTACATGATCGAGGCACATATGTAATCTTTCTGATGTTACTTTGCTGAGTTTGCTGGGATCTGATGGATTATGAGACTATGTTCAGATTGTGTTTGAGTAATATATTTGATTCACCTCTTTTATATCTTTGTTCTTGAGTAATTCTTGCATGTTCTCCGTTGCTGTTTATTGCTTTGGCCAAGTAGTAGGTAGTAACTCCAAGAGGGAGCGTTATGCTTGATTGTGGGTTCATGCCCCCTGATGACTAGCTTGAGTGACAGAAACATGAGTCTAGGGGATGTGTTGTTGCCACAAGGGAGAAAACAACGGTGCTTGTACTTGCGGGTGCAAGGATTGTTTACTTTACGCAAAGTTCTTTTAATGCAGTTGTCTGTTGCTTTGAGTTTACACTTTGGGTGGGATTCGCAACTTAATACCAGCGAGATGTTCTGGATAGATATCTCAAGGTGGATGATTAGTAGTAGATGCAGATGAATTTCGATCTACTTGCCTTGGCGTACCGCCCATGCTTTTGAGCCTCTACCTTTCTTTGCAGCATAGTTAGCATTGGTTTGCGCACTGTAACACCCCTCTGCAACATAGCACTGTGACCAGCTGATAATCATGCCATGTCATCATCATTTGCCTTGTTGATCACAGAGGTTAATTGGTCCAATTCAAATTTCCTTTTTAATTCAAATTCAAATGCAAGTGCAAAATGAAGATGCTCAAAAAAAATTGCTGCAAAAATGTTCACCACTTAGCAAATAATCCAAAACAAATATTTGTTAAGGAAAACAATATTACCATGTGGCAAAAGTGAACAGTAGCAAATAAACAAAGCCATTTCAGCACTCTAAAAATGCTTTTGCATTAATGAAAAATCCAAACAGTGTCCAAAAATCATCAAACTTGTTGGGGCAGTGCATAAATGTGTATTGGAAATATTGGGCCTAGTCCCATAATTCCTAAAGTAACATGCATGCTCAAATATTTCCCTCTCCCTCTCTGTTTATAAATAAAAGCAAAACAGAAATTTAAAAGAGAAGGTAAAGGGGCCAGAGGCCACTTACCTGGCAGTGGGCCGAGCCCAGCTGGCCCACCACTGTCTCCCCTACCTGCTCCCTCCTCGTGTCACCGCCGCCATGGCCGCGCCCGCCCGCTGCCGCTCACCGCTCGCCACCGCAGCGAAGCAGGTGACGAGGGGATAAGACCAGGGCTCCTCCCTCCCCCCTAGACATCGCTACACCTTCCTCCTCATCTTCTTCGCTCGGCTCTCCCTCTCCCCATCTCTCCCGAGCGCTTCCGTCGCCGGTCGTCCGTCGTCGACACGGCCACCGGCGACCTGCGGCCCCATCACCGTGTCCAGCAGGCGCGCCGTGGACTTCCACGTCGCCTGGTGCCCGCCGTTGGAGCGGGGAGCCACTGCAGCCCCGGATCCGCCTCGCCCCCTTCCGCCTCGGCCGTCGACGAACGCCGACGACCTCGACCCTCCCCTGCGCTTCCGCTCACCCACGGGCCTTTCGTGAGCCGCTACGGTGAGCTCCGCACCTCCTCCCCCTCTCCGTTAGCTCTCCCGCGCCCCGTAGCCACCGCCGTTGGCGTGGCCGAACCTGTCGCCGCTCGAGCTCGTCGTCGGTCCAACTCCGGTGACCCATTGGTCACGGGGTGTTGTCAAACGGCCTCGCCGCGGGCCGTAGATCATTTTTGCCCTTTCGCTCAACCGCAAAAGTGTCGTGGCCTCGATCCCGTGCTCGGCCGGACTTCTGTCACCGCCGATGAGGTCGCCGCCATCGCGTTAGGCCTCTCCCGCCCCTTCCGACGCCGCAGATCGACGCGGAGTAGAGAGGCCGTTCGAACGCCGCAAGAATCGAGCAAAACGGTTAACCACAGGCGATTTCCGACGCTCGCCGGAGTCGCGCCGTCGCGAACGGCCTCGCCGACGCAGTTCCGGCGGCCGTCCGGCGCCGACGCCGACGTGGCGCAGTGGGCCCCGCCCCTGGGTCACTGACCAGTGGGTCCGGGTGGCCCCGTTGACTGGTTTGACCAGTCAACGTGCTGACTGGGTGCCCACTGTGCCACTGACACGCGGGCCCCACCGCCCTTTTAGTTAACTAAAATGTTTTATAAATAAAAATAAATTAATTAAGTTTAATTAGTCTATGACAGGTGGGGTCCAGTAGCTAAATAGATTTAGTTTAGATTAAAACAAACTCTGTTAAAGTAACAGAGGCTGACATGTGGGTCCCACTGGACCCACAGGTCAGGTTTGACCTGGTCAGCCGACTGCTGACGTCACTGTGATGTCATGCTGGCGCAATAATTCATTTCTGTTAATAAAAATAATTTCAGAAAAGGCTAAAATCTTTAGAAATTCATATCTTTTAAACCGTAACTCGGATCGAAAAACTTTCTATATGAAAGTTGCTCAGAACGACGAGACGATTCTAACCGTACTATCCGTTTCCGTGTCGGGACCCTCTACGGAGGTGAACCCGCAACTTTTAGCCTGTTTCCGGTAGATGAATAGTGCACATACACCGGTAAATAATTCCAGATAAATCCTAAAAAATAACCAATATGACTTAGACATGTTTTTAGGCAACCCTGCACTGCACGTTAGCTTAGCACGCTCTGTGTTGCATATGTTTTGTGTATTTATCTGTTTCTTCCCCCTCTTCTCTCTCGGTAGAGTCCGGCGCTGACGCAGATCCCGAGACCGACGCCGTCCCGATGATTGGTTCCCCCTCCGACGACCTTGCTTTTGCCACCGAGCAACCAGGCAAGCAACCCCCCCTTGAGCATTTCCGATATCGCCCATGTCTATTCTCTCTTATTCTTGCATTAGAATTGCTGCTACTGCTACTGCTCCTATTACTGTTGCATAGCCTGTTTTTGCTAAACTGTTGATACCTGCTTTTATTCATAAACTGCTTAGTATAGGTTGGGTAGCACTGCTATGGTCCCGCTTTCTCGTAGTTGCCTCGCATAGTACCCTTGCCTCGATCAACCGATCGAGCCCCTTCCCCTGACCTTCTTCACATCACCGCACACCCCCTAATATGCTCGACTCCGCAGAGTTAACATCGGGTGACGAGGGTGATACCTCCGAACTCACTTTCGATGTTGTCCCTGTAGTATAGCTAGCTCGTTGTGGGTTACCGAGGGTGATTCCTCTTCCCACTTCCGACTTAGCTTTTGTCGTGCATCCGCTATGGTGATTACCGCCGAGGGTGATTCCTCCGGTAACACCTTAACGGGACTTGTCGTTTAGGAGTCCAACGAGGGTGATTCCTCGGATTCCTCATCGGCATGAAAACCACACGGATGCCCTGGATTACCATACCGTGTTTAAAGACGTATCGATCCCCGAGGCCGGACGTCGCCAGGAACAAAGGCGTGCGGCCAGAGGTATCGTGCGTCTGATGACACTTTGAAGTTACTACTACACATGTTGGATGGAGGCGGGTTGACCCAGAGGGGTACCCGCGAGTGCCTTTGAGGCGTGAGCTGTGGAGTCGGGTGACCAGTGAGGGTACCCGCGAGATAACTATGAGGCGTGGCCGGTCTTTCCCAGTCCTTGTCACAAGTCCTCGAGACGGGACGACGGGGCCAACAGTATCGTAGGCTCTGCTCGTTACCGCGCGCTCCCAATACACTAAGCGATTTGGATATTTGATCCGAGGGGCCTCCGGGTCCGATAGCACTAACCACCACGTGGGTGTGAGTGGGTGCTCTGCGTCGTATACATCAGCCGGAGTCGTCACGACGTCAGCGATTGAGCGGCCCGTTTGGATTGGACTTAGGATGCAACTGCGCTTGTATAAGGGGTTGCTAGGTCTGCTACCGAACGGCCACGTAACGTGCAGGAGCGTCCGGGGCGATGGCCAAGACCCCTGGGGGCATAGGTTAGTCCGACGTGCTTGATCCTCTCTGGCGGTATCCGGTCGGGTTGCGTCGTATTGTTTGGCCGAGGGCGGGCACGACCTGATGGTGTGTCCGGCCGGAGTTAAGCGAGCGTGGTGGGTAACTTGGTGCACCCCTGCAGGGAAGAAATAATCTATCGATAGCCTGTCCTACGGTAACGGACACTCGGAGTTGTATCCACTTCGGTACAACTAGAACTGGTGACTTGAGATATGAGGTTGATATTGCTATAAACACTATACATTATGATGAACTTTTCTGCTCCCTTCTAATTGCTGCAAGACCCTGAAGATGCTAGTCTTCGTCAGGACTAGGCTTTTCCCCTCTCTACTCTGGCTTTCTGCAGTCTAGTCCACCCACATAAAGCCTCCTTTGAAAATGATGCATTGCTTAGTATAGATCTGATGTAAGTCTTGCTGAGTACTTTGGATGAGTACTCACGGTTGCTTTGCTTCCTCTTTTGTCCTACCCGCATGTTAAACCAGACGACGGAGCCATGGTGCCCGCAGCCCCTGTTGACGACTACTACTACCAGCCCGAGGCTGGCTACTACTACTACCCGGCCGGCGAGTACTTCTACGAGGAGCCGGCGGACGACGACCAGGAGTAGGATCGGAGGTCCCAGGCAGGAGGCCTGCGCCTTTTCGATCGTAGCATTTCTTTTGCCCCGCCTGTGTAACAGGCCTATCTTCTACTGTGTTGTATCTGTACCCAGATACCTAACGCTTCCGCTGACTATGTGTGAGACACTTGTTATGTATTCGAGCCCTCGAGGCCCCTGGCTTGTAATATATAACTTGCATGTATTTATTTATGTTTTACAGTTGTGCTGTGATTCCTTCACGTGAGTCCTTAGGCTTGATCGTGTGCATTTGCGTGTATGATTAGTGCACGGTCGGGCCGGGGTCGTCACACGCACATAATCCTGTCAATTGCCCAGCTGTAATTTGTTTACCTCGCTTTGCTATTTTATCGTCTTTTGGGAGGGAGACATCACTAGTGAACATCATGGGACCCCGGTCCATATTACCACCGCTGATCACACCTTCTATTTACTTCCTGTTTTTATTTCCTAGTTGCAGTCATAGCTATCATTATTATCTCTTGTGTTTGATCCTTTGTAAACAACAAGGCCGGAGGGATTGACAACCTCTCTGTACTCGTTGGGAGCAAAGTTATCTGTATCTGTGTGCGGGTCCCGTCAACCGCTAAGTTTCTGGCGCCGTTGACACCTACTTGTCGACCCTCGGAGTCTCACGGGATTCGATCCTTGGTATCTTTGCCAAGGGAAATTTGCCGCTACGCTACATCTCAACCTTCCACTTGGGGTAACCAACGAGGGGCGAGAAGCCATCAAGCAAGTTTCTGGCGCCGTTGCCGGGGACTCCACTCTTCAAGATAGGGGAGTTGCATGCTATCTTTTATCTTTGCTTTTTAGTCTTGTTAGTTTACCTTTCAGTTTTTGCTTTAGTGTCCTTTATCAAAAATCACAAAAAAAAATTGCTTTTCTGTTAGTAGTCCTTTCTGTTTAGTCAAGCATGTTAGGACTTGGTGCTTTGAGGGAATCAGAAGTTCTAGATTTCCATCAAAGGGATGGAGAAAATATGAAGAAGGCATGGGACAGAATTTCTGATGCACATAGGAGAATTATGCCTTGGATACCTATAAAAATTGTGCTTAGAAATTTTTACCATGGTCTTTTTAAATGGTGTAAACACTCTCTTGATATTATAGCTGAAGGAGATTTCCTAGAGTGTGATGAAGCTAGAGCTCTTGAAATTATACATGGTCTATCTAGTTACTTTGTTTATGATCATAGTTTTGATACTGTCATAGATAGACTTGCTACTATTGAGAAGAGAATGGATGCTCTAGACTTGATGAAGGTAGAGAAACCCAAACCCAATAAGAGAGATATTTTGGAAATAGACAATGATTGGGAGCCTTTTGTTAGGATTAGCATCTCTAATCAAGACTTCCTTGCTTATTGTGATATTGGATTTATGGTTTCTACTATGCCAAAAATTGTTCATGATTCTTTAAAATTTAACATGGACAAATTATCATCCTATCATGAACATGCTAATGGAGATATTTCTGAGATCCAGGGAAGAATAAAAGACGTACCAGTTACATTCCTTAAAGGGATTGCAATGGTTGATTTCTTCATCATGAAGCCAAACCAAGGAAATATAGTGCTTGGAAGGGACTTCCTCCGAGCCGTAAAAGGCTTCATCGATATAGGTAAGGGACAAATCCGCCTACGCGGGAAGGCAAAAGGTACGTACCCCTTTCCTAGAAGGAATAAGGATGAACTTGTTGAGGAACCATTTGAAGCAATTTATAACTCCGATTATTATGATGACTTTTGATTCCTCCTTTTTGCATCATGCCTAGCTTAAAGGCATAAAAGAAAGCGCCTTTGGGAGGCAGCCCACAACGAATTAGGTTTTATTTTGCTTTTGTTGTGTCTTGATGTTTGTTACTACAGTAGCATCATCATTGTATCTTTTCTTTTCAGCTTTGTGCCAAGTTTAGCCTCCGATTGCAAGAAAGTTCAAAAGTTGTGACGTGCTGTCCAGAAAACAGATTCTGTCCTTGGACAGAAAAATTCGAATAAAATCACCAGATTATCTTTTTGATCTGAATTTTTTTGACAGCGTGCTCTATACAATTGGCTTTCGAGCGTCTGTTCTGAGTTTTTTGATTTGAGTTGCAGAAGTGCCCCGAAAATTATTTACTACCTGTTGGTCTGTTTTTCACAGATTCTGTCCTGTTTTACCTTTCCTTCGTTTTGCGAACCTTGAGCTTGCTTTTTCTTTGCAAAAACCTTTTGGCAATCTTGAGAAACAGTAGCTCTTCGAGATTATCTTTATTTCCAGTAGGGAAAAATTATTTTATTGTGGGTACTAACCTCGCTAATCAGATTATGATGAGTTATGTATGAAGGGAGTTTTCAAGTGTGCGAGGGAAGATGATAAAAGAAGATTCAGGAGGGTCAAACGCTCAAGCTTGGGGATGCCCCCGTGCACCCCCAAGAAATATTCAAGAAGACTCAAGCGTCTAAGCTTGGGGATGCCCCCATGCATCCCCTTCTCCATCAACAGTTATCAGTTCGTCTTTCGTTCCACTATATTCTTATCACTTCATGCGTTATGTGCTATGCTTGGAGCGTCTTGCTCTTAGTTTCTTTTTTTAGTTTTCTTTAGCTTTGCTTGCTGTTCATAACAAGTTAGAACCCAGCTTTCTTTGTGTGGGAGAGAAACACGCTCCACTTCAACCTAGAACACAACATAGGATTTTCATGCTTATCTTTGTTGTGTGTGTTCTTTGTCTTTCCATAGCTGCCGTCATGTTTAGCTCTTAGTTTTCATGCTTTTCTTTTTAAAGAGCTTTTGTTTAGTTGGTTGCTGAACTCTCTTGAGTTTTCATGTTTATCTTGTTAAGAGAGTTTGCCTGTTGCACTGAGTTGTGTGTCTTCACTTAAAGTAGGTAATTGAGGTTGCTATTTAATTTTAGTAGTAACTTGCAATAGTTTTGAGGTATTGCCATGAGTAATGTCTGAACTTTTGGTGTCAAGAGCTTTAGCCTATTAGTGATAGATGTCGTATTTTGGGCAATCCGTGTTTATTTTCGAAAACCTACAAAATAGTTGAGAACTTTAGCTACTAGATGGATCACTAATCTTTGGAGGGATCGAATATTAGAGTACACTCACGTACCATGAGTCGAGGATGCGCAAGGATAACCAAACCCCCATACACTCCTCCTCGGGGTACTTGTCTCTTTGTGAACCTCCTAATTAGATTGAGAGTTACCGATAATAAGTGCATGAGTTCTTCGGACTAATGTGAGTATTCGAAAGTTGACACTTCCACCTAGCCATATTTTTCTAACCTCTTCGGTACCGTGCATTGCCCTTTCTCACCTCGAGAGTTGGCGCATACTTCGCCGGTGCATCCAAATCCTTGGCATGATACACTCTGTCATCATAAACCTCATTATATCCTTCCTCAAAACAGCCACCATACCTACCTATCAAGGCATTTCCATAGCCTTTCCGAGATACATTGCCATGCAACATCCATCTTCTCATGACTTGATCTTCATGTCATACATGCTTTTTGCTTGATCGATGAGCCGCATGCTAGTTGGGCCTTGCCCTAATCATTGCTACATGACGCGCTAGTATCATTGCATATCCTGCTACATTGGCAGAGGCATACATTTGCATACATCATGATAGTTTCATCTTCTTTATGTTGAGTACTTTTGTAAAGTGTGAAAGATCTTCTATACTTCTTGTAATATATAGAGTGTTGCCCCTAAAGTGAGGAAAAGATCCCAAAGAGGACAAAATCAAAAGATCCCAAAGAGGACAAATGAGAGTTAAATAGAAAGAGCCATTGAGGCCACAAAAAAATAGAAAAAAGAGAAAAAAGAGAAAAAGAAATAAAAAGAGAGAAGGGGGCACACTACTATTCCTTTTGAGAGATCCACACTCGTACTCCATCTTATACCTTGTACTCCATAGAGATTATCATTCATGCATATAGCTATGTGGGGACCTTCACACTATAGAACTTGGCTTGTATATTCCAATGATGAGCCTCCTCAAAAGAGCTCTAGGTCTTCTTGAGCGAGCAAGTTGGATGCACCCCCACTAGTTCCATTGGAGAGCTTACCTTAGCTCATATGTGCATCCGTTGCATGGCAATCCCTACTCCTCACATCATATCTATCATTTGGCTTTCTCTCGCCTATGATTGTCCTCATTGATGTGAGCCTTTCACAACTTTTTTGTATTCCCCCTTCATCATTTTTCTCTCTTTGCCATCCTAAGTGTCAACTTTCTTGCTTACGCTCATCCATTGCATGAGTGCTCAAAATATCGAAAGGGAGTGGATCATTTTGACTTGTACCTGGCTAGTGGTCTGGGGATGAGTCAAGATAAGATTCCAAAGAAGACCAAGTGTGAAACTTTAGTAGATTAAGTTCTCAACAATACAAAAACTATGTTTTACTCTCTCGTATATCCCTATCCCCTTTCTTGCACGCAAACACCATTTGGAGATATTCGAGTCACGGACAGCGAGAGCTCTTGCACCTTTATGTTCTTATGTTGCTTGTTACAATGCTAATATAGACTCTTGCTTGTTATGACTCGAATTGAATTGCATGCCTTGATTGCTTTACTTAAAAGTTCTTATATGGTTGATAGCATGTCACCACAGAAATTATGCTTGTTATCATTTACCTACTCGAGGACGAGCAGGAATTAAGCTTGGGGATGTTGATACGTCCAAAACGTATCTATAATTTCTGCTTGCTCCATGCTTCTTTTGTGTGATATTGCTATGATATTGATGCACTTCCATGCACTTTTGATCATATTTGGACTAACCTATTAACTCAGTGCACCACAGTGCCAGTTCCTGTTTTCTGCTGTTTTTCTATTTCAGGTTTCCCCCATATTAAAAGTGCTCCAAAAATTCCAGGAAAAATATAGGAAAAATCAGCGTACAGGAAGCTTCGCGAAGAACCAAAGATGGGCCAGAGGGGAGCCAGGGGAGGCCCAGGCGGCCACCTGGCACGACCCCACCCCTGGCAGCGCCAGGGGGCGCCTGGGGCCCCTGCTCCGCCTCTGGCTGCTCCCCTTCGCATATATATCCCTCTCGTCCCGAAACCCTCGAGGACAGAACCCTTTTTCGCGATCTCGCCTCTGTTCCGCCGCCGCAGCGCTTCCAAGATCGGGAGCATCAGGAGAACTCTTCCCGGCACCCTGCCGGAGGGGAGAACCACCACCGGGAGCTTCTCCACCACCATGGACGCTTCCCGGATGAGTCGTGAGTAGTCCACCTTGGACCATGGGTCCATGATCAGTAGCTATGTGATGCTCTCCTCCCCTCCTTGCTCTTCATTGTTTAGACCTCGTGAGCTGCCCTACATGATCGAGGCACATATGTAATCTTTCTGATGTTGCTTTGCTGAGTTTGCTGGGATCTGATGGATTATGAGACTATGTTCAGATTGTGTTTGAGTAATATATTTGATTCACCTCTTTTATATCTTTGTTCTTGAGTAATTCTTGCATGTTCTCCGTTGCTGTTTATTGCTTTGGCCAAGTAGTAGGTAGTAACTCCAAGAGGGAGCGTTATGCTTGATTGTGGGTTCATGCCCCCTGATGACTAGCTTGAGTGACAGAAACATGAGTCTAGGGGATGTGCTGTTGCCACAAGGGAGAAAACAACGGTGCTTGTACTTGCGGGTGCAAGGATTGTTTACTTTACGCAAAGTTCTTTTAATGCAGTTGTCTGTTGCTTTGAGTTTACACTTTGGGTGGGATTCGCAACTTAATACCAGCGAGATGTTCTGGATAGATATCTCAAGGTGGATGATTAGTAGTAGATGCAGATGGATTTCGGTCTACTTGCCTTGGCGTACCGCCCATGCTTTTGAGCCTCTACCTTTCTTTGCAGCATAGTTAGCATTGGTTTGCGCACATAATCCTGTCAATTGCCCAGCTGTAATTTGTTTACCTCGCTTTGCTGTTTTATCGTCTATTGGGAGAGAGACATCACTAGTGAACATCATGGGACCCCGGTCCATATTACCACCGCTGATCACACCTTCTATTTACTTCCTGTTTTTATTTCCTAGTTGCAGTCATAGCTATCATTATTATCTCTTGTGTTTGATCCTTTGTAAACAACAAGGCCGGAGGGATTGACAACCTCTCTGTACTCATTGGGAGCAAAGTTATCTGTATCTGTGTGCAGGTCCCGTCAACCGCTAAGTTTCTAGCGCCGTTGACACCTACTTGTCGACCCTCGGAGTCTCACGGGATTCGATCCTTGGTATCTTTGCCAAGGGAAATTTGCCGCTACGCTACATCTCAACCTTCCACTTGGGGTAACCAACGAGGGGCGAGAAGCCATCAATCTCCAAGAAGATCGAGGAGAACTTTGTATTGAGATCCAAAGAGAGAGAAGAAGCCATCTAGCTAATAACTTTGGACCCGAAGGTCTATCGTAAACTAATCACAACTCATCAGAGGGGCTATGGTGTTGATGTAGTAGCCCTCCATGATCGATGCCCCCTCCGGTGGAGCTCCGGAACAGGCCCCAAGATGGGATCTCACGGGTACAGAAGGTTGCGGCGGTGGAATTAGGGTTTCGTGGTTCTCTCGGATGTTTTCAGGGTATATGGGTATATATAGGAGGAAGAGGCACGTCGGTGGAGCAACAAGGGGGCCCACTAGGGTGGGGGCGCCCCTACCCCCTAGGCGCGCCCTCCCCCCTCTTGGCCGCCTCATTTCTTCCCTGACGTGTACTCCAAGTCTTCTGCATTGCATTTGTTCCAAAAACGACTCTCCCGAAGGTTTCATTCCGTTTGGACTCCGTTTGATATTCCTTTTTTGCGAAACACTGAAATAGGCAAAAAAAAAAGCAATTTGCACTGGGCCTTGGGTTAATAGGTTAGTCCCAAAAATAATATAGAAGTGTATAATAAAGCCCATTAAACATCCAAAACAGATAATATAATAGCATGGAACAATAAAAAATTATAGATATGTTGGAGACGTATCAAGCATCCCCAAGCTTAATTCCTGCTCGTCCTCGAGTAGGTAAATGATAAACACAGAATTTTTGATGTGGAATGCTACCTCACATAATTCTCAATGTAATTTTCTTTATTGTGGCATGAATGTTCATATCCGAAAGATTCAAGACAAAAGTTTAATATCGACATAAGAATAATAATACTTCAAGCATACTAACAAAGCAATTATGTCTTCTCAAAATAACATGGCCAAAGAAAGTTCATCCCTACAAAATCATATAGTTTGGCTATACTCCATCTTCATCACAGAAAATACTCAAATCATGCACAACCCTGATTTCAGCCAAGCAATTGTTTCATACTTAAATTTTTTCAAACTTTTTCAGCTTTCATGCAATACATGAGCGCGAGCCATGGATATAGCACTATAGGTGGAATAGAGTGGTCGTTGTGGAGAATACAAAAGAGGAAGATGGTCTCACGTTAACTAGGTGTATCGATGGGCTATGGAGATGCCCATCAATAGATATCAATGTGAGTGAGTAGGGATTGCCATGCAACGGATGCACTAGAGCTATAAATGTATGGAAGCTCAACAAAAGAAACTAAGTGGGTGTGCATCCAACTTGCTTGCTCACGAAGACCTAGGGCATTTGAGGAAGCCCATCGTTGGAATATACAAGTCAAGTTCTATAATGAAAATTCCCACTAGTATATGAAAGTGACAAAACAAGAGACTCTCTATCATGAAGATCATCGTGCTACTTTGAAGCACAAGTGTGTAAAAGAGATAGTAGCATTGTCCCTTTTTCTTTTCTTTTCTTTTTTTCTTTTTTTCTTTTTTTGGGCCTTCTTTTTTTTGGCCTTTCTCCTTTTTTCTTTGGGACAATGCTCTAATAATGATGATCATCACACTTTTATTTACTTACAACTTGATATTACAGCTCGATACTAGAACAAAGTATGACTCTATATGAATGCCTCCGGCGGTGTACCGGGATGTGCAATGAATCAAGACTGACATGTATGAAAAATTATGCATGGTGGCCTTGCCACAAATACGATGTCAACCACATGATCATACATGGCAATATGACAATGATGAAGCGTGTCATAATAAACGGAACGGTGAAAAGTTGCATGGCAATATATCTCGGAATAGCTATGGAAATGCCATGATAGGTAGGTATGGTGGCTGTTTTGAGGAAGCTATATGGTGGGTGTATGGTATCGGCGAAAGTTGCGCAGCACAAGAGAGGCTAACAATGGTGGAAGGGTGAGACTGCGTATAATCCATGGACTCAACATTAGTCATAAAGAACTCACATACTTATTGCAAAAATCTACAAGTCATCAAAACAAAGTACTACACGCATGCTCCTAGGGGAAGGTTTGGTAGGAGTTAACCGTCGCGCGATCCCGACCTCCACACAAAGGATGACACTCAATGAAATACCTCATGCTTCAAATTTGTCACACAACGGTTATCATACGTGCATGCTACGGGACTTGCAAACCTCAACACAAGTATTTCTCAAATTCACAACTACTCTACTAGCATGACTCTAATATCACCATCCTCATATCTCAAAACAATCATCAAGTATCAAACTTCTCATAGTATTCAATGCACTTTATATGAAAGTTTTTATTATACCCATCTTGAATGCCTATCATATTAGGACTAGTTTTATAACCAAAGAAAATTACCATGCTATTCTAAAGGACTCAAAATAATATAAGTGAAGCATGAGAGATCAATAATTTCTATAAAATAAAGCCACCGCCGTGCCCTAAAAAATATAAGTGAAGCACTAGAGCAAAACTATCTAGCTCAGAAGATAAAAGTGAAGCACATAGAGTATTCTAATAAATTCCGATTCATGTGTGTCTCTATCAAAAGGTGTGTACAACAAGGATGATTGTGGCAAATTAAAAAGCAAAGACTCAAATCATACTTGATGCTCCAAGCAAAACACATATCGTGTGGTGAATAAAAATATAGTTTCAAGTAAAGTTACCGATGGACGAAGATGTTTGAGGGGATGCCTTCCCGTGGCATCTCCAAGCTTAGGCTTTTGGTTGTCCTTGAATTTTACGTTGGGGTGCCTTGGGAATCCCCAAGCTTAGGCCCTTGCCACTCTTTGTTTCATAGTCTATCAAATCCTTACCCAAAAACTTGAAAACTTCACAAAACAAAACTTAACAGAAAACCTCGTGAGTTCCGTTAGTATAAGAAAACAAACCACCACTTTAAGGTACTATATTGAACTCATTCTTTATTTATATTGGTGTTAAACCTACTGTATTCCGACTTCTCTATGATTCATACCTCCCGATACTACTCATAGATTCATCAAAATAAGCAAACAACACACGAAAAACAGAATCTGTGAAAAACAGAACAGTCTGTAGAAATCTGTAACTTTCGAATACTTCTGTAACTCTAAAAATTCAAAAATAAATTGGTGGACGTGAGGAATTTGCCTATTAATCATCTGCAAAAAATCAACTAAAAAGCCCTCTCCAGTAAAAAATGGTAGCTATTCTCTTGAGCGCTAAAGTTTCTGTTTTTTTACAGAATGATCGCAAAGACTTCACCCAAGTCTTCCCAAAGGTTCTACTTGGCACAAACACTAATTAAAACACAAAACCACATCTAAACAGAAGTAAAAGCAAAGAAAATAAAATTGGGTTGCCTCCCAACAAGCGCTATCGTTTAACGCCCCTAGCTAGGCACGATACAAGAATAGATCTAGGTATTGCCATCTTCGGTAGGCAATCCATCAATTGAACACTTATAATCCTTAGGAGTTTCTTCCTTCCTATTAATAATCAAACTCCTAGGCAAGAAATCAAGAAATTCGTTTGTAGAAAAAGGTTCCTTTATGATAGTAAGAAAGTTGGGGTGAACACTTTGATTTAAGATCCGTGGTTTCCTTACTAGAAGATTCACCCTTATTTTTAGGAACATACATGAACTTAGCCATTTTGGTAGTAGAAGGGTTTGAAGTGTTTCTTACAGCAGAAAAAGTAGACCCTATATTGGTAATAATATCCTCAAGCTTAACAATTCTAGTGGAATCTTGATCTATTTTCTCATTAACTATGGGTTCTTTTTCTTTAAAGTTTTTCAGAGTGACTCCTACCTTAGATCCATATTGGGTAATTTGGTTGTGGATCTTTTTATCCAAACTCTCAATCAACTCCACAGTGGCAACTTTATTTTCAATAATTTCAAGCCGCTGCATTACGTGTTCTAAAGTTAAGATAGTTCCATTAACCAAAAGAGGTGGTGAGCCAAACAAATCTATCATAGCATTATAAGAATCAAAAGTATGGCTACCCAAGAAATTCCCTCCGGTAATGGTATCAAGAATATATCTATTCCAAGGAGTGATGCCTACATAAAAATTGCGAAGAAGCACGGGAGTGGAAAGCTTCCTAGTGGATCTATTCTGAGCGTTGCAAATTCTATACCAAGCATCTTTTAGATTTTCTCCCTCCCTTTGTTTAAAATTAAGTAGTTCACTCTTGGGAGTATTAATAATGATAGAAGGGCTAGCCATGACGGCAAGGCCACCGATAATGACACACACGGATCAAGCGAACGGAAAACGGAAAAAGGGTGAATAAAACGGCAAGGGTGAAGTGGGGGACAGGAAAACGAGAGGCAAATGGCAAATAATGTAATGTGAGGGATAAGATTTTGTGATGGGTACTTGGTATATAACTTGTGCGTAGACTCCCAGGCAACAGCGCCAGAAATCCTTCTTGCTACCTCTTGAGCATGCGTTGGTTTTCCCTTGAAGAGGAAAGGGTGATGCAGCACAGTAGCGTAAGTATTTCCCTTAGTTTTTGAGAACCAAGGTATCAATCCAGTAGGAGGCTACACTCAAGTTCCTCGTACCTGCACAAACAAATAAGAACCTTGCAACCAACACGATAAAGGGGTTGTCAATCCCTTCACGGCCACTTGCAAAAGTGAGATCTGATAGAGATGATAAGATAATATTTTTGGTGTTTTTGTTGTATAGATTGAAAAGTAAAGATTGCAAAATAAAAGGTAGATAGTTGATGGAAGATTAATATGATAGAAGATAGACCCGGGGGGCATAGGTTTCACTAGTGGCTTCTCTCAAGATAGCAGATTTCTACGGTAAGTGAACAAATTACTGTCGAGCAATTGATAGAAAAGCGCATAGTTATGAGAATATCTAGGCATGATCATGTATATAGGCATCACGTCCGTGACAAGTAGACCGAAACGATTCTGCATCTACTAATATTACTCCACACATCGACCGCTATCCAGCGTGCATCTAGAGTATTAAGTTCAAAAGAGCAGAGTAACGCCTTAAGCAAGATGACATGATGTAGAGGGATAATATCATGCAATATGATGTAAACCCCATCTTTTTATCCTCGATGGCAACAATACAATACGTGCCTTGCTGCCCCTGCTGTCACTGGCAAAGGACATCGTAAGATCGAACCCAAAGCTAAGCACTTCTCCCATTGCAAGAAAGATCAATCTAGTAGGCCAAACCAAACTGAAAATTCGAAGAGACTTGCAAAGATATTTTAATCATGCATAAAAGATTTCAGAAAAAATCAAATATTGTTCATAGATAATCTTGGTCATAAACCCACGATTCATCGGATCTCAACAAACACACCGCAAAAAGAATTACATCGAATAGATCTCCAAGAAGATCGAGGAGAACTTTGTATTGAGATCTAAAGAGAGAGAAGAAGCCATCTAGCTAATAACTATGGACCCGAAGGTCTGTGGTAAACTACTCACAACTCACCGGAGGGGCTATGGTGTTGATGTAGAAGCCCTCCGTGATCGATGCCCCCTCCGGTGGAGCTCCGGAACAGGCCCCAAGATGGGATCTCACGGGTACAGAAGGTTGCGGTGGTGGAATTAGGGTTTCGTGGTGCTCTCGGATGTTTTCAGGGTATATGGGTATATATAGGAGGAAGAGGCACGTCGGTGGAGCAACAGGGGGCCCACGAGGGTGGGGGGCAGGCATACCCCCTGGGCACGCCCTCCCCCCTCGTGGCCGCCTCGTTTCTTCCCTGACGTGTACTCCAAGTCTTCTGTGTTGCATTTGTTCCAAAAACGACTCTCCCGAAGGTTTCATTCCGTTTGGACTCCGTTTGATATTCCTCTTCTGCGAAACACTAAAATAGGCAAAAAAACAGCAATTTGCACTGGGCCTTGGGTTAATAGGTTAGTCCCAAAAATAATATAAAAGTGTATAATAAAGCCAATTAAATATCCAACACAGATAATATAATAGCATGGAACAATAAAAAATTATAGATACGTTAGAGACGTATCAAGCATCCCCAAGCTTAATTCCTGCTCGTCCTTGAGTAGGTAAATGATAAACACAGAATTTTTGATGTGGAATGCTACCTCACATAATTCTCAATGTAATTTTCTTTATTGTGGCATGAATGTTCGGATCCGAGAGATTCAAGACAAAAGTTTAATATTGACATAAGAATAATAATACTTCAAGCATACTAATAAAGCAATTATGTCTTCTTAAAATAACATGGCCAAAGAAAGTTCATCCCTACAAAATCATATAGTTTGGCTATGCTCCATCTTCGTCACACAAAATACTCAAATCATGCACAACCCCGGTTTCAGCCAAGCAATTGTTTCATACTTAATTTTTTTCAAACTTTTTCAACTTTCACGCAATACATGAGTGTGAGCCATGGATGTTGCACTATAGGTGGAATAGAGTGGTGGTTGTGGAGAAGACAAAAGAGGAAGATGGTCTCACATCAACTAGGCGTATCGATGGGCTATAGAGATGCCCATCAATAGATATCAATGTGAGTGAGTAGGGATTGCCATGCAACGGATGCACTAGAGCTATAAATGTATGGAAGCTCAACAAAAGAAACTATGTGGGTGTTCATCCAACTTGTTTGCTCATGAAGACCTAGGGCATTTGAGGAAGCCCATCGTTGGAATATACAAGCCAAGTTCTATAATGAAAATTCCCACTAGTGTATGAAAGTGACAAAACAAGAGACTCTCTATCATGAAGATCATGGTGCTACTTTGAAGCACAAGTGTGGAAAAGAGATAGTAGCATTGTCCCTTTTTTCTTTTCTTTTCTTTTTTTTCTTTTTCTTTTTTTGGGCCTTCTTTTTTTGGCCTTTCTCTTTTTTCTTTGGGACAATGCTCTAATAATGATTATCATCACACTTTTATTTACTTACAACTTGATATTACAACTCGATACTAGAACAAAGTATGACTCTATATGAATGCCTCCGGCGATGTACCGGGATGTGCAACGAATCAAGAGTGGCATGTATGAAAAATTATGCATGGTGGCCTTGCCACAAATATGATGTCAACTACATGATCATGCATGGCAATATGACAATGATTAAGCGTGTCATAATAAACGGAACGGCGAAAAGTTGTATGGCAATATATCTCGGAATGGCTATGGAAATGCCATGATAGGTAGGTATGTTGACTGTTTTGAGGAAGGTATATGGTACCGGCGAAAGTTGTGCAGCACAAGAGAGGCTAGCAATGGTGGAAGGGTGAGAGTGTGTATAATCCATGGACTCAACATTAGCCATAAAGAACTCACATACTTATTGCAAAAATCTACAAGTCATCAAAACAAAGTACTACACGCATGCTCCTAGGGGAAGGGTCGATCAGTAGGAGTTAACTATCGCGCAATCCCGACCTCCACACAAAGGATGACTCTCAATGAAATACCTCATGCTTCAAATTTCTCACACAATGGTTACCATACGTGCATGCTATGGGACTTGCAAACCTCGACACAAGTATTTCTCAAATTCACAACTACTCTACTAGCATGACTCTAATATCACCATCCTCATATCTCAAAACAATCTTCAAGTATCAAACTTCTCATAGTATTCAATGCACTTTATATGAAAGTTTTTATTATACCCATCTTGAATGCCTATCATATTAGGACTAGTTTTATAACCAAAGCAAATTACAATGCTTTTCTAAAGGACTCTCGAAATAATATAAGTGAAGCCTGATAGATCAATAATTTCTATAAAATAAAGCCACCGCCGTGCTCTAAAAAATATAAGTGAAGCACTAGAGCAAAACTATCTAGCTCAAAAGATAAAAGTGATGCACATAGAGTATTCTAATAAATTCAGATTCATGTGTGTCTCTCTCAAAAGGTGTGTACAGCGAGGATGATTGTGGCAAATTAAAAATCAAATACTCAAATCATACTTGAGGCTCCAAGCAAAACACATATTGTGTGGTGAATAACAATATAGTCTCAAGTAAAGTTACCGATAGAGGAAGACGAAAAAGGGGATGCTTTCCAGGGGCATCCCCAAGCTTAGGCTTTTGGTTGTCCTTGAATTTTACGTTGGGGTGCCTTGGTAATCCCCAAGCTTAGGCCCTTGCCACTCTTTGTTTCATAGTCTATCAAATCCTTACCCAAAAACTTGAAAACTTCACAACACAAAACTTAACAGAAAATCTCGTGAGTTCCGTTAGTATAAGAAAACAAACCACCACTTTAAGGTACTATATTGAACTCATTCTTTATTTATATTGGTGTTAAACCTACTGTATTCCCACTTCTATATGATTCATACCCCCCGATACTACTCATAGATTCATCAAATAAGCAAACAACACACGAAAAACAGAATCTGTGAAAAACAGAACAGTCTGTAGAAATCTGTAACTTTCGAATACTTCTGTAACTCTAAAAATTCTAAAATAAATTGGTGGACGTGAGGAATTTGTCTATTAATCATCTGCAAAAAAATCAACTAAAAAGCGCTCTCCAGTCAAAAATGGTAGCTATTCTCGTGAGCGCTAAAGTTTCTGTTTTTTACAGAATGATCGCAAAGACTTCACCCAAGTCTTCCCAAAGGTTCTACTTGGCACAAACACTAATTAAAACACATGACTTATACATGTTCCTCTAACTATGATCGTTTAGTTTTACTGCTATTGCTTTCTTCATGACTTATACATGTTCCTCTAACTATGAGATTATGCAACTTCCGAATACCGGAGGAACACCTTGTGTGCTATCAAACATCACAACGTAACTGGGTGATTATAAAGATGCTCTACAAGTGTTTCCGAAAGAGTTTCTGGTGTTGGCATAGATCAAGATTAGGATTTGTCACTCCGAGTGTCGGAGAGGTATCTCAGGGCCCTCTCGGTAATACACATCATAATAAGCCTTGCAAGCAACTGACTAATGAGTTAGTCACGAGATGATGTATTACAGAATGAGTAAAAAGACTTGCCGGTAACGAGATTGAGCTTGGTATGATGATACCGACGATCGAATGTCGGGCAAGTAACATACCGATGACAAAGGGAACAACGTATGTTGTTATGCGGTTCGACCGATAAAGATCTTCGTAGAATATGTAGGAGCCAATATGGGCACCAGGTTCCGCTATTGGTTATTGACTGGAGAGATGTCTCGGTCATGTCTACATAGTTCTCGAACCCGTAGGGTCCGCACGCTTAACGTTCGTTGACGATATAGTATTGAATGAGTTATGTATGTTGGTGACCGAATGTTATTCGGAGTCCCGGATGTGATCACGGACATGACGAGGAACTCTGGAATGGTCCGAAGATAAAGATTGATATATAGGATAATAGTGTTTGGCCTCCGGAAGGGGTTGCGGATGTTTCCCGAAATGTTTGGGTACGAGGACACTTTATTTGGGCCAAAGGGGAAAACCCACAAGGTTTTTGGAAAGCGCAAAAGGAAGTTTTGCGGAGTCCAGGGGCCAGACGCCAGGGTCCCTGACGTCTGGGTCCAGACGCTGGGAACCCTGGCGCCTGGCCCTGGAGTCCGAGAAGGACTCTTGCCTTTCGGGTGAAACCAACTTTGTGGAGGCTTTTACTCCAAGTTTCGACCCTAAGGCTCAACATATAAATAGAAGGGCAAGGCTAGCATCCAAGACAAATCAAGATACACCAAGCCGTGTGCCGGCAACCCCGACCCTCTAGTTTATCATCCTTCTAGTTTTTCTAGTACTTGGCGAAGCCCTATAGAGATTGTTCTTCATCACACCGTCAATGAAGAGAGTATATAAAACATGACACCGTCAATGAAATTTGACGAACTCCTCTCTTTGCTAAAGAAAAAACGCATCACTAGATAGAGCTAAGAGGCGATTATGCGAAAGTGCTATTGTGAGCTCGATCTCACTGGAACCTGGGGAACAGTAAATTGAGGGACAGCTTTTTCCGTTGGAGGGAGTACTACATAAGTTGAAAAATAAAGAACCCTCATAACCAGCAAACGTTCGCCAGAAGACATTCCAATGAACGATTTTCATGGCAATTTGTGTTGTACTCCCTCCGTTTCAAAATAGATGACTCAACTTTATACAAAGTTAGTACAAAGTTAGGTCGTCTATTTTGGAACGGAGGGAGTACGTGGATAACAAGTTTAGTTGGCAGGCTTTCTAAATCCGTCCAGTTTAATTTTTTTTCAAAGTGCTTGCTAACTAAATTTGTCATCCTTCGTGGCAACTAAGATTGACATTAAAAAGTGTTCGTTTTGCCATGGCCTGCCAGAGAGTACAATAACATTTCCCAAAATAAAACAAGGCTTGACCGGCTGCCACCATCCAATAACATGGGACCAGGCAGCTCAGACTCACACAACTACAGCCTGCAGCATTTTAAGGCAGCTTCGGCAGAAGGCAAACGAGCAGCGCCACACCCGTCCTGCTGCTTCTCTTTTCACTCCAGTCTCCAGTCGCGTGTTCACCCAAGCCCAACCATGCGTTCTATTGAAGGATTCAGTTCCAGCAGTTCAGTTTTCTGCACACACGAGCTATAGAAATACGATCACACCTCCTTTGGCTCAGAAAAAGAAGTTGATAAAAGCCGCCAACCATCCTGTTTTTCCTTTGAAAGAAAAAAAATGGCCTTCGTATTTTTGCGTTGACATAGTCGCGCCACGCGCATGCATGAACTAGTCCGCCTGGGAAGTACAGTACTAGTGCAGCAACGTGCTGAAACATGCATGCACGCTCGACAGAGCTAGGCAGGAAACCCTCGACATCATCGGGAAAACATCAGCAAATTAACCCTCCATCTCTGCACCACGCCACCACTAGAACCGGAAGAGCACCTCAGCGGACAGCGATCGATCGAAAGCCCGAGGCCACGCCCCATTTTGCACGGTCCAGCGAACTCGCTCTCGCTCCAGAAATTCAAGTGGTGCTACGTAATCTGCTGACAAACCGTTGAACCGGAGGATATGCGTCCAGGCATGTGTGCCGCCGGCGGCCGCAAGAACGAATCTTACTCCATTTTTTGCTATATTTTCGTCTAATAAAAGTAATCAAGCATGTGTCACGCCAATCATCCTGAATATACTACTACGTGCATGTAGCACCACTTCATAATCATCCGCGGACAGAGTTTCACGTGTTAAAGAAACATAGATGCAGATGCAGAATTTCTGCCTCTCGGACGATCTTGAGCTTTGACCATCACATTTCAGAGCTCGCTGTGCTCTTCCCTCTCGCATGCACGTGCGTACCGCATGGTCGTTGACAAACACATGCTTTACAGCACACGCGGGGTAAATTCATCGCTGGAGCATTTGACTGTTTCGGCGAAAGACGGGCCTATGCAACTTGCACGCCGTTTGAGAGCACATTCGACTTTATTTTTTCTCGTTTCTGAAAACTTGGCTGAACATGCTGCATTACAGTTCACAGATGGTCATGTATAGCCCGTACGACAGGTACTGCATCAATACATGTTATATACTCGTAAGTCGTAACATGGTGTGGCTTCGTATGTTTAGGGATAGTATCTTGACCAAGGACAATCTTTCTGAGAAAGGCTGGGTAGGAAAGTGTAGATTTTGCTAACATAAAGAAACAGTAGACCACTTATTTTTGCATTGTTCTATGGCTAAGTATGTGTGGGGAGTGGTAGGTTGCGTTTTTGGTATTAACATGAGCTCAGTTGTTGAACTTTCCAACTGCGTTATGCAGTTTCCTGGAAGAACTAGAGGAGTATTGGCTCAAGGGGTGATTGCGGTTATTTGGGCATTCTGGAAATGTAGAAATAAGGCGTGTTTCAGGAGTATTGTTTTCCGTACAATCCGAGTAGTGTGGTTACTCAAGTCTCTCATTGAACCAGGTTTTGAAATGGTTTGCAAAAACGAGGGCTTCGCGGAATGCAAGCCAAAGGTGCGAGATTCATGGAAGAGCAATTGTTTTGTCGTTCAGTCTTTTTTTGAAACGAGGCAAAAGACTTGCCATTTCATTGATTAAGAGAGGAGTTATAACAAAGTCCGAGGACAACCGCCATACAATGGCAAAGTAAAACAACTACTCGCGTTGTAAGATCACACCGAGCCCTTGGGCGCCCGCCAACGCCCATAGAGCAGCCTCATCCATAATTTTATCCACGATAATCATCGAAGGCGCAGAGACGTTTCGAAAGACCCTAGCGTTTCTCTCCTTCCATAGTTCCCAGGAGATAAGCATGAGTAGGGAAGCCGTCCCTTTTCCGTTAGGCGAGCGCGCAAGCGAAATTTTGGTCCACCAGTGTTTGACACTTCGCATAGCGGCCCAGTCTCCAGTTACAATATTGGTCAGACCAAGCTTCGCCTTCACCGAATTCCAAACCGCGATCGAATACCGGCATTGGAATAAGAGGTGCGCCGTAGACTCCTGAACTTGATTGCAAAGCGGGCATAAACCGCAGTTCGGCCATCCCCTCCGTTGTAGCCTATCCGCCGTCCAAACTCTGTTGTGGATGATCAGCCAAGCGAAGAACTTGCATTTGGGAGTGGCCCAGACTTTCCAAACGGTCTTCAAGAGTGGCGTGGAGGTACGCCCCTCGAACTGCAGAGAATAGGCTGAGGAGGTGGAGTAGGTACCACTCTCCGTAAGCTTCCAGGTGATCGTATCTTGCGTGTCGTGATCAAGGATTATCCCGTCCAACTTCTCCCAAAGGGTGGCGAACTCCTGAATGTGTGCAGTGGTGATGCCATTTGTCATGTCAACTTGCGAAATCCAGAGACCATCGGTGAGTGCCTTCCTCACCGAGCACCCTTTCTTCTTTGAGATCTCAAAGATTTTCGGGGCGATGTCCATCGGCCTTATGCCATCCAGCCAGGGAGAAGTCCAGAAGCCTGCCTTGGCCCCATTTCCGACGACGACCTTTGTTGCAGCCGCAAAAAGGTCCCTGTCAGTCTCAACGCAAGGAGAGCCCAACCCAAACCACGGCTTTGGCGGCTCCGCCCACTCGTTCCAGAGCCACCTCAAGCGGAGGGCCGTAGCAAATTTGCCCAGGTTCAGGACACCCAGGCCGCCCATATGTTTAGGACAGCAAACACGCTCCCAATTAATCTTACACTTGCCACCGGTAACTTTGTCGCAACCTGCCCAAAGGAAAGCGCGTCGCAAGGCGTCAATGCGCTTCATCACCTCAGCCGGCAGGACCAACGAAGTAATGCTGTAGATGGCAATGGCGGTGAGGACCGCCTTGACCAGGACTGTCCGCCCAGGGGCAGCCATGAGACGTCCAATCCAGGGGGCTAACCTGCGCGCAATTTTGTCTTCCAGAGGCATGAAGTGAACAGCCTTGAGCCTCTTCACTGATAGAGGCAGCCCCAAGTACGTCATGGGGAAGCTCGTAAGCTTGGCGGGGAAATGCTGCAAGACATCAGGAAGATCGAGGCCGCCGCATCGAATTGGGGCAACCAAGCTTTTGCTGCAGTTGGTGACCAGGCCCGTGACCTGACCAAACGCGTCTAGGATGGAAGCGAGGAAGGAGACGTCCTCCTTGATGGGCCTCACAAAAATGGCAGCATCGTCGGCATATAGGGATGCACGTAGTGTCGGTGTATTTCTCCGAATCGGTTGCAATTTGCCTTGGCTGGTGGCCTTGTTGAGTATGTGGTGCAGGGGGTCAATGGCAAGCACAAAAAGAAGCGGAGACAGCGGTTCCCCTTGTCGTAACCCCTTCCCATGCCTAATGGGGTCTCCGATCGTTCCATTGAGCAACACTCTGGAGGTGGCCGAAGTGAGGAGCGCTGAGACCCAGCCTCTGAAACGTGGTGGGAAGCCAAGATGTTGAAGTAGCTCCAGTAAGTAGTCCCAGCGCACAGAATCAAAGGCCTTCTTGATATCGAGCTTGAAAAGCAACATAGGGGTCTTGCTTCGATGCAGCCTGCGGGTGAGGTTGCGGACATATGTGAAGTTGTCATGTATGCTTCGTTTCTTAATAAACGCACTTTGGGCCGGCGACACAAGGTCGTTCATGTGAACGGAAAGACGTGTCGCCATCATCTTAGCAAAGAGCTTGGCGACAGCATGAATTAGACTTATCGGCCTAAAGTCAGAAATGTCCTCGGCGCCCTCCTTCTTGGGGATTAAGGCGATGTTGGCTGAGTTCAGCCAATGCAAATTGGTGGCATGTAGGTTGGAGAAATGGTTGATAGCAGCCATGACATCGACCTTGATAACATCCCAACACGCCTTGAAAAACGCACCCGTGAACCCATCTGGCCCCGGCGCCTTGTCGCTAGGCGAATCGAAGATGGCCTTCCTAGCCTCCTCCATGGAGAACGGAGCCCCAAGGTCACTGAGATCACAGTCTGGAGTGGGGATACAATTCCAATTAATGTCCTTAAGCCGTCTGGGCCCCTTCTTGATGACAGAGGAAAAGTGACGGTGAATAAGATCCTTCTTGTGGTTGTGGTCAGTCACCCACCCCGCGTTGTGCTTGAGTCGGTGAATGAAATTTTTCCGCCGCCGACGGTTGATACGAAGATGGAAGAACTTAGTGTTTGCATCTCCCTCTTTAATGTTCGTTATTCTAGAGATCTGCCGCTTCCGAGCTTTTTCCATCACGGCCAGCCCGACGACTCGCCTCTTGAGCCTCTTCCGTAGATCAATCTCTTCTGGGCTTAGTGGCCTTGAATCTTGCGCGATGTCGAGGCGAAGGATGATCTCCAGGGCCATATGTAATTGGACTTTCGTGTTGGAGAAGAGGGATTTGCTCCATGCCTTTAGTCTAACGCTGGTTCTCTTGAGCTTGTGGTGAAGGATATGGTATGGCTCAACATGGTTGTGGTCTTCGTTCCACGCATCTTGGACAGTTGTCATGAATCCTGGCATCTTGATCCAGAAATTTTCGAAACGAAAGCATTTTGAGCGCTTCGGCCCATTCGCATTTGCAAGCAACAGAGGGCAGTGGTCAGAAAGGGAGGATGATAAGGCATGCAGGATGTGGGAGCCGAACTCCAAGTCCCATTCTTCATTGCAGAAAAAGTTATCTAGCTTGCTTAAGGTGGGGTCACTCTGGCCATTACTCCAAGTGAATCTCTTGTTCTGGAGGTGGATCTCTTTTAACTCGCATGAGTTGAGAGCGTTTCGAAATCTAACAATGCGGCTCTGGTCAACATTTGCACGGTTCTTATCTCTCGCCCGATATATTTGGTTGAAGTCCCCGGTGACAAGCCACATGGTACCCGAGGGAGGTTTTTCGGCGACAAGCTCGGTGAAGAAGGCATTCTTGAGGTTGCTTCGAGTCGGCCCATAGACTGTGGTAAGCTTGAAAGAAGTGGGAGTCGGGCTTTGGGGGTACAGTGTAACAGTGGCTGAAAGGATGAACGAATGGAACTGGATGTTGGACAACTGGACCGCATCCTCATCCCAAAGCAGGAGGATGCCACCACGGGTACCGTCAGCCGGGCGCTGGGCAAAACTCTTAAGTCGGTGGCCACCAATGTGAGCCGCAACGAGAGCATCCACCGATTCCATTTTCGTCTCCTGAAGGCAGACAATGTGGCAAGGAGTAGAGGCGATGGTCTCGTGGACGGTAGTACGACGGTCAGGACAATTTAGGCCTCGGACATTCCAGTTCAGGATCGTGAGATTGTGGTTGCGGTCTGTCATATGGAAACTAGCTTTACAACTCTATTCACAGCACAGCAATAGCATCTGGAAGGAACTGAGAGAACGTTCAGAAGGAACCATAACATTATAGTAAGCCTCGCCAGGGCTCCAAACAACTGCAACCACAAACAGTAGCAGCAAACAGGCGTACTACAACTATTGAAGACCAGCCTTGCCAAGGCCACAGGTAGCTGCAACAGGCTGCAGATACAAACAGGCATCCCACCCATAGAGTTAATCATGGTGTCTAACATAACAAAGCTGAGACATCTTAGCATCATTAAGCAGCAGCAGATCAGGTCGCCGTGGTCGCCTCCGCGTCTTCCTGAGTGCCCAGGTCCGGACCTCCCTCTCCACCATGCTCGATCAATGCATTCTCCACGGCTGACATTAGGTCACAATCCAGATTGAACAAAGCTCGCAGTGCCGCAACAGTGATATCAGGGAGACGACCATTGAACAGCTGCACAAACTTAGTAATGGCCGCCTCGGTTAGTTGCTCGCCTTCGTCCACAATGCCCATGCGCTGACACAACAGCCGCTCTGCAAGGGTCGCAATGGGCAGCCGCGAGTTCTTGGCACGGATTCTCGGGCTGCGGCGGCCAAGGTTGAAGTTCGTGACACCAGCCAAAGTCTTGCGTCTCGCAGCAGGGGGACGTGGCAGCGTCGAGGTTGGCGGCGAGGGGAGCAAGGCCGGCCTGCGGGGGACAAAGATGGGGGTGGCCACGTCCTCAACAGCTTCATCTTCGCCTTCAGGTATCTCTTGTGCAGCAGCCAGCAGGTCTAACAAGGGCAGATCAGCTTGAGGCTGTTCTGGAGAAGCGAGCACAAGTGATGCGGAGCATCCTACGGACATCACCATGTCAAGAGCCCATGTGGCAAGTGACACGTGCGCCATCTACTTCTCATACATAAAGGTGAATCTTCTCCTTTACACGTGTTCACTTGACCCCTTCGAGGATGGTATACTACTTGACTCTCCACTCGTGTGCATGCATAGGTATTGTCGGAGCTTCACGGACGACGAGGAGGAGTGCAAGCGCCAAGGAACGCCTACACCATCAGCGAGGGAAGCATGGAAGCGAAGACGGAAGAAGAATGGCCTGTCCAGTCTGGAACGGGCGGTACTACCGCTCCCAAGCGGTACTACCGCTCCCAAGCGGTACTACCGCCCGAGGTCCGGTACTACCGCCCTGCCTGTGCGCAGCCGCGGGCCTTTGGCCTTGTATCCCTCGCCACTTACCCCTTCGTGGCTTAGACTATAAATAGACCACCTCCACCTCCTTTCTCAGTTTAGCGAATATGATAGCTCATTTGTATGTGAGCTTTGCTCCTACCTTCTCCTCTTGAGAGAGTGAGACTACCTCCACCTTGGAGAAGATCCCTAGTGGATGCAAGACCTCCCACGGGAGAAGAATCCTTGTGGATTGTCGAGACCTCCCACGGGAGAAGAATCCTCGTGGATTGTCAAGACCTCTCTCCTCATAGGATTGGGATGAACTCTACCATGTATCTTATTTCCCTTTGATTGTTCGTGTACCTTGTGGATCTCATGTGTTTGTGAGTCTAGGGGATGTGTGATTGGACTTGTTCTTGAGTGTTTCTCTTGTGTTCTTCCCTTGTGTCCTTCTTGTTCTTGGGGATTCCCCTCCAATTCGTGAAAGATCTCCACCTAGGGTTCCACCCTACAACATCATGGTATCTAGAGCTATGGTTTCTCACGAAATTGGAGCCCCCCTTCGTGTTTTCTAGCCTTGTTTTGTTGTGTTCTTGCCCAATTTCGAAAATCCCCACCAAAAATAGCCCCAAATTTTCTTGTGATTTGTTGGTTTGATGATGTTTTGTTGGATTTGATCCATGGATTTGCTTGGTTTCGAGTGGATCTAGCATCTCCCCAAGTTTCACCACTTTCCATCCACGAAATCCATCCAATTTCGCTCCCGAAATCATCCATTTCCGCCCCAAATTCGCCCCGATCGCGATCTGCGAAGTTTTTCCCGACACCAGCGGTACTACCGCTCATCCAAGCGGTACTACCGCCCTACAAGCGGTACTAATTTTTTAGTTCCGCTCAACCAAAGCGGTACTACCGCCCCGCACTTTTTCAGCCTTCCGAGTTTCACCGTTTTGACCATAACTTTTACTCCCGAACTCCGATTTGAGTGTTCTTTGGCTCGTTGGAAAGCTAGCGACGTGCCCGAGCTGCTCATCTTGGTTTTACCATCATTTCACTCCATCATATTTTGTGAATTTTGACATCTCTTCCTAGGGCTTCCACCACATCATCCGCTATACCACCACCGACTTCCGCAACCTAACCATTTTGTTTCCCATAGCATTTGTGGTTGCTTGAGTAGTGATTTGAGTCTCCTAAGGTGTTTAGGCTACTTAGGGACAATTGCTTCTTCATCAACCACCACCACCACTTCCGCATTGTCATCTTCGACACCACCACCACCGCTTTCCGCTACCACCATTTGACTTTCGCCTTTGAGATTTTGAGTTGTGGTTTTTCCGTTTCCTAAGGTGTTTCGGCTAATTAGGAACGGGTCGCCATCGACAACACCGCCTCTCATCATCATCATCGGACGGTAACCTCGACGACACCGTTGTATGTTCCCCTTGCAATTGCATTGTTAACCCCTAGCCCATTTTGCGTCACTTGCCTATCGAGACTAGCCATTGAGTATTGCCGGCAACGTTACTTGTGCACATTAGTAATCATCGATCCGCCTTTCCATTGCATACATACCATATCTTGGTATCATCATATCATCCCTTGTGTCACAAGATTGTTCCCGCATATACACAATTGCTATCTTGGTTTGTGCATCTCGCGTAGTGGCCACAAAAAAAAAAGCTTTTAAGCAAAAGAGAGCAAAGAGCTTGTAAGCAATAGCCATAGCATCGCCACATTGCATATCATACTACCATATTGATCATCTTGGATCATCGTGTGCGAAACAACGGAACATCATACACATAGCATACTTGGGATAGAAAGCTCATACATTTTGCATCTTATAGGTTGTGCACAAGTGTCGTATCCGCCTATTGAGCAATCGTGCTAGCGTCTCTCTTGAGTTGTGCAACACGAGCGTTTTCCGTGGACTCCACATTTTGTGCTCATTCCTTGGTTGCACGACCCCATTTATCTATCCGTGTGTGTGTTTCCGTGTGCCACATTTTGCTATTGGTCTACTTGTTTCACTTGCGAATTTGTGAATCTTTTCCAACATTATTGACTCTTGCTAACTTTTTGCATCAAATTTTTGTGCCACTATCCTCACCGAGCTCCACCATAAGCTTTAATTTGTAGGTGTGAGTGAACAAGTCCGGTACCAATTCCACTATTCTTTCATTTCACTTTGAGTGAAACGGGATACATCCTCAACTTTGGGAAACGGTATATTGGTATTGTTTATCTCATTTCCTACTCACCTTTGCTCTAGTCTTGTGATGGATAGGCAAAGCATTTCATCTCCGGTCTACAACAACAACGACGAGTTCGGTGCCATGACTAGATCACATCGGCATCGACACCATCACCGACAAGAACGTGAAGGTCACGAGCTCAACATCAACAACCGCTCAACGACTTCACCATCTACCTTGGCATCTTCGCCAAGTGGCTTCAAGGCATCTTCGCCTTCGGACTTGCGGCATCTTCGCCGACCCGCACCTCAAGAGAAGCTTCCCAAGCTCAAGTCCGCGACTTCCACGAGCTACTACGACCTCGTCAACGACCACGAGATTCCTTTCTATGGGACTCAGGACCCCGAGGAGTATCTTGAGTGGGAGCGCAAGATGGATGACTACCTCAAGCTACATCAAGTTCCTCCCGAAGATCAAGCGAAGTGCGCCACAAGAAACTTCCACGACCGCGCGTCGACATGGTGGCTTCACACACCTTCGGAGAACTACAACATGAATTGGCCCAAGACGAAGAAAGCTATGCGGCGAGAGTTCGTGCCTCCTACTTACAAGGAACAACTTCTTCACCAATTGGAGAACACCATACAAGGATCCAAGTCCATCGACGCGTACTTCAAGGAGATGAAGAAGGCCTTGCGACGAGCCGGCGTGGACGACCCCATTTGGATGAAGTTTTACTTCATGATGGGATTGGACAACGACATCTCCAAGACTATCTTCATCGAGAACTACAAGTCCCTCGACGACAACTACATTGGTGCTCTCAAGGCGGAACAAGACCTCATGAAGGCCAAGACTTCTCCACCGCAAGCACGTTTATCGAAGACCAAACTCCAAGATGGCGAGCATGAGGGTAGTACAACCACGATGTCCAAGCCCAACGAGCTCCAAGATGACGCTCCCAAGTTCGACTCCACCGCCATCCCTCTTCGTGGCATTATTGATGCCGAGTCTACTTCGACTCTTTTTCAAGACGGCGCCGCGACGACTACGACTACGGAGCCATTCGAGGACCACGCTTTGGAGGCGCACGACACGACGGCGAGCACGGATGATGCTTCCATCTTTGGAGGCGAGAGTGATGATGTGCCATCTTCGGCCTTCATCCACGGCGACGATTACGAGATGGTTGAGCATGGGATTTTCCCTTCGACCATGGCGACATATGATGACTTGAGTGACTTTTGCCACCATATGGAGAGTGAGAGTGAGTTCACTACTAGCCCCATATATGATGAGTTGCCACAATTCCCATGTGAGGAGAGCCACAACCCCCACCACTTGAGTGAGATGAGTGACTCCACCATATGTGAGTTTGCGTGCACCTACCTTGAGGGAGTGAGTGAGCCACCACCACATAGAGAGAGTGAGGAAGTTGATAGGGCACGTGAGGCCATTCGCATTTCTAACGACTTGACCTCTACCTCTATTGTGTCTTCTCAATTGGTGCTAGGTCCAACATTTGATGACGCGCCGATCCGCGACGACTTCGTCCTTCCTATGGACAAGACGATGGCCATGGTGGATTATGATGCACCCCCCACATGGTTCCATCAAGATGAAGATGATGACCACCATTTGGTCTTTCCCACATCACCTACACCACATGAGTGGAATGAAAAAGGTAACATAGGTGATGGTGCTTCACTTGTCCCACTAGTGGACTATCTTGACATTGATTGCTCCCATGATGATGATCACCTTCTGGATTCACCACATACTAGGTCTTATCCATGCTTAGACATGCCACCTATCTATGATGAATATGATGACGAGCATGTTGAGTTGCCTAGTTGTGATGCTATGCTCCATAGGATATCATGTGAAAATTCTTTTGGTCACAACATGTTTGAGAACCCTCTAAACTTGTCATATGCTATGAGTGAGATCTCCCATATTGCATCTTTTCAATCTCAACATAGTAACTATGCATGCCCCATTAAAGTAAATCCTATTTGCACTTGTGGCATAGATGACAAGATGATGGTCATTGGCCTTTGTTTTTCTTGTGATGATATTGACATGCTTCCTTTGCATCATATCAATCATATGCCATGCCATGAACACCTAGCTTCGGATATGCATTGTTTTGGAGATTGTTCCACTTCTCCATATTATGCTTTCGATATTGCTCATGAGGAGACCCCCATAGTTTCCTCATACATTTTCGGAGATTTTGATACATCCCATCCATTGCATGATCCCCATATTTGTGTGCACAATATGCTCCCCATGAATGCAAATGCTATTGTTGTGCCACATACTTGCTCTAATTTGTGTCCCCATCGTGCTATACATGACAACTATTCTTTCATGATGGATGACATATTTCTCTATCGTGCCTCAAATTTCTTTGAGCGATGCTTATCTTGTGCTAACTCACATATGCACATACACATCATGATGGATGATGTGTACATTTACCACGCGCATAATTTCTTTGGTTTGTGTGTCTTTTGTGTAGGTCCCCATACTTACTC
Organism: Secale cereale; assembly: GCA_902687465.1. Taxonomy (NCBI): domain Eukaryota; kingdom Viridiplantae; phylum Streptophyta; class Magnoliopsida; order Poales; family Poaceae; genus Secale; species Secale cereale. The sequence continues at coordinate 582,355,533 of LR738709.1, forward strand.
GTCAACCTCCCAAGAGCACGAGTTGACGAAACGAGCTCTAGAGAGCAACGACGACTTGGGAGTCCATGGATTATCCTTCCAACCGCTCCCTTCGCGCAACGACTTCGCGCATCTCTTCTACATGGCACTCACATGGTTATGGGTTATTGTCCATTATGTCTCTTACGCCCATCTTGCCATGTTCACTTTGCATGATATGCTCATTTATATGCCTTTTCCATGCATTTGTGACCCATGCTTTGCATTACACATGATGATTGATTCTCATACTTGTATGTGTATTTGCAAGCTTGGTGGAGATATGACTTGTTATTGCCATGATGCCTTTGTACCCCATGCCTATTATGATGCTTTGATCTTGATTTGTGATCGTGCTTGCGATATGTCATGTGTATTACCTATACCCACTATTTGTTCACATGACATAATTGCCATGCCTTCTCCTAGTGTGTTGCATCTTTGCTCCACTAGTTTGCACAACTTGATCACCATGCTTGCTTCATGTAGTGCATCACCCATGATTCATACATGCTCCTTTCATGCGGTTGATGTCAACCATTGCCATGCTTTTCACATGATTGACTTGATGGCCTCACACATGTTGAACAATTGCTCTTTCTATTGTGTTGAGTGCCACACCATTTTCACTACACCCTATGCACATTATGCTCGGATTGTCTTGCACTTGACCCTTGTGTTTAGACACTTCATTTTCTTTGGTGTTGTGAATGATTCGTATGCCTACCATAGACCTTTCATTGAGCGCTTTCTACATGCTTGCTATGACTTTGAGGTAGATGCTTATTCTCTTGTCACACATATGTGCATCTCTACCTCACATTTACATGCTTGTTTCCATGATGACCTTGATTGTGCTCAATTAATGTACTTAAATGCCATGCCACAACCCTTTGTCACACCCTATGCTATGCTTGATGACAACACTTGTTGGGTGAATCACCTATTGAATGCTTGGTTTTGCACTAATGCTAACCACATTTATTTTTTCAAGTGCTTGTTGTTCTTGCTCCTTTTGAAGGAATCACTAGACGGTGCGACATTGGAGAGAGACAACTTCGAGCTTCAAGATGATGAGTACTTGGTGATCATCCGCTTCTACACGACGACGCCATCTCTTTCCCATGGTGATTTGGTTCTCGATCCGAGGTCGGATCTTTCCCAAGGGGGAGGGGATGATGCGGAGCATCCTACGGACATCACCATGTCAAGAGCCCATGTGGCAAGTGACACGTGCGCCATCTACTTCTCATACATAAAGGTGAATCTTCTCCTTTACACGTGTTCACTTGACCCCTTCGAGGATGGTATACTACTTGACTCTCCACTCGTGTGCATGCATAGGTATTGTCGGAGCTTCACGGACGACGAGGAGGAGTGCAAGCGCCAAGGAACGCCTACACCATCAGCGAGGGAAGCATGGAAGCGAAGACGGAAGAAGAATGGCCTGTCCAGTCTGGAACGGGCGGTACTACCGCTCCCAAGCGGTACTACCGCTCCCAAGCGGTACTACCGCCCGAGGTCCGGTACTACCGCCCTGCCTGTGCGCAGCCGCGGGCCTTTGGCCTTGTATCCCTCGCCACTTACCCCTTCGTGGCTTAGACTATAAATAGACCACCTCCACCTCCTTTCTCAGTTTAGCGAATATGATAGCTCATTTGTATGTGAGCTTTGCTCCTACCTTCTCCTCTTGAGAGAGTGAGACTACCTCCACCTTGGAGAAGATCCCTAGTGGATGCAAGACCTCCCACGGGAGAAGAATCCTTGTGGATTGTCGAGACCTCCCACGGGAGAAGAATCCTCGTGGATTGTCAAGACCTCTCTCCTCATAGGATTGGGATGAACTCTACCATGTATCTTATTTCCCTTTGATTGTTCGTGTACCTTGTGGATCTCATGTGTTTGTGAGTCTAGGGGATGTGTGATTGGACTTGTTCTTGAGTGTTTCTCTTGTGTTCTTCCCTTGTGTCCTTCTTGTTCTTGGGGATTCCCCTCCAATTCGTGAAAGATCTCCACCTAGGGTTCCACCCTACAACAACAAGGCTTGGCCCCGGGGAGGGCGCTGCGTCCATCACCATCTCAGGGGTGAAGGGCAGCCCAGAGCTCAGCGGTGAGTGCACTGGCGTGGGTTGCAGCGGAGAGACCACATCAGCCGCATCAATGTTGAGAGATGGTTGCACAGGTGTCGGTGCGAAGCAAGGGGCAGCACGACGAAGCCATTCAACAGCGGGCGAAGATGCCTTTATCTGGATGATGTCGCATGAGGTTGTTCGAGGCGATGGTGGTGGCGAACGCCCACGCTCATCTGCCGAGGTCCGACGGCACTGGCGGTCCAAGGAACAGGCGCGGCGCCTGTCGTCACGCCCACGGTCGCGGTCATCCCGTCCACGACCGTGGCCACCGCTGCGGTCGCCGCGGCGCACGTCGTCCGTCCTTCGCTCAGGTGCACGGGAGCGGCTGCGAAAGAGGCCCCTCCAGGAAGCGGAGCGATGGTGGTCGTTGTCGCGGCCTCTTCTATCATCTCTGTCCCGATCATCGTCTCTGCGGTGGCGGTCATCATCTTCATGGCGACGCGGTGGTGGCTCCAGCCGGTCCCTGAGCCTCTCCTCCCCATCGACGACCCCGAAGATCCAGTTGAAAGGATCAGAGCGTGGGCGGCGAGGCACCTGGCCACTTGCATCCGGCGTGAAGTCCTCCAGACGATCCAGGTGAACGATGGCGCGGCGTCGGAACCCACGGTGGCCAATGGCAGTGGACGGGGCTCCCCCAGGCCCATTGGGCACCCTTGTGGCGAAGGTGACATGCTGGACCTTGGGGATGGAGGACGGGTTGTGAGACCACGCCCACAGCTTCAGGCAGGAGGCATCTTCGTGACGGAGAGTGGCGATGTCGAAGTAGTGCAGAAAGGTGTCCGGACCCAGAACTTGTGCTGCCACCGAGTCGCTCCAGGCATTGAGCGGGATGCTCTCAATGCAAAGATGAACATGGAAGTCGGCCTGGACGACGTCGGAGTGGGCGTCACGGCGTGTAATATACACAGGATTAACACTTGCCTTTTGGCTGCAATAAGTAGTTGCCGTTTAAGTATGTGGCTGTGTGGTTTTTACTGCTTTGCTGAACCGATTTTCGGATTGGTCAGCTGAGACAACTATTCTATATTATCAATAGGTAAATGTTTGCAGCCGGAGCGCCGGCTGAAACTTAAGCCGGTCGCCCCGGCTTCGCTCGCTCGTTGCAACAGCCCTACGCAGCCCACGTGCCCTATCGGGGCCCACGCGCGACATCTCCCTCCCCTCTTCCTTATCTGCTCTGCCTTATCTGCTCGCGAGAATAGTCCACCGCATCGCTCCTCTTCATCGCATCTCCACAACATCGCTTCCGGCCTCCCACCACTAATCTCTCTCCTCGCCGATGATGGACATCCCTGCAAGCTCGAGCCAGTCCCCTGCTCACCCCCTCCCCCTTACGCACGAGCGCTGCACCTCATGGAGGCCAGGAGCTCCCCTCGCTCCATCGTCGGAGGCCAGGAGCTCCCCTCGCCGGCCGCCATGGCTGCCTGCCGCCATGCTTGAATCCACCCCGCGCATACAAGTGTTGCAACCGTCACCTAGGAAAGCTTCAACAGCTGTTGAAAAAAGCTTCAACCATAGACAGAGAAGCTTCAATGGCACTGCACAACAAGGGGAAGTTGCAACCGTAGTTGGATTTTGCTACTACCAGCGAAGTTTTTTGCTACATCCATCAGGTGGAGCTGCGACCTCACGACGACGACAACGACGATTTTTCTGCAACCGTAGACACGGTTGAAGCTTTTTTCGTCCACGGTCGAAGCTTTTTCTGCAGCATTTCATACACGGTTGAAGCTTTTTTCGTCCACGGTCGAAGCTTTTTCTGCAGCAAAATGCTACAACCATTGACATAAAATGCTACAACCATTGACATAACAGTCGAAATGCTACAATCATTGACATAAAATGCTACAACCGTTTATAAAAAAAGTTTCAATGCAACACATCGGGTGGGTCTGGTGCGACCGGCCGAAATTTTCGGCCGGCGCACCGGCGCCTAGCGTTGGCCTTATCAATAAGTAAATTGGGAGCTATGCTTCTAAATTCTGAAGAAAACATGGTAGGCAGTTTTTTTTTTTTTTGAGAAAACACGGTGTGTGCCTATGAATTCTCCAGCAAAGATGTTTTCTCCAGATATACGGTACGCTCAGAAAGGAGGCGAGCAAGCGTCTTCCTAGGCGGCTAGGCCTAATTAGGCCTGACCTGTTTCCCGCCAACCCATTTCTGCCTTCGAATAATTTCCACTTTGGATGGTGCTGCATTTGGCCCACGGCGAACACAAGTGCCCCCGTCCACTGCAGGGCGCACCTATGTCTCTTTTGTTCAACGAGTCGAGTTTCCGACTCGCTGAAGCGACTCCCAGTACGCGCGAGCATATGGACCGGCCTAGTGCGTAGGAGGACACTGCCTTTTTTCACGTCTTTTTTGTTTTTCGATTCCATTTTTTACTTTCGCTTACACTTTCAAACATACATAATGTTTTGAAAAATGTTCCTCATGCATTTTAAAAATGTTAAATGTGTATAGAAAAAATGTTGACCATGTATACCAAAATGATGAAATCTTATGATCATGTATATGAAAAATATCAGACAAGCATTTGAAATAATGTTGAATAAGTATTTAAAAAATGTTAGCCAAGCATCTGGAAAATGCTAAATGTGTATAGAAAAAATGTTGACCATGCATTTCAAAAATAATTATCATTGTATGTAAAAATGCTAACCAGACATTTGAGAAAACATTGAACAAGTATTTCAGAAATGTTAATCAAACATTTGGAAAATGTTAAAATGTGTATAGACAAAAATGTTTGAACATGCATTCAGGAAAAATCTTAATCTTGCATTTGAAAAATGTTGATAAAGCATTTGAAAAAGTCTAAAGTGTGTATAGGAAAAATGTAGACCATGTATTCAAACAATTATTCATCTTGTATCTGAAAAATATTAATCAAGCATTTAAAAAATATTAAATGTGTATAAAAATGTGAACATGTATTAGAAAATTATGTTTTTTATTATGTATTCAAAATGTTAATCATGCATTTAAAAAATTATTGAGAAGGCATTTGAAAAATGTTGATCAAGCATTTGAAAAAAATATAATGTGTATGTGAAAAATGTTGACCATGTATTCGAAAAAATGTTCAAAAACATGTATTTAAGAAAAATCTAGATCATGTATTTGAAAAATGTTCAATGTGTATGAAACAAATATTTCATCTATACACCAAAAATGTATAGCATGTATGGAAAAAACCTACGCAAAAAAATAAATGAAGAAAAGCAAAAGAAAAAAAGTAAAAAGAAACAAAGAAAGAAAACCAAGTAAAACAAAATAGAACAAAGAAAACCGTTGAAAGAAAGAAAACCAAAGCATAACGAAGAAAGCCATTGAGAAAAACAAAGAAAACCATTGTATATCAAAGAAAAAACAAAAAGAAAAAACCGATGAGGAAATAAAGAAAATCAAAGAATAAATAAACAAGAAAAAAGTTAAAAGAAACAAAAACGGACCAAACAACACGAGCGATCGAAAGAATGAGCCTGGCCCAGCACTGTAGCGAGCAGGGGAATCCTTCAGCGAGAGCTTTTTCCATCTCGCTTAAGAGCATCTTCAACAGCCGCGCTATATAAGCACCACGCTGAAAAATCAGTGTTTTTTGCGCGCACTAACGCTTCGGGCGCTCCAGCGGAGGCGTAAAAACCGCGCGCGCGGCATATCTAATTCAGCGTGGCCGAAACGCCATCGCGCGCTGGACTCTCGAGCGCTTGCTCGCAATTCCACCTACCCCATCGAGCCGTTGCGCCACCGCCGCCCGCGCCACCCCATTTCTTCCGCGACCGTTCCGGCCTATCCCCGCGCCGCCACGACTTCCTCCGTCTCCCTTTAGTCACCACCGCCCGTCGCGCGCGGAAGTCCTCCGACGAACAGCGCCGAGCCGCTCACTGTCACTCGATGCCCGCAAAGTATGTACATATTTTACATGAATTCTGTGCATGTTGTTTGTAGTTTTATTATAGCCTATTTTATATTGAACATTGTAGTTGAGTTCGGCATATGATTCTTCCGAAGAAGAAATTAATATGGAAGAGGAGGAGGAGGATCTTGCAATGATCGTAGCTATGCACATCAATAAAAAAACCGAAGCACGGTGGTTCACTTATGGGTCGGCAGAAAATTTGGAGGGATAGGATCGGTGCCCACAACAGATTGATGAGGCACTATTTTGTGGAGAATCCCACATACCCCGATCGTACTTTCGTCGCCAGTTTAAGATGAGAACCGAGTTGTTCAGGCGCATTGCAGAGAAACTAGCGAGCCATGACCAGTTTTTTCAGCAAAGGAGGAATGCCGCCGGAGAGCTCGGGCATAGCACCTTTCAGAAGGTGACATTCGCTTTGCGTATGTTGTCATACGGCATCCCGGCTGATCTAGTTGATAATCACTTGGCCATGGGTGAGAGCCAAGCCATCATGTGCGTCAAGCGCTTCGCAGTCGGAATTGTGCAAGTATTTGTCGAGGAGCACTTGAGATCCCCCAATGATGAAGATGCCGCAAGGCTATTGGAGATGAACAAAGCTCGCGGCTTCCCAGGTATGCTTGGCTCAATAGATTGCATGCATTGGAGTTGAAAGAATTGTCCAAAGGCATGTCATGGGCAATTCCACGGCCAAAAAAGGGTTCCACTATAATCCTTGAAGCGGTTGCCGATCAATAGACTTGGATTTGGCATGTTTTTTTTGGAATGGCAGGATCTTTAAATGACATCAACGTTGTCAACCGGTCACCACTGATGAATAAGATTGCAAATGGTGAACTGCCACCGGTGCAGTTTGTAGCAAATGGTCGTACATACAACTATGGCTACTATCTTGCGGATGACATCTACCCTAAGTGGCAAACATTCGTGAAGCCGTTGAAAAAACCGGAAGGTAAGAAACATATTCATTTCCACAATGCTCATGCGACGGCTAGAAAAGATGTGGAGAGAGCTTTTGGGATTTTGCAAGCCCAATTTGCCATCGTGAGAGGACCGGATAGATTTTGGGATCAAAAGATGCATTGGTACATAATGCACGCTTGTGCGATCATGCACAACATGATCATCGAGAATGAGCGTGGCCAAGTTGTAGACTACTCTTGGTATGAGCTCTTGGGACATCCCCTGCGAGTGCGGCGGAGGGCTGAAAGGGTTGCCCGTTTTGTTGTCTCCTATCATGCCATTCAACGTCTCGCAACTTCAGAATGATCTCACTGAGGAGTGGTGGGCTTGGAATGGCCGCTAAAGAGCATCATGATTTGTGTGTTTGACGTTGTATTGTTGAACTATTTGTTGTATTGATGGAAGTTAGTTGTAGGCGTCGTTGGCTGGCGGCGGATCATACAACAAGGAGCCATGGTCATCGTCGTCATCGGAGGTGTCGCAGAGGATGACGAACCCTTTTAGCCACCGGACATCCCTGTCCTGCTACCGCTTGAGCTTCGCGAGCCGAGCCTCATTCATCGCCTCGCGCTCGAACTGCTCAATGGCAATCCGGAGCGCCTTAGGGTTCTTCCGGCGGAGCCGCCGCGCGTCCGTCTCCGCAATCATAAGCGACTGGCGGTAGACCCATTCGAGGAGCCGCGCATCCTCGTCGGGCTTCGCCTCCATCCCGCAGCAGCGGCGCACGGAATGCCTTGCCTCCCTCCTCTCCCGTTGCCGATGCCGCTCGTGGCGGCCGGCGCATGCCTATGATTCTGGCATGCGCGCTCGGGCTGGCGGGGTGGACACAAGCACCCACCGCTTCCCACGTGGGGGAGCAGCAGCCGGCGGGGCAGGGGACGGCGTAGGGAGACGCGGATTGCGCAATCCGCCCGTCAAAGCTGCTCACGGGCTAAGAGGGTGAAAGTGCAACTAATCCCCGGGTGGTTTTGGCAATTAATAACAACATATATATCATTGAACTAATAGTTACTTGAGAATCATTTCAGAGAAGTTCAGTGATATGGGTATGGCAATGACTGAAGAAGTGGACCCCTCAAAATGCTAAGGCAAGCATTGGCAAAAGCTCAAGACTCCATTTTTGGTTTAGTGATCCAAGATCACATTGAGTCCATAGGAAAAGCCAATACTATTAAAAGGGGATGAGGTTATGTTGATGATCTGGTTGCTCAAGTGCTTAGTGATACATCTCCTAAACTATGAGCAACTTTCACTGCCAAATACACTCATAAGTAATCTCGGTCCCACCGATATTCCAAACTCAGTCACACCGAGATGAACCACCTCAGCCATAAGCCAAACCCTAGAAAAATCGGATATTCCGAGTTTGAAATCGGTTTCACCGAAACATGGGCTGCCAAGCTTCTGTAACCTTCTGTCATCAAATCGGTGTCACCGAGATGATGAAGTCGGTCCCACTGAAACTGGCATGCTCCTGTCTTTGCTCAAATCGGACTAACCGAGATGGTATTTTCGGTCCCACCGAAAACCCCAACGTTCACATTATTTGAACTTTCGGTCTCACCGAGTTGTCCACTTCGGTCCCACCGAGATTGCTCAAATATGTGTGTAACGGTTGGATTTTGTGTGGAGGCTATATATACCCCTCCACCCCCTCTTCATTCGTGGAGAGAGCCATCAGAAAGAACTACCACTCCTACCTTACATTTCTGAGAAGAGAACTACCTACCCTTGTGTTGAGATCAAGTTGCTCCACTCCCACCATATGAAACTTGATCTCTAGCCTTCCCAAGTTGCTTTCCACTCAATCCTTTCTTCCACCACAGCCAAATCAGTGAGGAGAGTTGAGTGTTGGGGAGATTATCATTTGAAGCACAAGAGCAAGGAGTTCATCATCATCTACAGCATCTATTACCTTTTGGAGGGTGGTGCCTCCTAGATTGGTTAGGTGTCGCTTGGGAGCCTCCGTCATCGAGATGTGGAGTTGAACCAAGAAGTTTGTAAGGGCAAGGAGATCGCCTACTTCGTGAAGATCTACCCCGAGTAAGGCTAGCCCTCCGTGGGCGTAGGCCATGATGGAATAGACAAGGTTGCTTCTTCGTGGACCCTTCGTGGGTGGAGCCCTCCGTGGACTCGCGCAGCCGTTACCCTCCGTGGGTTGAAGTCTCCATCAACGTGGATGTACGATAGCACCACCTATCGGAACCATGGGAAAAATCACCGCGTCTCCAAAATTGCGTTTGCTCTTCTCCACCTCTCTTTACTACATGTGCAATTTACTTTCCGCTGCCTATACTCTAGAATTGCATGTGTAGGGTGATGCTTGACTTGATCATAATTGTGAATCTGCCAAAAACTGTTCTTTGTCAAAAGGCAGAATTTTTATATTTACAAGTAGTCTAATCACCCCCCCCCTCTAGACATACTTTCGATCCTACAAGTGGTATCAGAGCTTTGGTCTCCATTGTTTTGGTTTCCATTGCATTGGACTCCATAAGCTTGGTTTCACAACCTAGGAGAGTATGGCGTCTAGTGAGGGTAATTTTCGTAGAGGTCCTTACTTTGATGGTACAAATTTTGCTAGTTGGAAGCATAAAATGAAAATGCATATTCTTGGTCATAACCCAGCCGCATGGGGCATTATCTGTGTTGGTATGCAAGGTGAATTCTTCGAGGAAGGAAAAGTTCCGGATCGCGAAGCTACACCGGAAGAATTACGGATGTTGCAAAACAATGCTCAAGCTTGTGACATTCTCTTCAATGCCTTGTGTCCCGAGGAGTTCAACAAAATCAGCCGTCTTGAAAATGCAAAAGAGATTTGGGATACTTTGGTTGAAATGCACGAAGGTACCGAGTCTGTGAAGGAATCAAAGCTAGATATTCTTCAAGGTCAACTTGACAAGTTCAAGATGAAGGATGGTGAAGGAGTCGCTGAGATGTACTCTAGGCTTGCTCTCATCACAAATGAGATTGCCGGCTTAGGAAGCGAAGAAATGACCGACCGATTCATCATCAAGAAGATTCTCAGAGCTTTGGATGGAAAGTATGACACCGTGTGCACTTTGATCCAAATGATGCCAAACTACAAGACTCTCAAGCCAACTGAAGTCATTGGAAGAATTGTTGCTCATGAGATGACACTTAAGGATAATGAAGAGCTTCACAACAAGTCGAGTGGTGCTTACAAAGCTACAAGTGATGCTCCCACAACCTCAAGTGACAAGTTAGTTTCCAATGAAGAGATAAGCCTAATGGTTAAGAACTTCAACAAATTCTACAAGTATAGAGGCAAAGAGAGAAGCTCAAAGTCTAGATCATATGATGAAAAGAGATCTTCTAGTCGTGATCGAAACTGCTACAATTGTGGAAGACCCGGACACTACTCAAATGAGTGTACGGCTCCCCACAAGAGAAGAGAAGAATCTCCAAGAAGAAGAAGTTCAAGAGATGAGTCACCTCGGAAAGAGAGAAGGAGTAGAGATGATCGTTATGAACGAAGACCCTCTCGGAGAAGCAAGGATTCGGAGAGGAAAGACAAGACATCAAGGAGCTACACAAGAAGAAGACATCAAGCTCATGTAGGTGAATGGGTCTCTGGCTCCGACTCCGACAATCAATCCGATGGAAGCTATCACTCCGACTCCGACTACAGTCAAGATGAAGGTGTTGCCGGTCTTGCTCTCGTATCCTCCAACTCCAACTCCTACGACTTATTTGATTCACCAAATGAGGGAATTGGAAGATGCTTCATGGCTAAAGGCCCCAAGGTATCACACCCTGAATTCATTGACTTCAATAGTGATGAGGATGACTTGCTTAGTGAAGATGAGCTCTTGCATGATAAATCTAGTGAGCCTAGTAACGATGAAAATGCTAGTAGTCTTTATAGTCGAGAAGAGTCGAATGACAATGCTATAAAGGAGATTGAGCGTCTAACTAAAGAACTAAACACTCTTAAGTTAGCTCATGAAACAACTCAAGAAGATCATAGAGAGCTCCTAAGATCTCATGAGAAGCTACGCTTCGAGAAGCTCACTCTAGAGCAAGAACATGAGTTTCTAAAAGCGATCAATGATGATCTTCGAAAGAAGAGTTCTTCATATCTTGCCAAACGACTTCTCTTGTCTAATTTCTTGCCACCCATTAAGACTAAGCATGACAAGCACAAGAAAAATTCTTCCTCTAGTAGTAACAATAACCATGCTAAATCCAATATTGTTGCTTCTAGTAGTTCTCTTGATTCCACTAACAATGTTTCAAGCCAAGTTACACTTGAGCAAGAGAATAGCTTATTGAAAGGGATCATAGAGAAAGGTGTCTACAAGAGCCTTGCCAGAAGCAAGAACTTTGAGGAAATTATTCGCAAGCAAGGAAGGCACCGGAAGAATCAAGGAATTGGTTTTGAGCGAAAGTTCAACGCCGAAGGTGTTGAGTGGGAAGAAGGTCAATATCCTACTCCACAGTTTGTTTCTCAAAAGGAGAAGTATGATCCTACTTCTTCCAATGTGAAACAAGCTCAAGATGACCTTCCACCACAAGACCACAAGCTAAAAGCCAAGGACAAGCTTCAAGAGGAGATTGATGCATTCGTTGAAGCACCTCAAGCCATGGTCAAGTGGGTTCCCAAGGAAACGTCAAGTTCTACTTCGTCAAGCTCAACTACAACCCCAAGGATTCCCATCAAGATGATGTGGATCCCGAAGAAGAAGAACTAGAAGGTTCTTGAGGGTGACTCCGCCAACATACTTCACTCACATTCATTTTGGCAAAGAACTTGTGCAATCAACTTCCACATCATGCGCTAGTTCATGGAGTCACAAACCCTCTTGTTGGTAAGCCAAGGGACAAGGTAATCATTGCTTTCATGGACATCATCTATTGTGAACTTCAATCTATGTCCATGGATATCTTTGTTTGTTCCTTGTGGTACTAACCCATGTAGGTATTGAAAGTGCCCTAATCCAAAGGATAGCTCCCAACTCTTGATGATCTTCATCAACATTGAGCATCCACATCTTCAACATCTACATGAAGTCTTCTACGACAACCCAAGGTTAGTTTGACCCTTTAAAAGGGGTTCTCACATCTAGGGGGAGCTTTACTCTAAAAATTGAGCTAAAGCATCTTCAAATGATGTGAACACATCAATGCTTTATGTAAAAGTGGTAACCCCACTTGTGCTTAAACGATGAGTATGACCTATGATCAAATGTTCTCATTTGGCTCCTAAGTCAAAATACTCATATAAAGATGACCTAGTCATCGACAAATTGTGTGTTAAGTGCTAGAGTTTTGGTTGTGCATGTTTGACACATATTTCATTTGCTATCTTATTGTGTGAGCATGTTGAATGCATGATTTTATCCATTCGAGGACATCCATTTGTTGTTTTGGTTGTTTTGATTTTTCTGACCAAATGGATGGACAAGAATGCCTAAGTACCTCCCCTAGCTATCTATGCTTTCTTGTCTCAAATTCTATTCATGCTTAAATCACAAACTTTGAACAAGTCATTTTCGGACCCTCCGAGTGAGGAGCACTCGGAGCCACCGATCCGTCTAGGGCTGACCTCCAAAACCTTCTAAGTGATTTCGGTCAGACCAACTCACTCAAACTCGGTCAAACCGAAAGCATTTAGACTGATCTAGGTTTCATCTCGGTGAAACCGAGTTGTGATTTTCGGCGTGACCGATGTGCGTAACTGCCTAGCAGTTATCCATCTCGGTGCCACCGAGTTTTTCAACTCGGTCCCACCGACAGCAAAGGGATATATATACCAAGGGCCGCGCGCGTTGATTCCTCCTTCAAACGTTTTCGCCCCACATCCCTTGCTGCCGTCGCCTTGATCTCCGGATCGTCACCGTCGTCGCCTGTGCGCCCTCGCCGCAGGTCTCCATCGCCGTCAACGGACTTCTCCTCCGCGCCGTTGCCGCCGTAGAGAAACTCCACCAAGTTAGGGTGAGTTTTGATCCCACTCGTGCTCCCATCTTCGATTCAATGCACGTTTGGTTTGCCCAATATCTTGCCACGATTGAAATCTTCCTTTACACCAGATTGGTTCGTTTGAACTAGATTCGAGTAAAAATTTTAGGGTTAGGTTTCCACGGAACACATCTCGGTAAAACCGATTTTAGAATTTCGGTGTGACCGATTTGGCCTCTGGCCATTGCACTGCACCCTTCGGTCCAACCGAGTTGTGCAAATCGGTGTGACCGAAATGTAATTTCTGTGAAACCCTAGTGTTATCGGCAGGACCGAAACCCACTTCGGTCAAACCGAAAGTGGTGTGTAAAGCTTCTGTTTAACACTTCAGATTCATCGAAACTCAAAACTCGGTTTGACCGAAATGTCTTCTGTGAAAACTTAAAACTAGAATTTGAACTCATTTTTTTTTGCAAAAACTTCTGCAGTTTGTGATAACTCTTCTTCTCTGCCTATACCTTATCTATTCACAGGTTGTCAGCCATGTCAGATGCCAGTGACAGTCAGAACAGGTCAGAGTCACCTATTGCAGACATTCCTGAGGCAGACACTAGTCCTGAGACTAGTAGCCCATTTGATGATGGTGAGAGGAGTACTCCAAGTGGCATGCCTCCTGCAGCCACCAGAGCTAGAAAGGAGAAGAATTCCGATGATGAGGATTCTGATTTCATTGTTGAGGAAGAGGTGACCTCCAAGCCTAAGAGGAAGGTTGTTGCCAAAGAGCAACAAGGTCAGCAGTCTAAGAAGGGCACCAGCAAAGTCAAGCAATCAACTGTTGCTAAGAAGCTAAATTTGGGAGAGCCAGCTCCAAGCAAAGTGAAGAAAACCTCCAAGAGAAAAAGGGTAGTGTATACTGATTCTCATGCAGATGCAGCAGCAGAGGATGAAGATGAGGAAGCACCCCAGCCTGCTCCTCAGAAGCAGAAGCTCATGGGTGATGCCATTAAGGCCGGAGCCACTTCAAAGTCCAAGAAAGCTGCTCAAGCTAAGGCAGCTCCAGCAAAGCCTGCTGCCAAGCCCAAGAGGACCATCAGAAACATTCCAGCATCTGAAAAGAACAAGGATGATGTGCCACCAGCTGAGTCTGATGAGGAAGGACAAGTATTGCTGAAACTTCGTCCAAAACTGCCACTTCACAATGATGCTCATCCTCAAGCTGAGGATATGAAGGCAAGGAAAGATAGAGGTCTCAGGCTATGGAGACAAGCTGACCCATATGCCGTGAGGAGAAGAACTGCTGTAGATCCCAGATTTCACACCAGAGAGTGGCATGACTTCTATGAGACCGTGCTGATGGACAAGAAGCCCATAGTCGCAGACACCAGATACGTTGACTGGGAATACATTGACAGCGAAGAGCACAGAGATTTCTTTCCACATGTGCATGAAAGCTTCACTGCATGTGGAGTTGCAGAGTTTGTAGGTCAGAAATTGACCAGTTGGAACGATGAGATGATAATGCAATTCTATGCCACAGCTCACTTCTATCCTGATGGGAAGATCACATGGATGACTGAAGGTCAAAGTTATTCTTCTTCTGTTGAAGAATGGGCAGAAATTCTGAATGCTCCAGTACAGCGAGAAGATGATATTGATGTCTATGGGATTCCAAAGAAGAATCATGATTCCATGAAGAACATGTACAAGGAGATCCCCGCAGCAGATTTGGAAGTCTGGAAGCTCGGCTCAGTCTACCATCTCCAGGCAGGTTTACCTACCACTAATACTATTTTGAGGCATACCTTGATGCCCAAGTCTGGAGATCATCGCATGATCAGAGGATATTCTATCAACATGCTGCATATACTTGATGAGAAAGCACCTTTCAAGGTGATGGACTTAATGGTAGAGACCATTAAGAGGACTGCAGCTGACCAGAAAAGGTCATGTGGATTTGCCCCACAGATTCAGATGCTTATCAATGCCAAGTTTGGCACGGGCAAATTCTTGTTGGATAGGAAACATCTACCCCTGCAGCCAGAGCATGAAGACAATGTTGTTGTGATGGATGAGGAGGATCCGACATCTGTTGAAGGTCAAGCCAAGATCGAAGCTGCTAGGAAAGCCAAAGCTGACAAAGAAGCAGCAGCAGCAGCAGCTAAACCAAAGAGTTTCGGAGAGCAGATTCTTGAAGCTACTCAAAGGATTGAACAACGCCTGGCCAGCATTGAACAGTCTCAGAAGAGCTTAGAGAGGATTGTTGACGAGAAGATCCACGCTCTGGACGTGAAGCTGACTGAACTTTAAGTGACCGTCAACAAGCTTGAGGCAGACATGGAGGAAGCAAAACAGGACAAGGCAGAGCTTATACAGGATGACTTAGTCCAGGATTCTCAGCGACAGACTGCTCCGGTTCCCAAAGGATCCCGATCAGCTGCTATTCCAGTGACTGACACCAGGACTACAGCTTCAGCACCTCCCACAGCTCCAGCAGTTACTCCAGCTACAGCTCCAGTGTCCACTCCTCCAGCACAGACATCAGCTGAAGTCTTCGCCGATGCCGTCATATCTACTCCGACATCAACCCAGACGGGAGCCGCCAGCAGAGTCCCCAGTGACGTTTAGCTCTATGCTTTTTCGAACTTTTTGGTAACTTGTTGCCAAAGGGGGAGAAATTGTATAGATCATAGGGCTTCGAGAGAGAGAGTGCTGTTATCTTTGCGCTTTTGCTCTTTCGTTCTTTTGCGGTTTCTTTGAGATACTTTTGGGTTTCGAGACTTTCAGTGTGCTTGATACTCCGTTTGATGCTACCTTAATGAGTGCTTGGTCATACTATGCTTTAATGTGTGCTTAATGCTTATCATATGTCATTCCTATCTTGTATGACTATTTACTCATGTCTTGGTGATTGGGTGCATGTTGCTCATTCTTATCATTTTGTGCGCTCCATCAAGATGTATGTGACATGGAAGAGTGACCCATGAACCTAATCGATTGTGCATTTGCATTCAAACGCAAATCTTAAATAATGCACAAATTTAGGGGGAGCTCTTGCTTATCACATACTTCTCAAAGCGACGATATTATTCATTGATTATATCCCTTGTCGAAGCTTTGATCTATATGTTGTCATCAATTACCAAAAAGGGGGAGATTGAAAGTGCAACTAATCCTCGGGTGGTTTTGGCAATTAATAACAACATATATATCATTGAACTAATAGTTACTTGAGAATCATTTCAGAGAAGTTCAGTGATATGGGTATGGCAATGACCGAAGAAGTGGACCCCTCAAAATGCTAAGGCAAGCATTGGCAAAAGCTCAAGACTCCATTTTTGGTTTAGTGATCCAAGATCACATTGAGTCCATAGGAAAAGCCAATACTATTAAAAGGGGATGAGGTTATGTTGATGATCTGGTTGCTCAAGTGCTTAGTGATACATCTCCTAAACTATCAGCAACTTTCACTGCCAAATACACTCATAAGTAATCTCGGTCCCACCGATATTCCAAACTTGTAACACCCCTGTGTCATAAGCACTGTGATCATCTGTTAATTATGATAAGTCATCTCTGTTTACAATGCTAGTCACAGTGGTTAATTCAGACAATTCAAATTGCCCCTGAAAATGAAAATCCAAATTCAAAAGTGCAAAATAAATTTGCTCAAACTCTGTTGGAAAAATGTTCATTTAATGGCAAATAATCCAGGAACATTTATAAAACCAACATCAGAATTTTGGAGTTAGTTAAATAACTCTAGCAACATGAAACAGCCCCAATGCAGCAATATTAAATCCATTTAAAATTATTTCGATCTTAAATGGATTCCAAATCTTCCCAAATCACTTTTGGGTGAAAGACAATATTGCATTGTAATATTTGAGCCTAGTCTCATATTTTGCAAAAATGCTAAAAGGGCCTATTCATTTCCTTTCCTATCTTTGTGATTTAATAAAAGAAAAGGGAAAAGAGACTTACCTATCGCCTGGCGAGGCCCAGCTCGGCCCAGCCCGTAACCCCCCTTCTACCTGCTCCCGCGCGCGTGTCGCCCCGTCCATGGACGCGCCGGCGCCGCTCCGGCCAGCGCTCGACAGCGCGACGCCGCGGCCGTCGGAGGCGATAAGAACGCCCCAACCGCCCCTCCCGAGCCTCCTCCATCCATTCTTCCCTCTCTCCCTCGCTCGCCTCGTCGCTCTCCTCCTCCCAGATCCGGGGCAGAGCGCCACCGCCGCCGTGCGTCGCCGTTTGCCGCGGCCACCGTGGTTCTCCCGCTCCGCCTCGATGTCGTAGACGCGCGCCGCCGACAGCCTCGTCGACTGGAGCCAGCAGCCGGAGCTGGGAGGCATCGCAGCACCGGGGTTTCTCCATCGTCACCTCCGGTCGCCGCCGTTCGTCTTCGTCCCCGGCGACGCCACTGCAGCTACTAAACTGTCGCCGGCTTTTCGTAGCTCCCCGGTGAGCTCCCCTCCATCTTTCCCCTCTTCACCCCGCACCTCTCCGTCGCCGTAGTGGCCGCGTCCGAGGTGCCCGAGCTCCGAGCCGCCGGCGAGCTCGCCACCGTAGCCACACGCACTGTCAAGCCCAGCCGAGCAAGGCATCGAGCTCCTGGTGCTCCCAGGAGCCCAAAGAGCCCGCGCCCGAGCCTCCCCGTGCTTCCTAGCATAGTTTCCGTCGAGCGCCCGATTGCGCCGCCGCAAACCTCAACGCCGGTGCCATTCCGGCCACCCTCGAGCCCAACCAGTGGCACCACTCGACGCGCGAGATCTCCAGCGTTCGAACGCGCCCGCCCGCACCCGTTTTGACCGTCTGTAGCGCGTTTTCGGCGAGGCCCGAGCGCCTCCGCCGCGTTTCGTGGTCGCCGGCGTTGAGCCGCCGGCCACCGCCGGCGTGGCACACCTGGGGCCACCCCTGGGTCACTGCCAGAGGGCCCCACGGGCCCCGTTGACTGGGTTGACCAGTCAACGTGCTGACTGGGCAGCCCCAGCCACTGACACGCGGGCCCCACCGCATATTTAGCTAAATAAAACGTTTTTATAATTAAAACTTAATTAGTTAAACTATCAGTCACTGACATGTGGGGCCCAGCAGCTAATTAATCTTTGTTTAGTTAATTTAAACCCTGTTAGGATCACTGTCTATGACAGGTGGGACCCACTGGTCAGGTTTGACCTGACCAGTGCGGCTGTTGACTGCTGACGCAGTGATGACATCGTGCTGACGTCACAATTCACTTTTGATAATTAAAATAATTCCAGAAAATCATTTAAACTTTAGAAAATCATATCTTTTAATCCGTAACTCCGATGAAAATAATTTATATATGAAAGTTGCTCAGAATTTCGATACGAATCTAGATACGCCCTCCGTATTCCCGTCAGATGCCCCTAGCTAGATGAACATGGAACTTTCGGCCTGTTTTCGATAAATGAATAGTGCTCAACTTTAATAAAATAAATCCAAACAAATTCTTAAAAATAACTAATATGACCTAGACATGTTTTTAGGCAACCCTGCACTGCACGTTAGCTTAGCACGCTCTGTGTTGCATATGTTTTGTGTATTTATCTGTTTCTTCCCCCTCTTCTCTCTCGGTAGAGCCCGGCGTTGACGCAGATCCCGAGACCGACGCCGTCCCGGTGATTGGTTCCCCCTCCGACGACCTTGCTTTTGCCACCGAGCAACCAGGCAAGCAACCCCCCCCCTTGAGCATTTCCGATATCGCCTATGTCTATTCTCTCTTATTCTTGCATTATAATTGCTGCTACTGCTACTGCTCCTATTACTGTTGCATAGCCTGTTTTTGCTAAACTGTTGATACCTGTCTTTATTTCATAAACTGCTTAGTATAGGTTGGGTAGCACTGCTATGGTCCCACACTCTCGTAGTTGCCTCGCATAGTACCCTTGCCTCGATCAAGCGATCGAGCCCCTTCCCCTGACCTTCTTCACATCACCGCACAACCCCCCCTAATATGCTCGACTCCGCAGAGTTAACATCGGGTGACGAGGGTGATACCTCCGAACTCACTTTCGATGTTGTCCCTGTAGTATAGCTAGCTCGTTGTGGGTTACCGAGGGTGATTCCTCTTCCCACTTCCGACTTAGCTTTTGTCGTGCATCCGCTATGGTGATTACCGCCGAGGGTGATTCCTCCGGTATCACCTTAACGGGATTTGTCGTTTAGGAATCCAACGAGGGTGATTCCTCAGATTCCTCATCGGCATTGAAACCACACGGATGCCCTGTTTCACCATACCGTGTTTAAAGACGTATCGATCCCCGAGGCCGGACGTCGCCAGGAACAAAGGCGTGCGGCCAGAGGTATCGTGCGTCTGATGACACTTTGAAGTTACTACTGCACATGTTGGATGGAGGCGGGTTGACCCAGAGGGGTACCCGCGAGTGCCTTTGAGGCGTGAGCTGTGGAGTCGGGTGACCAGTGAGGGTACCCGCGAGATAACTACGAGGCGTGGCCGGTCATTTCCAGTCCTTGTCACAAGTCCTCGAGACGGGACGACGGGGCCAACAGTATCGTAGGCTCTGCTCGTTACCGCGCGCTCCCAACACACTAAGCGATTTGGATATTTGATCCGAGGGGCCTCCGGGTCCGATAGCACTAACCACCACGTGGGTGTGAGTGGGTGCTCTGCGTCGTATACATCAGCCGGAGTCGTCACGACGTCAGCGATTGAGCGGCCCGTTCGGATTGGACTTAGGATGCAACTGCGCTTGTATAAGGGGTTGCTAGGTCTGCTACCGAACGGCCACGTAACGTGCAGGAGCGTCCGGGGCGATGGCCAAGACCCCTGGGGGCATAGGTTAGTCCGACGTGCTTGATCCTCTCTGGCGGTATCCGGTCGGGTTGCGTCGTATTGTTTAGCCGAGGGCGGGCACGACCTGATGGTGTGTCCGGCCGGAGTTAAGCGAGCGTGGTGGGTAACTTGGTGCACCCCTGCAGGGAAGAAACAATCTATCGATAGCCTGTCCTACGGTAACGGACACTCGGAGTTGTATCCACTTCGGTACAACTAGAACTGGTGACTTGAGATATGAAGTTGATATGACTATAAACCCTTTACATTATGATGTACTACTCTGCTCCCTTCTAATTGCTGCAAGACCCTGAAGATGCTAGTCTTCGTCAGGACTAGGCTTTTCCCCTCTCTGCTCTGGCTTTCTGCAGTCTAGTCCACCCACATAAAGCCTCCTTTGAAAATAATGCATTGCTAGTATAGATCTGATGTAAGTCTTGCTGAGTACTTTGGATGAGTACTCACGGTTGCTTTGCTTCCTCTTTTGTCCTACCCGCATGATAAACCAGACGACGGAGCCATGGTGCCCGCAGCCCCTGTTGACGACTACTACTACCAGCCCGAGGCTGGCTACTACTACTACCCGGCCGGCGAGTACTTCTACGAGGAGCCGGCGGACGACGACCAGGAGTAGGATCGGAGGTCCCAGGCAGGAGGCCTGCGCCTTTTCGATCGTAGCTTTTATTTTGCCCCGCCTTTGTAAAAGGCCTATCTTCTGCTGTGTTGTATCTGTACCCAGATATCTAACGCTTCCGCTAACTATGTGTGTGACACTTGTTATGTATTCGAGCCCTCGAGGCCCCTGGCTTGTAATATATAACTTGTATGTTTTATTTATGTTTTAGAGTTGTGCTGTGATTCCTTCACGTGAGTCCTTAGGCTTGATCGTGTGCATTTGCGTGTATGATTAGTGCACGGTCGGGCCGGGGTCGTCACAGGTTGGTATCAGAGCCGACTGCCTGTAGGAACCCCCTTTCCAACTCCTTGGCCGAAGTCGAGTCTAGAGGTCCAAAAATGTTTTACTAACTTGGCTGTGTGGCTTATGGCCCCACGTCGCCAATTGGGTGGTATAGCATCTTTTATTCCTCGTCTATACTCTGGGACTCTTCTCTCTCGTCTATTCGGGTTAAGTTTTACTAACTCCATTAGGTTCTCGTTTTCACATCTACCCGGAGAGCTGGATATCAGTGCGGTTTCTCATCATTGACCTAAATAATCTGATAATCATTCTTTTCCATTTGTTTGTTTAACCTTTCTTATCAAGTCCTGATGATAATTGACTTGACAAGTCTGATTCTTCTTCTTTCAGATGAATCCTCTGTTTCCACCTCGCCCGGAGACTCAGCTTGTGCTTCGCACCTGGGCTCGAGATGCCCCTGGGTTTCCGGCCATTCTAGTCGCTCTCATGACCAGACTGGGCTACCGCTGGTACCCCGAGTACATGGTCTATGAGGAGTATCGCGAGTTCAACCAGGAGCAGTATTATGCTGTTGTTCGTATCTATGACCGGCAGGATGACTCAGACACTGAGTTGTACCGCTTTCGCGGTAGTGGCGTGACGGTTGCGATGGCAGTCCATGATGCTGCCTACGCTGCTGTCGCACGCCTCCGAGGAGAGCACAGAGATAGCTTGGATGCCTCTGAGTTTCAGTACATTCCGTATGCACCTGCTGGAGATGAGACTGGATACTACTCAGCTATCTGTGCCCCGTACGAGAGTCGACGATATGACCCGCAGGTTCTGATTCAGCACACTCAGGCGCTGGATCGAACTGCTCGGGCCCTGGCGGTTGAGTTGTCCATCACTCGGACAACTCTCTACCAGACGTTGACGCAGTTGGTACCGGCTGTCCAAACAGGGACACTTCCTCAGTCTATCCTTTGCCCGCGCAGGATCAACACACCTCCAGGTGTCGAGTGGCCTGCGGTTGGAGGTCACACGCCAGTTCGTGGACCCCTGATTCCCGATCGATACCGGGTTCTGCATCAGAGTGCACATGGAGCTCAGGATCCTTCTGCGGTTGAGATCCGCCGTCCGCACTTGCAGCTACCCCGTTTCAGTTCCTTTCTCCGACGTTGATGTAGCCTTTGCTATGTCTCGTTGTGTACTTCCTTACCGCGGTCTGCGCGCCGCCTACTATGTCTAGTCTTTGATTTTGCGCCGTTGTGCTGCCCGTTTGTAACCGACGCTATGTACGAACCCGTATGTCATGATGTGTATGATGTTGTATTTATTGCACTTCCCTTATGTCGTGCATATTTACTTCATTGTTGAATTCATGCAACGTGTATCCTTGTCCCTAAACCACCCCTGTTGGAATTATCAGGATGGCTGGTAACGAAGATCCACCTCCACCTCCGCCTCCGCCTCCGCCGCCAGAATATATGGCTGCCGTAATGCAGACCCTTGACATGCAGCGTCAGGTGCTGCAGGGTATGCTCAACCAGATACCCCAGGTCAACGCTAATGCTCAGCATCAGCCAGCCGCTATCACTCTGCAAGAATTTCTGCGGCTCAATCCAACGGTATTTCGCAGTGCCGCCAACCCCTTGGATGCCGATGATTGGCTGCGTGATATCTTCTTTGAGCTGGATTCTGCCGCCGTGTCCCCTGACAACTATGTCAAATTCGCGACGTATTTCCTGAAGGGTCCGGCGGCCCAGTGGTGGGACACGCACCGGAACACAGTGCCTGCTGGAACTGTCATCACCTGGGCAGACTTCAAGACTGCCTTCCGTGCTCGGTATATCCCGGAAGGGGTTATCGACCGCAAGCGTACGGAGTTCCGTAACCTGATTCAGGGCAACAAGTCAGTTGATGCTTATCAGCGGGAGTTCCTGGAACTGTCCCGCTATGCTGAGGAGGATATCGCTACTGACGCTAGACGCCAGGAGAAGTTCAGGCGCGGACTTCATCATGATATTCTGCTTGCTCTAGTGGCACTGGACTTTCCGGACTTCGCCACTTTAGTGAACAAGGCCATTCAGGTTGAAACTGGACTCAAGCTACACAAGGATGCTCTTAAGCGCTCTCGCGAGTCGGGCTCATCTTCGGGCTCGTCTTCTCAGAAGCGCCGTATATGGATTCCTCAGAGCATGTATCGTCCAAACGTTCCAGTGTACAGGCCTTCTTATGCTGCACCTCGTCTGCCTCCTCCACCGCCAATGCAGTACAGGCCTGCAGCTCCAGCACCTCGAGCACCTGCGATTCGTCCAGAGAGTGGACTCTGCTTCAAGTGTGGCCGTCCGGGTCACCAAGCCAGAGACTGTCCGCAGGCTCAGGGTCAGCTGGCTCTTCCATCTGCTGGCCGTGGCAGTGGACGTGGAGTTCCTCCGCAGCGCAACAATAATGTCAGGCCTTCGAATGCTCGTGGTGGTCAGCTTCACCACGTCAATCTGAGCGAAGACCCAGAACATCCAGCCACCGTGATGGGTACACTTCTTGTCAACTCAGTATTTGCTAATGTTTTGTTTGATACCGGCGCATCTGATTCATTCATATCAGAACCATTTGCATTGAAACATGGCTTTAAACAAGATAAATTATATCAAACGGTATCCGTACAAACCTCCGCGGGTCGGTGCAGATCTACCTTATTCTGTCCGGAAGTGGTAGTGGAGATAGAAGAAATGAAGTTTCAGGCACACCCCATTGTCCTGAAATCCTGCGGCATCGACCTTATCCTAGGAATGGATTGGTTGGAGGCTCACGAGGCCCTAATTGATTGTGCCACCAAGACTGTACGTCTTCGGCACCCCTCGAATCAACTCGTGAATTGCCTTGCTCGTGTATCCCATAATGCCGAGGCTCAAATCTATGCTTTAAATGCATTGAATGCTTCACCACTTGAGGGGCTCGAAAACATACCAGTTGTATGTGATTTCTCGGATGTCTTCCCAGAAGAACTTCCAGGAATACCCCCTGCTCGAGCCGTCGAATTTGTTATTGACTTGAAGCCGGGTACTACTCCTATTGCGAAGCGTCCTTACAAGATGCCACCGCATGAGCTCCTCGAGCTTAAGGAGGAAATCGACAAGTCTCTCAAGAAGGGCTTCATCCGTCCTAGTTCCTCTGCCTGGGGAGCACCGTCTCTTTTCGTCAAGAAGAAAGATGGTACGAATAGGCTGGTACAAGATTACCGACCTATCAACCAGGCAACCATCCAGAATAAATATCCGCTTCCTCGGATCAATGACTTATATGATCAACTGGCTGGATCATCGGTGTTTTCTAAACTCGACTTGAGGTTGGGTTATCACCAGATCCGTGTTCGCGAAGAGGATATTCCAAAGACTGCATTTGTTACTCGCTATGGCTCGTATGAGTACACTGTCATGTCTTTTGGACTGACTAATGCTCCAGCTACCTTCTCCCGCCTGATGAATTACATATTCATGGATTACCTCGACAAGTTCGTCGTGGTATACCTAGATGATATTCTGGTATTCTCGAAGAACAAGGAAGAACACGCCGAACATCTTCGTCTTGTTCTGGAGAAGCTGCGAGAACATCAGCTTTATGCTAAGTTTTCCAAATGCGAGTTCTGGCTTTCAGAAGTAACCTACCTTGGACATGTGATTTCCAAGGATGGCATTGCCGTTAATCCGGAACGGGTTCAGGCTATTCTTGACTGGACTCCTCCGAAGAATGTCAAACAAGTGAGAAGTTTTCTCGGCCTTGCAAGTTATTGTCGTCGCTTCGTCGAGAACTTTTCCAAGATTGCCAAGCCCCTGACTAATCTGCTTCACAAAGGCGTTAAGTTTGAGTGGACAGATAAATGCCAGGAAAGCTTTCAAGCTCTTAAGGACAAGCTCGTTTCTGCACCAGTACTTGCTCCTCCAGATTCTCGCAAGGACTTCGTGATATATTGTGACGCCTCTCGTCAAGGCTTAGGCTGTGTCCTAATGCAAGAACGAAGAGTAGTTGCTTATGCATCGCGTCAACTACGTCCGCATGAAGAGAATTATCCAGTGCATGATCTTGAACTTGCTGCAGTGATCTTTGCATTGAAGTTATGGCGACATTACCTTCTCGGTAACCGGTGTGAGATCTATACTGATCACCAAAGTTTGAAGTATTTATTCACTCAGCCGGATCTTAACCTCCGCCAACAGCGATGGTTGGAAACTATTTCCGAATATGACTGTGGTATTTCCTACACCCCTGGCAAGGCTAATGTAATGGCCGATGCCTTGAGTCGCAAGTCATACAGCACCAACCTCAAGGTTAGGCGAGCTCAGCCTCGTCTTTATGAGGAGTTACGCAAGCTGAATCTGCATATCGTTCCACATGGTTCGCTTAATGACCTTGTGATACAGCCGGATCTTGAGAAGGCTGTCAAGGTAGCGCAAACCAAAGATGCTTACGTTGAAGTTGTGAAACAGGAACTGCATCTTCCGAAATACAGGGATTTCTCAATAACCGAAGATGGAACCTTGTATTTCCGAGGCCGCATCGTGGTAACTCGTTTCGACCTAATGACTGACAAGGTCATGAAGGAGGCACATGATACACCGCTGTCTATTCATCCTGGTAGTACTAAGATGTATCGTGATCTCCGCCAAAGGTACTGGTGGCCTAATATGAAGCGGGATATTGCCCGATATGTTGCTGAATGCGATGTCTGTCGTCGCGTGAAGGCAGAACATCAGAAGCCTGCTGGACTTCTGCAACCTCTTCCTATTCCGCTGTGGAAATGGGATAAGGTGCAGATGGATTTCATTACTGGTTTTCCTAAGTCCCAGAAGGGTAACGATGCCATTCTTGTCGTCGTCGACCAACTCTCAAAGGTTGCACACTTCCTGCCAGTCAAGGAGACTATCACTGCTAGCCAGTTAGCAGAACTGTATATCTCCCGAATTGTGTCCCTCCACGGAATTCCGAAGGAGATCAGTTCGGACCGTGGCACCCTGTTCACTTCCAAGTTCTGGGAAAGTTTTCAAGAAGCTTTGGGAACTCATATTCACTGGAGTTCAGCTTATCACCCCCAGTCCCAAGGTCAAGTTGAACGAGTCAATCAAGTGCTTGAAGATATGCTGCGAGCTTGTGTTATATCGTTCGGTAAGAAATGGGAAGAATCCCTTCCATATGCCGAGTTCTCGTATAACAACAGCTATCAAGCAAGCTTGAAGATGGCTCCCTTTGAAGTTCTGTACGGACGTAAGTGTCGAACCCCTCTGAATTGGTCAGAAACTGGGGAACGACAAGTTATTGGTCCGGACATTATTCAACACGCCGAAGAGCAAGTCCGTATCGTGCGTGAAAATCTCAAGGCGGCTCAGGACCGTCAGAAGAGCAACTATGATCGCAAGTGATGGGGTTTGACTTATCAACCAGGTGATCAAGTTTATCTTCGTGTCACCCCTATGAAGGGCACACACCGTTTCGGCATCAAGGGCAAGTTAGCTCCACGCTACATTGGCCCCTTTCCCGTGGTTGCTAGACGTGGATTCGTGGCTTACAAATTGCAATTGCCTCCGCAATTCTCGCATATCCACGATGTGTTCCATGTGTCGCAACTTCGCCGATCTTTCAAGGAGTCCCCGCATCGTGCTGTGGATCACGAGATGCTCGAGCTTCAAGATGATCTTTCTTATAAGGAGCATCCGATCCGCATCCTCGATCAAACTGAACGTCGGACCCGTCAGAAGACAACCAAGTTTCTCAAAGTGCAGTGGTCGAATCACACTGAAGATGAAGCCACTTGGGAACGCGAGGAAAATCTTCGGGCGGAATACCCCGACCTCTTTGCTTCTACCTCCTAAATTCTCGGGACGAGAATTTCTTTTAGAGGAGGAGAATTGTAACACCCCTGTGTCATAAGCACTGTGATCATCTGTTAATTATGATAAGTCATCTCTGTTTACAATGCTAGTCACAGTGGTTAATTCAGACAATTCAAATTGCCCCTGAAAATGAAAATCCAAATTCAAAAGTGCAAAATAAATTTGCTCAAACTCTGTTGGAAAAATGTTCATTTAATGGCAAATAATCCAGGAACATTTATAAAACCAACATCAGAATTTTGGAGTTAGTTAAATAACTCTAGCAACATGAAACAGCCCCAATGCAGCAATATTAAATCCATTTAAAATTATTTCGATCTTAAATGGATTCCAAATCTTCCCAAATCACTTTTGGGTGAAAGACAATATTGCATTGTAATATTTGAGCCTAGTCTCATATTTTGCAAAAATGCTAAAAGGGCCTATTCATTTCCTTTCCTATCTTTGTGATTTAATAAAAGAAAAGGGAAAAGAGACTTACCTGTCGCCTGGCGAGGCCCAGCTCGGCCCAGCCCGTAACCCCCCTTCTACCTGCTCCCGCGCGCGTGTCGCCCCGTCCATGGACGCGCCGGCGCCGCTCCGGCCAGCGCTCGACAGCGCGACGCCGCGGCCGTCGGAGGCGATAAGAACGCCCCAACCGCCCCTCCCGAGCCTCCTCCATCCATTCTTCCCTCTCTCCCTCGCTCGCCTCGTCGCTCTCCTCCTCCCAGATCCGGGGCAGAGCGCCACCGCCGCCGTGCGTCGCCGTTTGCCGCGGCCACCGTGGTTCTCCCGCTCCGCCTCGATGTCGTAGACGCGCGCCGCCGACAGCCTCGTCGACTGGAGCCAGCAGCCGGAGCTGGGAGGCATCGCAGCACCGGGGTTTCTCCATCGTCACCTCCGGTCGCCGCCGTTCGTCTTCGTCCCCGGCGACGCCACTGCAGCTACTAAACTGTCACCGGCTTTTCGTAGCTCCCCGGTGAGCTCCCCTCCATCTTTCCCCTCTTCACCCCGCACCTCTCCGTCGCCGTAGTGGCCGCGTCCGAGGTGCCCGAGCTCCGAGCCGCCGGCGAGCTCGCCACCGTAGCCACACGCACTGTCAAGCCCAGCCGAGCAAGGCATCGAGCTCCTGGTGCTCCCAGGAGCCCAAAGAGCCCGCGCCCGAGCCTCCCCGTGCTTCCTAGCATAGTTTCCGTCGAGCGCCCGATTGCGCCGCCGCAAACCTCAACGCCGGTGCCATTCCGGCCACCCTCGAGCCCAACCAGTGGCACCACTCGACGCGCGAGATCTCCAGCGTTCGAACGCGCCCGCCCGCACCCGTTTTGACCGTCTGTAGCGCGTTTCCGGCGAGGCCCGAGCGCCTCCGCCGCGTTTCGTGGTCGCCGGCGTTGAGCCGCCGGCCACCGCCGGCGTGGCACACCTGGGGCCACCCCTGGGTCACTGCCAGAGGGCCCCACGGGCCCCGTTGACTGGGTTGACCAGTCAACGTGCTGACTGGGCAGCCCCAGCCACTGACACGCGGGCCCCACCGCATATTTAGCTAAATAAAACGTTTTTATAATTAAAACTTAATTAGTTAAACTATCAGTCACTGACATGTGGGGCCCAGCAGCTAATTAATCTTTGTTTAGTTAATTTAAACCCTGTTAGGATCACTGTCTATGACAGGTGGGATCCACTGGTCAGGTTTGACCTGACCAGTGCGGCTGTTGACTGCTGACGCAGTGATGACATCGTGCTGACGTCACAATTCACTTTTGATAATTAAAATAATTCCAGAAAATCATTTAAACTTTAGAAAATCATATCTTTTAATCCGTAACTCCGATGAAAATAATTTATATATGAAAGTTGCTCAGAATTTCGATACGAATCTAGATACGCCCTCCGTATTCCCGTCAGATGCCCCTAGCTAGATGAACATGGAACTTTCGGCCTGTTTTCGATAAATGAATAGTGCTCAACTTTAATAAAATAAATCCAAACAAATTCTTAAAAATAACTAATATGACCTAGACATGTTTTTAGGCAACCCTGCACTGCACGTTAGCTTAGCACGCTCTGTGTTGCATATGTTTTGTGTATTTATCTGTTTCTTCCCCCTCTTCTCTCTCGGTAGAGCCCGGCGTTGACGCAGATCCCGAGACCGACGCCGTCCCGGTGATTGGTTCCCCCTCCGACGACCTTGCTTTTGCCACCGAGCAACCAGGCAAGCAACCCCCCCCCTTGAGCATTTCCGATATCGCCTATGTCTATTCTCTCTTATTCTTGCATTATAATTGCTGCTACTGCTACTGCTCCTATTACTGTTGCATAGCCTGTTTTTGCTAAACTGTTGATACCTGTCTTTATTTCATAAACTGCTTAGTATAGGTTGGGTAGCACTGCTATGGTCCCACACTCTCGTAGTTGCCTCGCATAGTACCCTTGCCTCGATCAAGCGATCGAGCCCCTTCCCCTGACCTTCTTCACATCACCGCACAACCCCCCCTAATATGCTCGACTCCGCAGAGTTAACATCGGGTGACGAGGGTGATACCTCCGAACTCACTTTCGATGTTGTCCCTGTAGTATAGCTAGCTCGTTGTGGGTTACCGAGGGTGATTCCTCTTCCCACTTCCGACTTAGCTTTTGTCGTGCATCCGCTATGGTGATTACCGCCGAGGGTGATTCCTCCGGTATCACCTTAACGGGATTTGTCGTTTAGGAATCCAACGAGGGTGATTCCTCAGATTCCTCATCGGCATTGAAACCACACGGATGCCCTGTTTCACCATACCGTGTTTAAAGACGTATCGATCCCCGAGGCCGGACGTCGCCAGGAACAAAGGCGTGCGGCCAGAGGTATCGTGCGTCTGATGACACTTTGAAGTTACTACTGCACATGTTGGATGGAGGCGGGTTGACCCAGAGGGGTACCCGCGAGTGCCTTTGAGGCGTGAGCTGTGGAGTCGGGTGACCAGTGAGGGTACCCGCGAGATAACTACGAGGCGTGGCCGGTCATTTCCAGTCCTTGTCACAAGTCCTCGAGACGGGACGACGGGGCCAACAGTATCGTAGGCTCTGCTCGTTACCGCGCGCTCCCAACACACTAAGCGATTTGGATATTTGATCCGAGGGGCCTCCGGGTCCGATAGCACTAACCACCACGTGGGTGTGAGTGGGTGCTCTGCGTCGTATACATCAGCCGGAGTCGTCACGACGTCAGCGATTGAGCGGCCCGTTCGGATTGGACTTAGGATGCAACTGCGCTTGTATAAGGGGTTGCTAGGTCTGCTACCGAACGGCCACGTAACGTGCAGGAGCGTCCGGGGCGATGGCCAAGACCCCTGGGGGCATAGGTTAGTCCGACGTGCTTGATCCTCTCTGGCGGTATCCGGTCGGGTTGCGTCGTATTGTTTAGCCGAGGGCGGGCACGACCTGATGGTGTGTCCGGCCGGAGTTAAGCGAGCGTGGTGGGTAACTTGGTGCACCCCTGCAGGGAAGAAACAATCTATCGATAGCCTGTCCTACGGTAACGGACACTCGGAGTTGTATCCACTTCGGTACAACTAGAACTGGTGACTTGAGATATGAAGTTGATATGACTATAAACCCTTTACATTATGATGTACTACTCTGCTCCCTTCTAATTGCTGCAAGACCCTGAAGATGCTAGTCTTCGTCAGGACTAGGCTTTTCCCCTCTCTGCTCTGGCTTTCTGCAGTCTAGTCCACCCACATAAAGCCTCCTTTGAAAATAATGCATTGCTAGTATAGATCTGATGTAAGTCTTGCTGAGTACTTTGGATGAGTACTCACGGTTGCTTTGCTTCCTCTTTTGTCCTACCCGCATGATAAACCAGACGACGGAGCCATGGTGCCCGCAGCCCCTGTTGACGACTACTACTACCAGCCCGAGGCTGGCTACTACTACTACCCGGCCGGCGAGTACTTCTACGAGGAGCCGGCGGACGACGACCAGGAGTAGGATCGGAGGTCCCAGGCAGGAGGCCTGCGCCTTTTCGATCGTAGCTTTTATTTTGCCCCGCCTTTGTAAAAGGCCTATCTTCTGCTGTGTTGTATCTGTACCCAGATATCTAACGCTTCCGCTAACTATGTGTGTGACACTTGTTATGTATTCGAGCCCTCGAGGCCCCTGGCTTGTAATATATAACTTGTATGTTTTATTTATGTTTTAGAGTTGTGCTGTGATTCCTTCACGTGAGTCCTTAGGCTTGATCGTGTGCATTTGCGTGTATGATTAGTGCACGGTCGGGCCGGGGTCGTCACAAAACTCAGTCACACCGAGATGAACCACCTCAGCCATAAGCCAAACCCTAGAAAAATCGGATATTCCGAGTTTGAAATCGGTTTCACCGAAACATGGGCTGCCAAGCTTCTGTAACCTTCTGTCATCAAATCGGTGTCACCGAGATGATGAAGTCGGTCCCACCGAAACTGGCATGCTCCTGTCTTTGCTCAAATCGGACTAACCGAGATGGTATTTTCGGTCCCACCGAAAACCCCAACGTTCACATTATTTGAACTTTCGGTCTCACCGAGTTGTCCACTTCGGTCCCACCGAGATTGCTCAAATATGTGTGTAACGGTTGGATTTTGTGTGGAGGCTATATATACCCCTCCACCCCCTCTTCATTCGTGGAGAGAGCCATCAGAAAGAACTACCACTCCTACCTTACATTTCTGAGAAGAGAACTACCTACCCTTGTGTTGAGATCAAGTTGCTCCACTCCTACCATATGAAACTTGATCTCTAGCCTTCCCAAGTTGCTTTCCACTCAATCCTTTCTTCCACCACAGCCAAATCAGTGAGGAGAGTTGAGTGTTGGGGAGATTATCATTTGAAGCACAAGAGCAAGGAGTTCATCATCATCTACAACATCTATTACCTTTTGGAGGGTGGTGCCTCCTAGATTGGTTAGGTGTCGCTTGGGAGCCTCCGTCATCGATATGTGGAGTTGAACCAAGAAGTTTGTAAGGGCAAGGAGATCGCCTACTTCGTGAAGATCTACCCCGAGTAAGGCTAGCCCTCCGTGGGCGTAGGCCATGATGGAATAGACAAGGTTGCTTCTTCGTGGACCCTTCGTGGGTGGAGCCCTCCGTGGACTCGCGCAGCCGTTACCCTCCGTGGGTTGAAGTCTCCATCAACGTGGATGTACGATAGCACCACCTATCGGAACCACGGGAAAAATCACCGCGTCTCCAAATTGCGTTTGCTCTTCTCCACCTCTCTTTACTACATGTGCAATTTACTTTCCGCTGCCTATACTCTAGAATTGCATGTGTAGGGTGATACTTGACATCATCTATTGTGAATCTGCCAAAAACTGTTCTTTGTCAAAAGGCAGAATTTTTATATTTACAAGTAGTCTAATCACCCCCCTCTAGACATACTTTCGATCCTACAGAGGGGCCTGCACCGACGGGGAAGCTGCTTCTGTGGCGAGGCTGCAGATCCGGAGCTACCCCCGATCTTCATGTTGGACCGCTCCAAGGCAATACGGAGGACAAGCTCATAGTCCAGATCCAGGTCGGAGTCGGAGCGGTTGCCGAAGCTTAACATTTTGCCGGATTCGATCGGATTCGGTGTGGGGAGAGGAGAGTAAGTGAGCTAGGATTTCGCAGCGATGAGCAAGATGTTTTTTTTACGGGACAGTCGTGGGATCCAGTGGCGGATCCAGGAATTGAAGTTAGCCGGGGCGAAATATTTGAGGTGTAATTTTTTTTGCTTGACAAATGCATGTCCAACGAACATAATCTCATAATAGTCAAATATGAAGGTAGATGCCACTCAAGCCCGTTAGCCATGCCCCCACGCCGCCGCTGCTACACGATCCAGCACTGTCTCTTCCTCCTTGAGCAGATCCGGATCCGTAGGGAAGCGAGGCTACCTCTGGAACCGGAGGACGATTTCGAGGAGGTTGAGGAGGAGGTGCCTGGGGAGGAGGAAGAGGAGCAGGAGCAAGAGCCGGTGGAGGAGGAAAAGGAGCCGGCGGAGGAAGAGGAGGAGGCGCCGCCGCTAGATGTGGGGGAGGAGGCGACGCCGACGATGGAGGAGGGCGTGGGCGTGTGGCCGAAGCAGCACGCCATCCTGAACTTCATCCGCTCGGAGTCGGCTGCGGAGGCCAGGCGTCGCCGTCGGCAACAGATGGTGGCGGCGCAGGCGGCTCCGGCTCCGGCCATCGCCGCAACGACGAAATTTGTATAGTAAAAACATAATATGTAGGTATATATTCTGCATGCTTTCGTATGGATTTAGGAGATGGATATGAGAAAGTTGTATGTGTAAAAGAAAATATGAAGTATGCCCAGTCAATGTCCCGCAGACGCGACCGGGCGCGTCCGCAGGCGTTTGAGGGACCGAATTTGCTAAGTCTGGCTGTAGATACTCTAAGCACCAAAAATCACAAAATCTAACATGAATTTCACAACTAGGTGTGCTTGGGCGCTGGCTGGCTGGCTCGACGTGCGGATTTCCCGGGGCTGCCAGTACCTTCTTCGGGGGAATGGGGTGTGTCGGGCCGAAAAGTGGCTGCAGAGGCCGAGCTCCACTGAGCTCGGTATATATTTCTCAGCCAAAATATGTTTTTAATAACTAAAAAAAATCTGAAAAAATGTTTTCATGGAGACATATACTTAAAGTATACGCGTACAAATTTTCATAAACATATGTATTCATATGTGATGTATACAAAAATGACAAATACACAGATTGAAATAGGCTTTTTCTTTGTTGTATTTGTGTCAGATATTTGTCTTTTTTTGTGTAGCATGCAAATGATCAAATTAGTTACTGAAAATTTATACATACTTAAAGAATATGCATATGTATTTGTAATTTTTTTTTGGCATTTATTGAAACTTTTAAGTATATTTTGATTTTTTTTGGTAAAACGGGCTCCCTGAAGCCCGGTCTCTGCGACGCCTTACTCTGTGTCGGGCTAACTATTGAAGCTATGGGCTGCAACTGGGCTAGGGTGTGACCGTGCAGTGTAAATCCACACATGTATCAGCCTATGCCCATGTACAAACCAATCGTATTTTTGCATATACGGGAATTCGGCTACCCGGGGCGACCGACCATGGTCGCCCCTACCGTGGCGCCGCCACTGGTGGGATCTATGGTGGACCGGGCTTGTCAAGTGGACGCGTCCAGACGTGCTCCAGCCACTCCTTATGCGCTCCATATTTAGGGTGAATATGAGGGTGCCGTCGTTTAAGGTCCGTTTGAGACATACGTCTGAATAAAATACCGTGATCGGTTAGTAGCTGGGTGGGCTATCCGAACCGTTTGAGGTCGGTCTGGGGCGCCTGGGTGTAGATGCTTTAAACCGGCCTGGGATATAGTAATACTGGTACACTGTATAAACTAGGCCACTACGTGGTTCTTACTTTTCACTATCACAGTACAGTATTACCGTTGTTTCGCTCTTATACTATACCAACGATGGCAGAGAGAAGAGGTTAGCGCCCAAATCACATGATCAACCTGCAAAACGATAGTGGAAACGGCCAAATCCACGGAGCCCGAGCCTGCCACCGACATACAATGATACACGTAAACATATGCATAGCACTAGATTCCAAGAACCGGGCTTTTGGCCCCTTCTCTCATGTGGCGTTGTCTGTCGGGTGGGGCCTCGGCCTTTAGAGCGCACAGTGGGCCCCGCTGTCAGGGTCTGGGCCTTGTAGCAGCACGCTCCTTTTCTCGATTAAGCTATAGGTGTAAGCACGCGGACTTAGGAGATCAACGGCGTGCATGACACGTCCCTCTCACGAGAGCGCGCGTGCCGCGGGCTGTTCAAATGGTGGATTTCATCATTTACATTAAGCGGCGGCCGGCAAGCACCTTTTATATTATTATTATTACGGAATCTATCTAAATAATCCATCGACCTGCAGCCGTCAGGTGCTGCTCATCGTTTACTGGCCCGTACGTGGCGTTCACATCACAGGCAAAACTACCGTTTTACTAGCCGGGCAAGGGCAAGGCAGGAATCTCACGGAGGAGCGAGTTCAGATTGACTGATCACGGTGAAGTGCTTTTAATTTGAACACTATCACTGTGAAATGCTGAACGCAGGCTCAGCAAGTAGTAGTGGCCAGACCACCCAGTCACGGCGCGATACACACACGGATCATCTTCCCGTGGGCGTGAGCCCTACCGGCACGTCGTACGGCGTACACGACCGTAGCAGGGACCCTGCTTCGGTGCCGTAACTGCACCTGCAGTTCGGTCAATGACATGTGGGCCAGCTGTCTGTTAGGCCCACATGTCACTGACTCAACTGCAGGTGCAGTTAAGGCACTGAAGCTGAGTCCCCGTAGCAGTGGGCGGCCCGGCCGGGTGCCCCCACCCGCCCCATCCAACGAGCTTTTCATCCCCGGCTCACCGGCGCAATTACTCGCGCACTACCACCGGCGTCTGCTAATCACGGCCCCCCGTGCCGTGCCGTGCCGATAAAAAGACAATAAAACGCGGGCGCTACCGGACGGACACAGCGACCCCAAGGAAAACACCCCCAAAACCCGCGGCCGCGGGGTTCACGGGCGGGCCTCCTGCGCCCTCACTCACTCCACACTCCCCTCCCCCCTCCACTCCACTCCCCTCCCGCTGAGCTGCCGTCCCGCTCTCACCGACGGCCGCCTGCCCCGGGGAAGAAACGCCGGGGCCATGGCGGAAGTAGCGGCGCTGGCGGCAATGCGGGGGCGCGGCGAGGTGGACACGTCCTCCCAGTTCGAGTCCGTGCGCCAGGCCGTCGACCGCTTCGGCGGCGGCGCCGTCTCCCCGTGGCGCCATCCTTCTTCTTCGCCGCCGCCGCCGCCGCTCCAGCTCCGGCCGGAGGTCAGTCTCGCCCACCCTCCCACCTCCCCACCCGCATCTATTATCCCGGCTTTTGCTTCCGCGCAGGTGGTGGCGAGTGGCCACGCTGTGCTGGTGGCCGTCACATCTGCTTTCTTTCTCAAAGCGCTTTCCGCATTTCTGTGTTTTATAACCGTCGCTTTCCTCGCTGCCGTTTGCTTCCAAATCTCGCTGCCGGCCCTGCCTGAGATGCAAATCGCAGTCCCAAACATGCTCGTTTCCCTTTTCAAGCGGAGTGGTTCGAGCGAGCGGCGGTTGTTGCGGGAGACCGTGACATGACGCCGTGGGGGCTCCGGGGATCCATTTCATAATGCCGTTTAGCACCAGCAGGTAGCCTGGCCGGCCCGACACCGCAAATTTGCAAGTAGTAATGCTCGGCTGTTGGATCTTGAGGCTGATTGGTTGCGCGCATCCGGTGGAATAGGTTGTCACTTTCCCTGTTGCGAAGTAAAATTACATTAACCCTGAAAGAAATTGAGGGGTAGCTGAACATTGAGCAGCATTTCAAGGTTGGTATGCTGCGGAGGAACTGTAAGAACATGCCAATGATACTTGTGTACTGGTACTGTAATTGCTTGGGCATCACGAGCAGGATGCGTTGTACACACCAAGTATGCACTAACAGAGCAATTGAAGTACAGTACTCTGCTAGTGTGTGTCCTTGCCAGTCCTTCTATGTACATTTGTATGTGTCTGGCATTGATATTTCCCCAAAGATACTATGTATGGTGGATTGTGATTGTGTAGCGAGGACGATTTGGTGTGAAATTCAGGCAACATGATTGCTTTTGGCTCTAACACTGCTCTCACTGCTAGTAAATACTCCCTCCGTTCACAAATATAAGATGTTGTAACTTTTTGTGTGAATCGGATGTATATAGACACGTTTCAGTGTGTTTGTTCACTCATTCCAGTTCATATGTAGTCCATATTGAAATACTCAGAACATCTTATACTCCCAGTTTAGCCCTAAAAAACTTCTTATATTGTGGCACAGAGGTAGTGTTTGTCAACGGAGGAGTATATTGCTACATTAACTAGTCACAAATACTCGTACTAGCTTTGCAGTGGCTCATCCTGCCTTTTTACTGCTTGGTTGGTTATTGACTTCCTCATCATTTTAGAAAGAAGGCTCTTGTACTGCATATGCACATCATGTATTCTTTTATTTGATAACCGGGTCATATTTTGTCGAAGATATTGTTCATATTCCTTATTCCATTGTCGATTGCAGCCTAGGAGTTGAAGTCATGATGTTCCTGCTATACATCTTTATTGTTCGAATAAATAAATTGATTTTGTTTCTTGTGATGCCATTTCTTCCAGGAGGTAGAACTCATGAAAGTTGAGGAACAAACTGTGAAGGTCGAGATGGGGCTCTTTGTTAAGGAAAGCGAAACATTCAAGGTGCTGAAAGAGTTGGAGTCAACAAAGCAGGTTATTGATGACTTGAAGTTACAGATAGAGAAGGCAACGTCAGAATGTGGAAATGCAGCAACAGATCATGCTGATACCATGAAGATACATCCACTTCCTGATATAGAACGGAATCCACCTCCTGATATAGAACGGAAAGTGGATGACCATGTCGAGCCACTGATCCAGAGCATAAATGCCATACAATCTCCACTAACCACACTGATGAAGCTGAATCAGGCAAAAGCATTCCTGAACATGGACACTGTCAAGATGTTTAAGTGCCAGATAGAGGAGGAGAAAGCATCGCTTGAGAGAACCCGTGAGAGGGTGCAGTTGAATATGGAGAAAGCTTCAGCATTGGAAGCAGAGTTGAGCGAAACTGCCGCGCAGCTACAAGCAGCCATAGACCCGAAACCTGTTCTTGAACCTTATGACATATGGCTGCAGATGAAGCAGTTGAATGCTGAAAAAGACAAGCACGGGAAGACGGTCGAGGATTCGAAGCTTGAGATTTGTGAATTAACTTCCACAATTGAGCACACAAGGTCTAAGGCGAAGACTATTCAATTCAGGATTGTCATGGCCGGAAAACTGAAGGAGGCCTCAAGGCGGGGAGAAGCTTTTGCCCTCGCGGAGATGGGAAAACGAAGCAACGTGGAGGACCCGGGGAGTGCTACATCTACAACCGACGTCACACTTTCTGTGGAAGAACACTCCAAGCTCTTGCGCGAGGCAGAAGAGGCAGAGGCTGCCTCTAGGAGCAGAATAGACGCGGCAATGCAGGAGCTCGATGAGGCAAACCATGGCAAGGCAGAAGTTTTGGAAAGAGTGGACGAGGCAATGGCCGCCGTCGAGTCCAGCAGGAAGGTTCTGGAGGAGGCCCTGAGGAGGGAGGAGTCGGCGAACAAAGCGAAGCTGGCAGCCGAAGATGCGCTAAGGAGGCTGCGGTCCGACCAAATAATTCTGAACTGGCGACCGACCCGTAACAGCAGTAATAACCCTGTGAAGTTCAAGGCCTCGGCAACGCCGGCGATGCCCCGGAAGGCGGCGGGCACGGGGATATACGACGTGAACGGCCTGAGCCTGGTGGCCACCACGCCGAAGAGCACCAAGGCGATGTCCATCGGGCAGATCCTGAGCATGAAGCTCGACTGCGAGTTCGAGACGGGCGCCACCGGGAAGACGGCGGGCTCGACCAAGAAGAAGAAGGTGTCGCTGGGGCAGATGCTGAGCCAGAAGTACGAGATGTACTCGCCGATGCGGATCGACCACGACGGCGCGTCCCGCAAGCAGTTCCACCCCAGGCGGCGCAGGCTGGGGTTCGTGGTGTACGCGCTGCTCCTGGCCAGGCAGAAGCACCGGAAGAAGAGGCAGCAAGCCTCCTGCGCCAAGGTCGTCTAGTGTAATGTAGTGCAGTTAGTTATCTTTAGTACTTTACCAAGCTGATTTCAAAAAAAAAAAAAAAAAAGTACTTTACCAAGCTGTGTTTTTACAGCCGGAATAAATGGCGCTCCTGGTTCAGCCCACAACTCACAACCGGAGTACTGGTAGTACATGTGTAATTAGCTGGTATATGCTATATGATCAAGGTGGATGTTTAGCGGCTACTCATGGTTCATCCCAAAATTTTGGTGTGATATCACCTGTAAATTTTCCCTCCCGGGATTCGCCGAGGAAGTGAGGAGTAGTACTTACCCAGGTTTATTTGTGGTTTGAAGCGTGGATGCGCCGCCGTGTTGCTTCCTCTTCCCTGTGTCGGTGGAGAACCCGACCCCTCCCCGGTAATGGCCGCGGCGGTCTCGTTCCAAGTCGTCGCCCTCGCCTCGCCTCGCCTCTCCGGTACATCGCTGAATCCACAACTCGCTGATGAATTCCGGCGCCGGCGTTGACAAATCTGGCCGGTTGGAGCTTGACAGGGTTGGGGGGATGGGATCTCCACTTTTCGAGGCCGTGGTATTCTGGGCCGAATGTGGCAACTGGTGACGATGGGCCGGATCTGCAGCAACATAGCAGCGGCCCGGGTCCACGTGGCCCAGGTCCAGGTGAGTGAGAGGCACAGGATCCGCCCAGTAAACAGTTACATATCCGGCCCATGAATTGACGCGTGGGGCCCGCACGTGGTCCGGTCCGGGCTCCAGAGCGCGCGAAAGCAAACCCTTCCCGCCAACTTCTCCCGCCTCCTCCCGCCTAAAACACGCCCCGTTTCGTCCCCAAATCCAAACCCATCCCCAGACCCCGCCGCCGCATTCCCCACTCGCATCTCTCCCCCCTCCCCTCTCCTTCCCGCTCTCCCCTCCGAAGCAGCGGCGGCGGCGGCCATGGACGTCAACGAGGAGGCCATGGCGGCCAACAAGCGCGCCTTCCTCGACTTCCTCGACCAAGACGTAAGCACGCATCCCCCCTCTGCCCCGCCCCCCTCCTCCCCCGGCCGCTCGCCCGGCTCCTGTCTGACGTTTTGTCCCTCTGTCGCCTCCGCAGGTCGGGAAGGGGGTGTACATGCAGGCCGTGCGCGACATGGTGCAGAGCAAGCGCCACCGGCTCACCATCGGCATGGACGACCTCCGCAACCACAACCTCGACCTCGCCCGCAGGTCAGCCCCCCGCCCCCGCCCCCCTTTCTACTCCCGCTCGTGCGCCGCCTATTTGCCTGGTCGATTCGGTGGTGACCCCTTTTGTTGGATCTGTAGGGTGATACGGAGCCCCGGGGAGTTCATGCAGCCGGCGTCGGACGCCGTCACGGAGGTGGCCAGGAACCTGGATCCCAAGTTCCTCAAGGAAGGGGAGCGCGTGCTCGTGGGGTTCACCGGGCCCTTCGGCTTCCACAGGGTCACGCCCAGGGACCTCATGTCCTCCTTCATCGGCACCATGGTCTGCGTCGAGGGCATCGTCACCAAATGTAATTGAATCCCTTTCTCCCCACCTTAATTTGGTTTTATGCCGTTCAGTTCATGTGATTCGTGATGTTATCTAGTATTAGTATTAAACTGTGGCCAGAAATTTTCTGAAAAGTTCCCGTAGCATTCTAGCCTTTTTTTGTGGAGAATAGATCTAGTGTTGAAATCGTTGGACAGCCAAATAATAAATCAAAAGGAGATGAACTGTTGCCAGTATTAGTTTTAAGGCAGTACAGATATACCACCAAAATGAGAATATTAATCCTTCCAAGACACTTGATTAGTACATTAAACATCTAGTTTTGCACTTGTGGTGTTAGTGCAGCTAATTTAGCTCTCCATATGGCTGTCAAGTGTAGCTAACTAGGTATGTCCTTGTCCTGGGCCAGCATCTGCATAATTCATGAGCATTTTATTTTTACGAAGATGCCATAAATATTTTTGTAGTGCCTTGCTCGCCGAGGCTAATGTAACTTCTAATTTATTTCAGGCTCACTGGTGAGGCCGAAGGTTGTTAAGAGTGTGCACTACTGCCCTGCCACTGCGGCTTTTATGTCTCGTGAATACAGGGACATCACATCTTTTGTAGGCTTACCTACCGGTTCAGTTTATCCAACAAGGGTATGCTTTTATGTTCTATTTCCATTTATTTTGATTCAAGGATGCCTCTTCCATGTTGTGTTTGCAATGCTAAAATCTGAATTGCTTAGGATGATAATGGCAATTTATTGGTCACCGAGTATGGGATGTGTCAATACAAGGATCACCAGACACTGTCCATGCAAGAGGTTCCTGAAAATGCTGCCCCTGGACAGCTCCCAAGAACTGTGGATGTTATTGTAGAAGATGATCTTGTAGATTGTTGCAAGCCAGGTGACCGTGTCTCAATTGTTGGTCTATACAAGGCTCTTCCAGGGAAAAGCAAGGGCAGTGTTAGTGGTGTCTTCAGGTTAGTTTATCTACGGCCTCCACATAAGGCAAATTTAAAATATCTAGTTGGTGTGATCTGATGTGGTTTTGTATTTCTATACCCACAGGACTGTCCTTATTGCGAATAATGTTTCACTTCTGAACAAAGAGGCAAATGCACCTGTCTATACTCGGGAAGATCTGAAGCGAATGAAGGAAATATCAAGGAGAAACGACACCTTTGACTTGCTGGGGAATTCACTTGCTCCATCAATCTATGGCCATAGCTGGATAAAGAAGGCAGT
Source organism: Secale cereale (assembly GCA_902687465.1). Classification (NCBI taxonomy): domain Eukaryota; kingdom Viridiplantae; phylum Streptophyta; class Magnoliopsida; order Poales; family Poaceae; genus Secale; species Secale cereale. The sequence continues at coordinate 582,396,461 of LR738709.1, forward strand.
TGTACTCTTAATGCTTGGTGGTGTTGAGAAGAATTTGAAAAATGGAACTCACTTGAGAGGGTTGGTGTTTATACATCATATAATTGCTGCTATATGTTTTCATTGGTTGTAATGCTCATCATGTATCTTTCATATGCAGAGATATAAACATGATGATGGTGGGAGATCCTTCTGTTGCCAAGTCCCAGCTTCTGAGAGCTGTTATGAACATAGCCCCTTTGGCTATCTCAACAACTGGAAGGGGTTCATCTGGTGTTGGTTTGACTGCTGCTGTCACTTCTGACCAAGAGACTGGTAAGTTGCTGAAAATTGTCCATACACTTATGTTTGCTTTTTGTACATGTTCTAACCAAATGCTTGTCTCCAGGGGAAAGAAGGCTCGAGGCTGGTGCCATGGTTCTTGCTGATCGTGGTGTTGTCTGCATTGATGAGTTTGATAAGATGAATGATCAAGACCGAGTTGCTATACATGAAGTTATGGAACAGCAAACTGTGACCATTGCCAAGGCAGGAATACATGCATCGCTAAATGCGAGATGTAGTGTAATTGCTGCAGCAAATCCAATATATGGATCTGTAAGTTATTGCACTTTCTTTTCTGTGCTGTTAATGGCATTCTACTGTGACAAGTCAATGCTGGTAAAAAATATGTTTCTGATGATAATTTTTGGTTGCATGACAGTATGATCGTTCAATAACACCCACAAAGAACATTGGGCTTCCAGATTCACTGCTCTCTCGTTTTGATTTGCTTTTTATTGTTCTTGATCAAATGGATGCTGAGATTGATCGCCAGATTTCAGAACATGTTGCACGGATGCATAGATACTGTGCTGATGATGGAGGTAATTTTGTGGTTACACGACAGTGAGATTTTTTTTTCAGTGGAATCCAGTTCTTTCCAAGTGCTAAGTTATATAAAATAAACCTGTTAACTGCAGGATCAAGGTCTTTTGATAAAGCAGGATATGCTGAAGAAGAAGATGGTGATGCCAATGCAGCCATATTTGTTAAATATGATAGAATGCTCCATGGGCAGGATAGAAGGCGGGGCAAGAAGGCCAAACAGGACAGGCTGACTATCAAATTCCTGAAGAAATATATACATTATGCGAAGAACCTTATTCAGCCTAGGCTCACTGATGAGGTAACTTGCATATGAGATGAGATATTCTTCTAGTCTATCAACTCCATTTGTTGTTTCTAATGTGCATAACTAGTAGCAGTTCTCACTGCCTCCATCATTGAGTACAATCTCTGATTACAATTATGCTGCGTGCCATACTACTATTCTGTTTTTGGCTTTGTCGGTAGCCTTTTCCATTGCATGTGAAATTTTTCATGTGTTAACAACCTTTTCCATAAGATAAGGCACATAAGTTTACGGTATTTATGTAAGTCTTAAGGATTTAGCATGTAATAATGGGTATTGTTCTATTTATCCTGTAAAATACTTTGGGTGTCATGTCTTTCACTTATTTCTTAAGCATTTTATAAGTGAAATTTTAGTCAAAGTCCTGTATTGGAAACAGTGAACAGTCAAATGCGCCTTATATTTTGAAATCTGGGGAGTCGCCTGCCATAGAATACAAGAAAAACAACAATGTGTGTTAAAAAATGAGTCATTATCTTTAGAATCTAAACATTTTGTGCTCTTCCAGGCATCTGACCACATTGCAACTACATATGCTGAGCTCAGAGATGGTGGTGCAAATGCAAAGGTGAGCATGGGTCATTTCTTGTTTATGGTATGTGTTTATAGTTGTCAGTGCCTCATACTTACATTTTTGTAGTCTGGTGGAGGTACCCTTCCAATTACTGCAAGGACACTGGAAACAATAATCCGTCTATCTACTGCCCATGCAAAGATGAAACTGAGACACGAGGTATTTTGCTCCATAGAAATCCAATTACCAAAGCAAGTTATCTTCAACAACTATCTAGACAAGCAATGTGCTTGTGATGTTTGTTTGTAAAATTAGGCTACCGTTCTATTTTTGGAAATGTCTGCATTCATTATTTTGAAGGATAGCAGACACAGTGCAATTTTTGTTGAGAAAATATAGTAACATCAGCTGTATCTTGTTGCAGGTTCTTAAAATTGATGTTGAGGCTGCACTGCAAGTTCTGAATTTTGCAATATTCCACAAGGAATTGACTGACATGGAAGATCGTGAGCAGAGGGCAACTGAGAAACAACAAGCTGAACAAGATGCAGGTGCAGGTGGTGATAATGTAGATGTGCCTGGAGGCGCAAGTGGTGCCAATGCAGATGGGCATGAAGGGTGAGTTTACAGCTTTATGCAGTGTCAAGTATTCTATTAATTAAGAACAGAGTCATCCTTTTTAATATTGAAATGGCCCCTCTTGATTTGACTTTTCCAGAAAATAGCCTATCTTTATTTAACTGTAGTCCTGAGAATGCGAGTTACTTTGCTAGAGAATTGAACTCCATCCACCCCCCTTTATGTAGCCAAACGAATGTTCAATGGAGATAACTAAGCCGCATATTAGGATTTTTTTTGTTGACGTGCAATCCAATCAGAATGAAGATAGAACATCAACTCCACTTTACAGTGCTTTAGTTTTCACTGAAGTATCCTCTACTTTTTGATAAAAGAGAGCTTTACTGATTAGTCAGAGGCAGTAACAATCATGGCTAACCAATGTCTTGACACAACATGGTATGCCAAAAGCCCAAAACACTGCACATCCCACATGTGTAACACATTTAGCTAGGTGTGCAAGCTCATGAAAGCAATTTACTGTTTTGCTGCAAATTGAAAAGACCACAAATAATTGTTTGCAATCTTGAATACTATATCCTCATGTGCTTTTTCTGTACTCTTCCTCTTCCCAGCTCTGGCAACGACCCAATGGATGTTGATGGAGGCTCAGGCAATGCATCAAATGATCAGGATGTTTCTTCACAGAGGTCATTGTTTTGCCTGAAATTTGCAAAATTTGAGCCCTCTTGTTTGATTCTTCTTTGTGGCTGAATTGTTTTGTTTCCCTTGTGATTTTGTAATGTGCAGAATGGAAGCATTTGAGGCGATTCTTGGACAGCATGTGCTGGCAAACCATGTTGATCAAATGTCCATTGATGAAGTTGAGCAAACAGTCAACAGAGATGCAGCTGTTGCTTACACCAGAGGCCAAGTAGAGTTCATCCTGGAGGTATGGTTTAATTCAGGGTTTTCTTCAGTGAGATGCAGATACACTTTGCTTCTTTAGATCTGGTATATTAAAACTCATTTCTCTGTGTTTTCAGAGGATGCAAGATGCAAACAGGATAATGATAAGGGACGGCATTGTTCGCATCATCTAGTCACAACATGGATTGGCGTTGGACAAGCTGATTGTGGCGTGCATTGTCCTGATCTGTTCTCCGCTTTGTTTGAATTCCTGGAGAGGCTTGGCTGAAACTCTACATGTGTGGCCGAGCTGTCTGTTGATGTACTTTGTATCTTGAATTTTATTAGTGAGGTTTAAATTGACGGTACTATTTATTCATGTTATGTACTGTCTGACCTAGTGCTATTTAGTCCCTGATTATGTCTGGTTTGCATCGTTAAATGCATCTAAACTACTAGTTGCACTGGGTATATATGACAGCCATTGTCACAAGAAATGTCTTGATCTGTTGGTGCCTAAATTTGCCCTACCAATAGTGCTATAATACTTTGGCTTTCGCTTGATCTGTTGGCTTCATGTAATCTTGCGAGCTCTCCTCACATTCCCTGCACAGATCTTGCCAAATATTTTTGGCTGGTATTAGGTTGATGAAAATTGGTAGGGCATTAGTCAAAGGCCAACATCTAACTGCCTCCTCCTGGTTGCTACAGAGCATGCAACGAGTAAATAAACAGTAACAAATGCTGATAGTTTCTTAAGTATCAGTCCAGAAATTGCTGCAGTCATATATTACCAGGAGATGTAAAGAAAAAACAACCCAATAGGAGAATCCTACAGAACTTAAATGCATCCATCATCATACCCCAAAATTACAAACTGCTGTTTTCTGCAGCGATAACAATCTGAAGAGGCACCATTTCTGTATATTCAAATTATACCCCAAAATTACAAACCGCTGTTTTCTGCAGCAATAACAACCTGAAGAGGCACCATTTCTGTATATTCAAAAACAATTTTACAGAAATGGGGAACATCTGAGCTTTCGTCTCCAACAATGGTAGACATCTAGGTGAGAACTACTAGCACATTTACTAGTCTAATAGGCAAATATGGTTCTGGGTCTCACAATGAAATATTGTGTATTCGATAGCGATTTCAGTTAAATTATTGTGGCAGAGGGGAGAAAGCATTTGCAGCTAAATCTTCTAACCGCTTTGGTGGGAGCGGCGGCGACCACTGTCGACCCTGAGGTGGCTGTGCCTGTTGCCGTGGTGGCCATTGTGGATCCTGAGGTAGCTGTGCCTGCTGCTGAACATCGCCATGCCATGACCAAACAATGTCGTCGAGTGATGGCCTAATGTCCTCTTTCAACAGTTTTTGGTACTCCATGGTGTCACCATTGGTCTTCTTCAACTCGACTAAGAGAAAAGACGGTGTGAGCTCAAAGATTTCTGCATCAAACTCAAGAGTACCCTTCTTTCCTTCCCTCGGCGCGGCCAATTTCATCGCTCCATTGTCTTTCTTTGTAACTTTAAGCTTCATGCGTTGGGCAAGTTCCTCCAGCTTCACAAATACAGCTGCTGGCGGCTCTTTGGAAGCAAACCGGGCCTCCCTTTGGCTATATCTTTCATCGAACAAACCAGATAGATCGAACCCAGGAGTGAGGGAAATGAGATTAAATGCATTCATGCTCGCCAGTCCACCGGAACTGTTGCGACATGCAAGGCCAGACGCAGCAGCTTCGCTTGTATAAGTCTTGTCTTTTCTCGGTGGTGTTCTCTCAACCGGCTTCCTGTACCAAGCACTTCTCTTTATCCTTGCGATGGACATTCTAGTATTAGGATCTGGATCAATGATCCCAGTAAGGAGCTCCTTCAGCTCAGCGGAAAAATAACGAGGGCATTTGTACTCGGCTTTAGCGATCTTTCTATACAGCTCAATAAGATTTCTTTCATGGAAAGGAAGATAACCGGCCACAAGAACAAATAGAACCACTCCACAAGACCACACATCTGCCTTTGCACCGTTGTAGCCTTTCCTGTTGAGCACTTCAGGAGCAACATAGGCCGGAGTTCCACATGCGGTGTGGAGCAGACCATCTCGCCACTTTGACTTGGTTAGCGCACTTAAACCAAAATCAGAGACCCTAAGGGTCCCATACTCATCCACTAGTAGGTTTTCAGGCTTCAAGTCACGATGGTAAACACCTCTACTGTGGCAATAGTCTATGGCAGAGATCAACTGGTGAAAATATTTCCTTGCCCCCTCCTCAGTAAGCTTCCCCTTGGCTAATTTATTGAAAAGCTCGCCGCCTTTAGCGTACTCCAGAACGAAGTAAATCTTGCTCCTGGTAGCCATTACCTCAAAAAGCTGCAGAACATTCGGATGCCTCACGATCCTCATTATCGAGATCTCCCTCTTTATCTGATCCACGAGACCAACCTTCAAGATCTTGTCCTTATCGATCATTTTTATGGCAACAGACTGACCATTTGCTAGATTGCGAGCATAGTATACCTTTGCAAAGGTGCCCTGTCCTAACTGCCTCCCGATTTCATAACGCTGGGTCAAAACAGTCCTCTCTTCCATTATATAAGCACAAGGCCTGAATTTTTATGATGATCTATCTACAGACTGGTTCAGACTCGGAGAGGAATGTTAGAGAAGACAGAGTCCCTATCTCCATCACGCTTCGGAAATCCGAACACGGAGGAGTGGAATGAAACCAGTCTGCAACCCACCACTCATCAGAACCGAGCAAATGAACCTAGGAAGACGCAGTGGTGACTTTGTCACTAGACAATTGCCTCTTCCAACACGAGCTCAAGTGAATCACCTTCAGTCGTCACCAGCCTGACAAATCCTACCTGCGATACATAATAAACTAGATTAGAACACAAGTGCAAGTGTATGGCACACACATGACAAATCTTCGGGGAATGAAGGTGGCATTTTTAGACCCCATGTTTATTTGTGATGAATCGAACATCCAACCCGCATTTCCATAAGAAGAACGCAGAAATATGTTATCTAGGGATCCCATATGACTACCAGAGCAAACTCTGAGATCTGAAATGGTACAATTGGGACATTAAACAGCATGGCCAAAGCTCGCACAAAACTGGGTCTCCTCTGCAAGATTTACCACAAGTGTAATAACTCCAACATTGTGCAATCGGATTGCCGCGTTAAACTCCTAGAATTGAGGCGACAAAATCAATAAAAAAAGCAAAATTGCTCGCGGATTCTAATCAGATCGAGCGAAACCAGGAACTGCCCCACAGTTCAGGGGCTAGGCAGTAACCTCACCTGATCTGAAGACGAACGGGATCCCCAAGTCCCACAAACGGATGGATTCGATTGGATTATACCGCGACGCAGACGGAGGCTGGCACCTTCGGGACATCCGTGATTCCTATTGCGGCATTGCACGGCGGCGAGGAGGCTGTCTGGGCTTCTCCGGCTCCCTTCCTTCTACGTGTGGTGGAGCGGTCGACACGCTGCGTTAGGCAGGCGGTGGGCGGCGATGTGGGGACCGAAGTTCTTTTTCTCCTGTTTTTGCCCTCGGTTCTTGCGAGTTTCTGTGGGACGAATGGTTAGTGGGCTCACCTACACTAGGCAAACGGCGATAACATTATCTATTTTTACCGTTATATATTACTGTATTATAAAAGAACATCTATAATATTACAAGTGTTTTTTAAATAAAAACTATTTTTACACTAATATCTAGATTATGTTCTATTAAAGTTCAAAGGCCATATATCAAGGCTGCTTATACAAATAAAATAAAATTGGGTTAATTTGATTAATGCCACTCCAAATTTGTTGATTCCGAGAAATGCCACTGCAATTTCCAAACTTTAAAAAATGTCATTTCATGTCATTTTCAGTGGCATTTTTTGAAGTCTGGAGTGGCATTTTTCAATGTTTCTAAAAATTGCAGTGGCATTTTTCAAAGTTTGGAAATTGCAGTGGCATTTTTATGAATCACCATAATTGAAGTGGCATTTATCTAATTAACCCAATAAAATTACACACCGATCCTTGGGTAACTCCTCCTGCACTCATCGGTGGTGTGCCATGAGCGAAGCTTGTTGCCGTCGTTGGACCTTCGAAACACCATCAAAGACAAGGATAGATTATCGACCCAATGACTGGAAAGTCTTAGTGGGAATAAAAAGATGCCAACGACAACGGACTGGAAACCGATCATCATCCCAAAGAAGGAGACGATGAAGAGGGTTGGACAACCACCCTAGATGCGACCAGGCAAACCCAAGGAGACATAAGCTCATAAGCTCTCTCAGCAACATCGAACTAGCCGATGGACACATGTCGAAGAAGGAGCTAGAGGACAAAAACAAGAAGTGGCGATGTCTACTCCATCACAAGACACCTTCGAATGTCACCTGCATACCAAGAAGACACAACGAGGTGCATTGCTCCAGAAGAGCAGCGGCCAGACAATTTCTTATCATCCCCCACTGGGCCGACGAGATCGCCGCTGATGAGGTGGATCAGTAGTCGGGGATATTTTATTCTTACCCGCACGACTTTACTGTCACCACCCTAGCACCGCCATCGGGGAACAAAGTTTTTACCTAAGAGGCCTAACTACAGCGCCTAACGCAGTTCTGGGGTCCCCACGCCCTCTCGTTGTAGGAGCGACAGGCGGAGGAGGAGGGGACCCGTGGCCTCACCAACAAGGAGTGATGGTGTGACTGCTAGGGTTTGAGAAGAGGGTAGCTTTCCTGAACGTGACTTACAAGCTTACATCTGGATTCTATTGATTAAGGAAAATAAGTGCAAATGAAATATTTAGGTGTAGGATAGTTGTCCTGAATTTTATAGAGAAGACCCTATAAAAATTAGAAATACATCTAAACTATCCAGAAAATCCTTACAAATTGAATCTGTCATCGTTGGATTGGTCATCGTCGCATCGCCAAAGAAGAGAACAAAGATGAGATGAGCATTGCAAGCTTAGATTCAAGCATCATGTACCTTATAAGAAGATCCCATGCATATGTTTATTGCCCTGGGAATATTTCTTCCTTTGTAGGCTCCATCTCAAGTCCAAGGTAGTGCTTCAACTCACCAAGCTCCTTCATTTGGAGAGATTTTCCCTTTCTTTGTATCTCCTCACAATAATATACCATCAAGTCATCAACATTGACCAAAAGTATTGCTAGTCTACTTTATTTGGACTTCTCAAGTAAACTAGGAACCAATGGTAAATCCACGGTGTACTAAAATTATCTTTTTTCGAACATGGGAAGGCGCCAACTGGTAGAGTGCATCATGAATTACAAAGTCATGTAGATGGACTTGAGAGAGTCTAGAAATAAAAGGGCAAAGAGGGTTCCTATGAGGTGAATAATTATATCCAAAAACAGGTTCCACCAAGCGGTTGAGAACCCGATGAGCGAGACTGTCTGGTATACCATTTAACTTCCTAGATATGTGATAAATAGAAGGCTTCAACTCATTTGATATGGAGAAAGATTCTGCTAGCGAATGCCTGATGGTCCAGTGAACATAGTTAGAATCGAGTCTTTTACTTGCACCAGCTTTGGCCAGAGGCAAGCAATCAATGAGAAAAGAGACCCGCTTGAGCTAAAGAATGTGTGTCATCTTTGATGCAAGAACAAGTGCAAGAGCTTTCGCCTGAGAGGGGAATCGATAATAGGATCCGATACTTCAATCTTACTCTGCTGGCCAAAATGTTCATTTGGAACATCTATAAAAAGATATATTCCTGTAGATTTAGCAGAAGACCCATTTCCAGGGATTTGGGGATATTTAAAAGACATATATGAGAAGACTTTAATACATGCATGCTATAATTCCCTTGAATATTGCTTCAAGCCATATAGAGTCTTCTTCAATTGTCAAACATGCCCAGGGCAAGTCCTAGTCTCGAAACGTCTTGGTTGCTCTATCTAGTTTGTTGGAAATATCCCCTAGAGGCAATAATAAAGTGTTCTTATTTATTACCAAGTTTATAATTAATGTTTATGTTCTATGCTATAACTGTAATGATTCTTGAGTCTGCAGAAATCATGAGGCTCAGTGAAAAACTCATATGCACGTGTAGAATAATAAACAGTAAATATATTCCTATCTCGCCTCTGAGACTAGCTCAAATGTTGCGCTGGTTCCTTTTCCTGATCATGGGGATAAGTAAGTGTATCGAGGATGCCGACAACTTTGCGGGCATGGTGTTAGAAGAACACTTGTATTGAACTGGCCCAAGTTGTATGTTACACTAAGAGATTCATGGTTTTGCTATCGATCATTGAAGGAAGGAGTTTCAGTCATGTTTATAATCTATCATACCTGCAGAGTCACACACTAAGGGTCATTGCTCTATTGAGTACTAGATGGTTAGGACCTTGAGAGAACACCAGAAAAGTGACAATGAAAATAGTTTCAAGATAGAACAGAAAGTGTTTCGAAGAAAACCGGGCAAGCGAAAAAGTTTCAGAGGAGAATTATTTATGTACGAGAGCCGTCTTGATGTATATGACACCACAAGGGGCTGCACTTGGCAAGGACCAAGTGGGACAACTCCACGTGGGTATTTGGCCCAATAGTGTTGGGGAACGTAGTATTTCAAAAATTTCCTACGATCACGCAAGATCTATCTAGGAGAAGCATAGCAACGAGCGGGGAGAGTGTGTCTACGTACCCTCGTAGACCGAAAGCGGAAGCGTCTAGTGACGCGGTTGATGTAGTCGAACGTCTTCGCGATCCAACCGATCCAAGCACCGAACGTACGACACCTCCGCGTTCAGCACACGTTTAGCTCGATGACGTCCCATGAGCTCTTGATTCAGTTGAGCGTCATGGGAGAGTTTCATCAGCACAACAGCGTGGTGACGGTGATGATGAAGCTACCGGCGCAGGGCTTCGCCTAAGCATTGCAACGATATGACCGAGGTGTGTATCTGTGGAGGGGGGCACTGCACACGGCTAAAATCAACTTGTGTGTCTATGGGGTGCCCCCGACCACGTATATAAAGGATGGAGGGAGGAGGAGGCCGGCCCTCATAGGGCGCGCCCAAAGTGTGGAGTCCTACTAGGACTCTCTAGTCCTAGTAGGATTCCACCTCCCACATGGAATAGGAAAAGGGGAAGGGAGAAGGAGAAGGAAGGAAGGGGGCGCCCCCTTTCCCTCGTCCAATTCGGACCAGTCCATGAGGAAGGGGTGCGGCCACCCTTGAGGCCTTTCTCTCCTTTCCCGTATGGCCCATTAAGGCCCAATACGAATTCCCGTAACTCCCCGGTACTCCGAAAAATACCCGAATCACTCGGAACCTTTCCGATGTCCGAATATAGCCTTCCAATATATCGATCTTTACGTCTCGACCATTTCGAGACTGTTATTCTATGACTTTAAATGAATAACCGTATTGCAAAAAACATGAAAAATCATATTCATCCTCAACGCAAATGCCAAATAACATTTATTTAGGTTCTACACTAATCCCGAAAGTATAGGGAGTGGGTGATGATGATCATATCAATCTTGGAACCACTTCCAACACACATCGTCACTTCACCTTTAACTAGTCTCTGTTCATTCTGCAACTCTCGTTTCGAGTTACTAATTTTAGCAACTGAACCGGTATCAAATACCCAGGGGTTGCTATGAACACTAGTAAAGTACACATCAATAATCTGTATATCAAATATACCTTTGTTCACTTTGACATCCTTCTTATCCGCCAAGTATCTAGGGCAGTTCCATTTCCAGTGACCACTTCCTTTGCAGTAGAAGCACTTAGTTTCAGGCATGAGTTTAGCTTTGAGTTTCTTCACGGGAGCGACAACTTGCTTGTAATTCTTCTTGAAGTTCCCCTTCTATTCCTTTACCCCTTTACTTGAAACAAGTGGTCCTGTTAACCATCAACACTTGATGTTCTTTCTTGATTTCTACCTTCGTCGATTTCAGTATCGCGAAGAGCTCGGGAATTACTTTCGTCATCCCTTGCGTATTATAGTTCATCACGAAGTTCTACTAACATGGTGATAGTGACTAGATAACTTTGTCAATTACTATCTTATCTGGAAGATTAACTCCCACTTGATTCAAGCAATTGTAGTACCTAGACAATCTGCGCACATGCTCACTGGTTGAGCTATTCTCCTCCAGCTTGTAGGCAAAGTACTGTCAGAGGTGTCATACCTCTCGACACGGGCATGAGTATGAAATACTAATTTCAACTCTTGGAACATCTCATATGCTCCATGGCGTTCAAAACGTTTCTGAAGTATCGGTTATAAGCCGTAAAGCATGGCGCACTAAACTATCAAGTAGTCATCATACCGAGCTTGTCAAACGTTCATAACGTATGCATCTGCTCCTGCAATAGGTTCGTCACCTAGCGGTGCATCAAGGACATAATACTTCTGTGCAGCAATGAGGATAATCCTTAGATCACAGACCTAGTCCACATCATTGCTACTAACATCTTTCAACTTATATTTCTCTAGGTACATATAAAATAAACGGGGAGCTACATCGTGAGCTATTGATCTACAACATAGATATGCTAATACTACCAGGATTAAGTTCATGATAAATTAACGTTCAATTAATCATATTACTAAAGAACTCCCACTTAGATAGACATCCCTCTAGTCATCTAAATGATCACGTGATCCAAATCAACTAAACCATGTCCGATCATCACGTGAGATGGAGTAGTTTTCAATGGTGAACATCTTATGTTGATCATATCTACTATATGATTCACGCTCGACCTTTCGATCTCCAGTGTTCCGAGGCCATGTCTGTACATGCTAGGCTCGTCAAGTTTAACCCGAGTATTCTGCGTATGCAAAACTGGCTTGCACCCGTTGTATGTGAACGTAGAGCTTATCCCACCCGATCATCACGTGGTGTCTCGACACGACGAACTTTCGCAATGGTGCATACTCAGGGTGAACACTTGTACCTTGAAATTTTGTAAGGGATCATCTTATAATGCTACCGCCGTACTAAGCAAAATAAGAAGCATAATAAGATAAACATCACATGCAATCAAAATATGTGACATGATATGGCCATCATCATCTTGTGCTTTTGATCTCCATCTCCAAGGCACTGTCATGATCACCATCGTCACCGGCGCGACACCTTGATCTCCATCGTAGCATCGTTGTCGTCTCGCCAACTGTTGCTTCCACGACTATGGCTACCGCTTAGTGATAAAGTAAAGCAATTACATGGCGATTGTTTTTCATATACAATAAAGCGACAGCCATATGGCTCCTACCAGTTGCCGATAACTTTACAAAACATGATCATCTCATACAATAACGTATCACTCATCATGTATTGACCATATCACATCACAACATGCCGTGCAAAACAAGTTAGACGTCCTCTACTTTGTTGTTGCAAGTTTTACGTGGCTGCTACGGGCTTAGCAAGAACCGTTCTTACCTACGCATACAAAACCACAACGGTTTTTCGTCAAGTATGTGTTGTTTTAACCTTCACAAGGACCGTGCGTAGCCACACATGATTCAACTAAAGTGAGAGAGACAGTCACCCGCCAGTCACCTTTAAGCAACGAGTGATCATAACGGTGACACCAGTCTCGCGTAAGCGTACGCGTAATGTCGGTCCGGGCCGCTTCATCACGCAATACCGCCGAACCAAAGTATGACATGCTGGTAAGCAGTATGACTATTATTGTCCACAACTCACTTGTGTTCTACTCGTGCATATCATCTACGCATAAAACATGGCTCATGATGCCACTGTTGGGTTACGTAGTATTTCAAAAAAATTCCTACGATCACGCAAGATCTATCTACTAGATGCATAGCAACGAGAGGGGAGAGTGTGTCCACGTACCCTCGTAGACCGGGAGCGGAAGCGTCTAGTGACGCGGTTGATGTAGTCGAACTTCTTCGCGATCCAACTGATCAAGCACCGAACGTACGGAGCCTCCGCGTTCAACACACATTCAGCTTGATGACGTCCCACAAGCTCTTGATCTAGTAGGGCATTGCGGGAGAGTTTTGTCAGCACGACGGCGTGGTGACGGAGGTGATGAAGTTACCGGCGCAAGGCTTCGCCTAAGCACTACAACGGTATGACCGAGGTGTGTTTCTGTGGAGAGGGGCACCACACACGGTTGGGAGAGATCAACTGATCAACTTGCGTGTCTATGGGGTGCCCCCAACCCCGTATATAAAGGAGTGGAGGAGGGGGAGAGGCCGGCCCTATATGGCGCGCCTAGGAGGAGTCCTACTCCCACCGGGAGTAGGATTCCCCCCCTTCCCTAGTTGGAGTAGGAGAGGAAGGGAATGAGGAGTAGGAGAGAAGGAAATGGGGGGGGGGGTGCCACCCCCAAACCTTTTACAATTCGGCCTCCTGCCCAAGGGGGGCGCACCAGCCCCTTGTGGGCTGGTGTGCTTCCTTCTTATGGCCCATAAGGCCCATAACTTCTCCCGAGGGGTTCCGGTAACCTCCCGGTACTCCAGAAAAATGCCCGAACCACTCGGAACCTTTCCGATGTCCGAATATAGCCTTCCAATATATCAATCTTTACGTCTCGGAAATTACGAGACTCCTCGTCATGTCTGTGATCTCATCCGGGACTCCGAACTACCTTCGATACATCAAAACTTATAAACTCGTAATACCGATCGTCATCAAACGTTAAGCGTGCGGACCCTACGGGTTCGAGAACTATGTAGACATGACAGAGACTCATCTCCGGTCAATAATGAATAGCGGAACCTGGATGCTCATATTGGCTCCTACATATTCTACGAAGATCTTTATCGGTCAAACCGCATAACAACATACGTTGTTCCCTTTGTCATCGATATGTTACTTGCCCGAGATTCGATCGTCGGTATCACCATACGTAGTTAATCTCGTTACCGGCAAGTCTCTTTACTCCTTCCGTAATACATCATCTCCTGACTAACTCATTAGTCATTTGCTTGCAAGGCTCATTATGATGTGTATTATCGAGAGGGCCCAGAGATACCTCTCCGACACTCGGAGTGACAAATCCTATTCTTGATCTATGCCAACACCACGAAAACCTTCGGAGACACCTGTAGAGCATCTTTATAATCACCCAGTTACATTGTGACGTTTGATAACACACAAGGTGTTCCTCCGGTATTCGGGAAATGCATAATCTCATAGTCATAGGAACATGTATAAGTCATGAAGAAAGCAATAGCAGTAAAACTAAACGATCATAGTATTGAGCTAACGGATGGGTCCAGTCCATCACACCATTCTCCTAATGATGTGATCCCGTTGATCAAATGACAACTCATGTCTATGGCTAGGAAACATAACCATCTTTGATCAATGAGCTAGTCTAGTAGAGGCATACTAGGGACACTCTGTTTTGTCTATGTATTCACACATGTATTAAGTTTCCTGTTAATACAATTCTAACATGAACAATAAACATTTATCATGATATAAGGAAATAAATAATAACTTTATTATTTCCTCTAGGGCATATTTCCTTGAGTACCCTCGTAGACCGTAAGCGGAAGCGTTATGACAACATGGTTGATGTAGTCGTACGTCTTCACATCAACCGATCCCAGTACCGAACGTACGACACCTCCGCGATCTGCACACGTTTAGCTCGGTGACGTCCCATGAACTCATGAGCCAGTAGAGCTTCGAGGGAGAGTTCCGTCAGCACGACGGCGTGATGACGGTGATGATGAAGTTACCAACGCAGGGCTTCGCCTAAGCACCGCAACGATATGACCGAGGTGTGTTTCTGTGGAGGGGGGGGGGGCACCGCACATGGCTAAAAGATCAATGATCAACTTGTGTGTCCATGGGGTGCCCCCCACCCCCGTATATAAAGAAGTGGAGGAGGGGGAGGGCCGGCCCTCTCTATGACGCGCCCTAGGGGAGTCCTACTCCCATCGGGAGTAGGATTCCCCCTTTCCTAGTAGAACTAGGAGCCCTTCCAAGTAGTCGAGTAGGAGAGAAGGAAAGGGAGAAGAGAAGAGAAGGAAGGAGGGGCGCTGCCCCTCCCCCTAGTCCAATTCGGACTAAGCCTTGGGGAGGGGGGGGGGTGCAGCCTCATCTCTCTCTCTCCCTTAAAGCCCAATAAGGCCCATATACTCCCTGGCGAATTCCCGTAACTCTCCGGTACTCCGAAAAATACCCGAATAACTCGGAACCTTTCCGATGTCTGAATATAGTCGTCCAATATATTGATCTTTACGTATCGACCATTTCGAGACTCCTCGTCATGTCCCCGATCTCATCTGGGACTCCGAACTACCTTCGGTACATTAAAACACATAAACTCATAATACCGATCGTCACTGAACGTTAAGCGTGCGGACCCTACGGGTATGAGAACTATGTAGACATGACCAAGACTCATCTCCGGTAAATAACCAATAGCGGAACCTGGATGCTCATATTGGTTCCTACATATTCTACGAAGATCTTTATCGGTCAAACCGCATAACAACATACGTTGTTCCCTTTGTCATCGATATGTTACTTGCCCGAGATTCGATCGTTGGTATCTCAATACCTAGTTTAATCTCGTTACCGGCATGTCTCTTTACTCGTTCCGTAATACATCATATCGTGACTAACTCATTAGTCATTTGCTTGCAAGGCTTATTATGATGTGTATTACCGAGAGGGCCTAGAGATACCTCTCCGACATTCGGAGTGCCAAATCCTATTCTTGATCTATGCCAACACCACGAACACTTTCGGAGACACCTGTAGAGCATCTTTATAATCACCCAGTTACGTTGTGACGTTTGATAGCACACAAGGTGTTCCTCCGGTATTCGGGAGTTGCATAATCTCATAGTCATAGGAACATGCATAAGTCACGAAGAAAGCAATAGCAGTAAAACTAAACGATCAAGTGCTAAGCTAACGGAATCGGTCAAGTCAATCACATCATTCACCAATGATGCGATCCCGTTAATCAAATGACAACACATGTCTATGGCTAGGAAACATAACCATCTTTGATTCAACGAGCTAGTCAAGTAGAGGCATACTAGTGACACTTTGTTTGTCTATATATTCACACATGTATTATGTTTCCGGTTAATACAATTCTAGCATGAATAATAAACATTTATCATGATATAAGGAAATACAAATAACAACTTTATTATTGCCTCTAGGGCATATTTCCTTCAGTCTCCCACTTGCACTAGAGTCAATAATCTAGATCACATCACCATGTGATTAACACCAATAGTTCACATCACCATGTGACTAACACCCATAGTTCTCATCGCCATGTGACCACTACCCAAAGGGTTTACTAGAGTCAACAATCTAGTTCACATCGCCATGTGATTAACACCCAAAGAGTACTAAGGTGTGATCGTGTTTTGCTTCATGAGAGAAGTTTAGTCAGCAGGTCTGTTACATTCAGATCCGTACGTATTTTGCAAATTTCTATGTCTACAATGCTCTGCATGGAGCTACTCTAGCTAATTGCTCCCATTTTTAATACGCATCCAGATTGATACTTAGAGTCATCTGGATTAGTGTCAAAGCTTACATCGTCGTAACTCTTTACGACGAACTCTTTATCATTTCAATAATCGAGAAACATTTCCTTGGTCATCCAGTAACTAAGGACAATTTAGACCGCTGTCCAATGATCTACTCCTGGATCACTATTGTACCTCCTTGTCAAACTTATGGCAAGGTACACAACAGGTTTGGCACACAGCATGGCATACTTTATAGAACCTATGACTGAGGCATAGGGAATGCCTTTCATTTTTTTCCATCTTTTGCCGTGGTCGGGTTTTGAGTCTTACTCAATTTCATACCTTGTAACACATGCAAGAACCCTTTCTTTTGAGTGATCCATTTTGAACTTCTTCAAAACTTTATCAAGGTATGAGCTTTATGAAAGTCCAATTAAGCGTCTTGATCTATCTCTATAGATCTTGATGCCTAATATATAAGTAGCTTCACTGAGGTCTTTCTTTGAAAAACTCCTTTCAAACATTCCTTTATGCTTTCCAGAAAATTCTACACCATTTCCGAGCAACAATATGTCATTCACATATACTTATCAAAAATGTTGTAGTGCTCCCACTCACTTTCTTGTAAATACAGGCTTCACCGTAAGTCTGTATAAAACCATATGCTTTGATCAACTTATCAAAGCGTATATTCCATCTCCGAGATGCTTGCACCAGTCCATAGATGGATCGCTGGAGCTTGCATATTTTTCCTAGCACCTTTAGGATTGACAAAACCTTATGGTTGCATCATATACAACTCTTATTTAATAAATCCATTAAAGAACACAATTTTTGTTATCCATTTGCCAGATTTCATAAAATGCGGCAATTGCTAACATGATTCAGACAGAGTTAAGCATCACTACGAGTGAGAAAATCTCATCGTAGTCAACACCTTGAACTTGTTGAAAACCTTTCGCAACAAGTCGAGCTTTGTAGACAGTAACATTACCGTCAGCGTCGGTCTTCCTCTTGAAGATCCATTTATTTTCGATGGCTTGCCGGTCATCGGGCAAGTTAACCAAAGTCCACATTTTGTTCTCATACATGGATCCCATCTCAGGTTTCATGGCCTCAAGCCATTTTGCAAAATCTGGGCTCATCATCGCTTCCTCATAGTTCGTAGGTTCATCATGGTCTAGTAACATGACTTCCAGAACCGTGTTGCCGTACCATTCAGGCGCGGAAAGTACTCTGGTTGATCTATGAAGTTTAGTAGTAACTTGATCTGAAGTTTCATGATCATCATCATTAGCTTCCTCACTAATTGGTGTAGGAATCAATGAACTAGTTTCTGTGATGTACTACTTTCCAATTCGGGAGAAGGAATTACCTCATCAAGTTCCACTTTCCTCCCACTCACTTCTTTTGAGAGAACTCCTTCTCTAGAAAGGATCCATTCTTAGCAACTAATATCTTGCCTTCGGATATGTGATAGAAGGTGTACCCAACAGTTTCCTTTGGGTATCCTATGAAGACACATTTCTCCGACTTGGGTTCGAGCTTATCAGGTTGAAGCATTTTCACATAAGCATCGCAGCCCCAAACTTTAAGAAACGACAACTTTGGTTTCTTACCAAACCATAGTTCATAAGTTCTCGTCTCAACGGATTTAGATGGTGCCCTATTTAACGTGAATGCAGCTGTATCTAAAGCATAACCCCAAAACGATAGTGGTAAATCGGTAAGAGACATCATAGACCACACCATATCTAATAAAGTGTGGTTACGACATTCGGACACACCATTATGCT
Organism: Secale cereale; assembly: GCA_902687465.1. Lineage (NCBI taxonomy): Eukaryota > Viridiplantae > Streptophyta > Magnoliopsida > Poales > Poaceae > Secale > Secale cereale. The sequence goes on from LR738709.1 coordinate 582,414,892, forward strand.
GTGGTGTGACGGGTGGCGTGAGCTGTGAAACTATTCCCCATTGTTTCAAATGAAGACCAAACTCGTAACTCAAATATTCACATCCACGATCAGATCGTAGAAACTTTATTTTCTTGTTACGATGATTCTCTACTTCACTCTGAAATTCAATGAACTTTCAAATGTTTCAGACTTGTGCTTCATCAAGTAGATATACCCATATCTGCTCAAATCATCAGTGTAGGTCAGAAAATAACGATACCCGCCGCGAGCCACAACACTCATCGGTCCACATACATCAGTATGCATGATTTCCAACAAATCTGTTGCTCGCTCCATTGTTCCAAAGAACGGACTTTTAGTCATCTTGCCCATGAGGCATGGTTCGCAAGCACCAAGTGATTCATAATCAAGTGATTCCAAAAGTCCATCACTATGGAGTTTCTTCATGTGCTTTACACCAATATGACCTAAACGGCAGTGCCACAAATAAGTTACACTATCATTATTAACCTTGCATCTTTTGGCTTCAATATTATGAATATGTGTATCACAACGATCGAGATCCAATAAACTATTTTCATTGGGTGTATGACCATCAAAGGTTTTATTCATGTAAACAGGACAACAATTATTCTATGACTTTAAATGAATAACCGTATTGCAACAAACATGATAAAATCATATTCATGCTCAACGCAAATGCCAAATAACATTTATTTGTTTTTTACACTAATCCCGAAAGTATCGGGAGTGTGCGATTATGATCATATCAATCTTGGAACCACTTCCAACACACATCGTCACTTCACCTTTAACTAGTCTCTGTTCATTCTGCAACTCTCGTTTCGAGTTACTAATTTTAGCAACTGAACCGGCATCAAATACCCAGGGGTTGCTATGAACACTAGTAAAGTACACATCAATAATCTATATATCAAATATACCTTTGTTCACTTTGCCATCCTTCTTATCCGCCAAGTATCTAGGGCAGTTCCATTTCCAGTGACCACTTCCTTTGCAGTAGAAGCACTTAATTTCAGGCATGAGTTTAGCTTTGGGTTTCTTCACGGGAGCGACAACTTGCTTGTAATTCTTCTTGAAGTTCCCCTTCTATTCCTTTACCCCTTTACTTGAAACAAGTGGTCCTGTTAACCATCAACACTTGATGTTCTTTCTTGATTTCTACCTTCGTCGATTTCAGTATCGCGAAGAGCTCGGGAATTACTTTCATCATCCCTTGCGTATTATAGTTCATCACGAAGTTCTACTAACATGGTGATAGTGACTAGACAACTTTGTCAATTACTATCTTATCTGGAAGATTAACTCCCACTTGATTCAAGCAATTGTAGTACCTAGACAATCTGAGCACATGCTCACTGGTTGAGCTATTCTCCTCCATCTTGTAGGCAAAGTACCGTCAGAGGTCTTATACCTCTCGACACGGGCATGAGTATGAAGTACTAATTTTAACTCTTGGAACATCTCATATGCTCTATGGCGTTTAAACATTTTTGAAGTCCCGGTTATAAGCCGTAAAGCATGGTGCACTAAACTATCAAGTAGTCATCATACCGAGCTTGTCAAACATTCATAACGTCTGCATCTGCTCCTGCAATAGGTTTGTCACCTAGTGGGGCATCAAGGACATAATACTTCTGTGCAGCAATGAGGATAATCCTCATATCACAGACCTAGTTCGCAGCATTGCTACTAACATCTTTCAACTTATTTTTCTCTAGGAACATATAAAAAACATAGGGGAGCTATAACGCGAGCTATTGATCTACAACATAGATATGCTAAAACTACCAGGACTAAGTTCATGATAAATTAAAGTTCAATTAATCAATTTACTTAAGAACTCCTACTTAGACAGACATCTCTCTAATCATCTAAACCATGTCCGATCATCACATGAGATGGAGTAGTTTTCAATGGTGAACATCTTATGTTGATCATATCTACTATATGATTCACGCTCGACCTTTCGTTCTCCAGTGTCCCGAGGCCATATCTGCATATGCTAGGCTCGTCAAGTTTAACCCGGGTATTCTGCGTGTGCAAAACTGGCTTACACCCATTGTATGTGAACGTAGATCTTATCACACCCGATCATCACATGGTGTCTCGGCATGACGAACTTTCCCAAAGGTGCATACTCAGGGAGAACACTAATACCTTGAAATTTAGTGAGAGATCATCTTATAATGCTACCATCGATCTAAGCAAAATAAGATGCATAAAAGATAAACATCACATGCAATCAATATAAGTGATATGATATGGCCATCATCATCTTGTGCCTTTGATCTCCATATCCAAGACATTGTCATGATCACCATCATCACCGACGCGACACCTTGATCTCCATCGTAGCATCGTTGTCGTATCACCAACTATTGCTTCTACGACTATCGCTACCGCTTAGTGATAAAGTAAATCAATTACATGGCGATTGCATTTCATACAATAAAGCGACAACCATATGGCTCCTGCCAGTTGCCGATAACTTTACAAAACATGATTATCTCATACAATAACGTATCACTCATCACGTCTTGACCATATCACATCACAACATGCCCTGCAAAAACAAGTTAGATGTCCTCTACTTTGTTGTTGAAAGTTTTACGTGGCTGCTATTCGTCAAGTTTTACGTGGCTGCTATTCGTCAAGTATGTGCTATTCGTCAAGTTCTACTTTGTTGTTGAAAGTTTTACGTGGCTACCGTTCTTACCTACGCATCAAAACCACAATGATATTTCGTCAAGTATGTGCTATTTTAACCTTCACAAGGACCAGACGTAGCCATACTCGATTCAACTAAAATTGGAGAAACTGACACCTGATACGTCTCCAATGTATCTATAATATTTGATTGTTCCATGCTATTATTTATGAAGTCTTGGATGTTTAATGGGCTTTATCATTCACTTTTATATCATTTTTGGGACTAACCTACTAACCCAAAGGCCCAGTCCATATTGCTGTTTTTTTGCCTATTTCAGGGTTTTGCAGAAAAAGAATATCAAACGGAGTCCAAACGGAATGAAACCTTCGCGAGAGATATTTTTGGCGAAAATCACGCACGCGGAGCTTGAGGACCAAGTCAGGGGACAGAGAGGTGGCCCTCGAGGGTGGGGGGCGCGCCCCCTGCCTCGAGGCCCCCTCAAGTGGCCCCGAGTGCCCTCCTACTTCCTATATAAGACCACGTACCCCAGAAACTCCGAGGACACAGAGAAAACCCGAATTCCACTGCCGTAGCTTCTGTTCCCGTGGAGATCCCATCTTGGAGCCTGTTCCGGAGCTCCGCCGGATGGGGATCCATCACGGAGGCCTTCATCATCATCATCATCATCGCCCTCACCATGAGTTGTGAGTAGTTTACCACAGACCTTCGGGTCCATAGCTAGTATCTAGATGGATTCTTCTCTCTCTTTGGATCTCAATACAAAGTTCTCCTTGGTCTTCGAGGAGATCTATTCGATGTAATCTCTTTTTGCGGTGTGTTTGTCGAGATCCAATGAATTGTGAGTTTGTGATCAAGGTTATCTATGAAAGATATTTGGTTCTTCTCTGAACTTTTTATGTGTGCTCATAATATCCTTGCAAGTCTCTTTGAATTATTGGTTTGGTTTAGCTTACTAGATCTATAGTTCTTGGAATGGGAGAAGTGCTTGGCTTTGGGTTCAATCTTGCGGTGTCCTTTTCCAGTGACAGTAGGGGCAGCAAGGCACGTATTGTATTGTTGCCATCGAGGATAAAAAGATGGGGTTTTCGTCATATTGCTTGAGTTTATCCCTCGACATCATGTCATCTTGCTTAAGGCGTTACTCTGTTCGTATGAACTCAATACACTAGATGCATGCTGGATAGCGGTCGATGTGTGGAGTAATAGTAGTAGATGCAGGTAGGAGTCAGTCTACTTGTCTCAGACGTGATGCCTATATACAATGATCATGCCTAGATAGTCTCATAATTATTCGCTTTTCTATAAATTGCTTGACAGTAATTTGTTTACCCGCCGTAGAATATCGCTATCATGAGAGAAGCCACTAGAGAACACTATGGCCCCCGGGTCTATTCTCAACATATCAATCTACATCTACTTTACTTTTACCGCTTTTATTTGCTGTTTTATTAAACTAAAAATACCAAAAATATAATTATCATCTCTATCAGATCTCACTCTCGTAAGTGACTGTAAAGGGATTGACAACCCCTTATCGCGTTGGCTGCGAAGTTCTTATTTGTTTGTGCAGGTGCGAGGGACTCGCGCGTGGTCTCCTAGTGGATTGATACCTTGGTTCTCAAAACTGAGGGAAATACTTACGATACTGTGCTGCATCTCCCTTTCCTCTTCGAGGGAATACAACGCAAGCTCAAGAGGTAGCAAGAAGAATTTCTGGTGCCGTTGCCGGGGAGGCTTATGCAAAAGTCATATACCAAGTACCTATCACAAACCCTTATCCTTCGCATTACATTTTTGCCTCTCGTTTTCCTCTCCCCCACTTCACCTTTGCCGTTTTATTCGCCCTTCTTCCGTCGTGTCTTTATCGTTCGCTTGCCTCTTGTTTGCTTGTGTTGCCATGTGCCCTCAATTAGCTTGCATCTTCTCTTGCTAAAGTACAGATCCTCATCCACTTGCCAATCTCTTTAAGAGATCCAATTATGTTGAACCCATTGCTAGTGAGCTGCGTGCACTAGATTATCTTAATGGGGTTTTGCTTGAAATTTATGAATCTGAAAATTGTGAGGAATTGTTAAAAGAAAAAGTGATTCATGATAGCTTGTTAAATAAAAAGCATGATTGCAATGATGCTATTATAAATTCTCTTAATGTCAATTGTGCTAATGATATGCAAAACCCTAAGCTTGGGGATGCTTATTTTGCTATGCCCACTACTTGTTGCAATGACCATGATTGGGTTGATGATTCTTACGATCTTGAAAATTTATTTAAACCCCATAATGAATATGAGATTGATAATAATGTTTGCCATAATTTTGAAAGTGGATTTGAAAGAGTGTCAACTTTTGATCCCACTACTATAGATATTGATCAATCTTATGAATTTTTTGATAAAAGTGGGCTTGGAGAAGCAATGACTTTGTTCTATGTTAATCCCATTATTTTGAATGAGTGTCAACTTTGCATGCATGTGGATCGTGTTGAGAATATGTTATGTGATAGCTATATTGTTGAATTTTCTTATGATCCTACATGCAATTATTATGACATAGGAAAATATGGTCATAGAAATCTTCATGTTACTAAATTACCTCTCTTCATGTTGAGATTGATCTTGTTTCTTTCTTCTTCCTTGCATATGCTACATCTTGCTTGCCTTGGTAATTTGTTTGCCTATAAGATGCCTATGCATAGGAAGTATGTTATACTTAGATGTGTTTGTCACATCTCTTATGATGCTCTCCTTGTGCTTCAATCCTTGTCCTTTATGTGAGCATCATTGAATTATCGTGCCTAGCTAGGGGCGTAAAACGATAGCGCTTGTTGGGAGGCAACCCAATTTTATGTTTTTTGTTTTTGTTGCTGTTAGGGAATAAATATTGCATCTAGCATCTGATTTGATGTGGTTTCATGTTTTGTTTAGTGTTTGTGCCAAGTAGAACCTTTGGGAAGACTTGTGTGAAGTTTATGTGATCTTGCTTTGAAAAACAGAATCGTTAGCGCTCGCTAAAGTAGTCGTGGGATTTTACTGGAGCGTGCTTTTTAGTTGATTCTTTTTGAAGGTGATTGGTAGATAAATTGATCAAATTTAACAATTTAGTTTGAATTTTTTGGAGTTCCACAAGTAGGCGAACCCTGCAGGTTACTACAGACTGTTCTGTCTTTAACCGATTCTGTTTTTCGTGTGTTGTTTGCTTATTCCGATGCATCTATGAGTAGTATTGGAGGATATGAACCATAGAGAAGTTGGAGTACCGTAGGTTTAACACAAATATAAACAAAGAATGAATTCATTTCTGTACCTTTGAGTACTGGTTTGCTTTCTTATACTAACGGAGCTCACGAGAATTTTTGTCTAAGTTTTGCGTTGTGAAGTTTTCAAGTTTTGAGTATTGCTGTGATGGACTATGGAACAAGGAGTAGCAAGGGCCTAAGCTTGGGGATGCCCATGGCACCCCAAGTAAATTCAAGATAATCAAAAGCCTAAGCTTGGGGATGCCCCGGGAAGGCATCCCCTCTTTCGTCTTCATCCATCGGTAACTATACTTGGAGCTATATTTTTATTCGCAACATGTTATGTGTTTTGCTTGGAGCGTCTTGTATAATTTGAGTCTTTGCTTGTTAGTTTGCCACAATCATCCTTGCTGGACACACCTATTTGAGAGAGTTAAATATGGCCTAGAAATTTTTAGAACACTCTATGTGCTTCACTTATATCTTTTGACTTGAATAGCTTTTGCTCTAGTGCTTCACTTAAATATTTTAGAGCACAGTGGTGGTAATATTTTGTAGAAATTTTTGAACTCTCATGCTTCACTAATATCTATTCGAGAGTCTATTAAAACAGCATGGTAATGTGTTTAGGCTAAAAGAACTAGTCTTCACATGATAGACATCCAATGACAATGTAGTAAAAAATTTCACACCAAGTGCATTGAATAGAATGAGATGTTGGATGCTTGATAATTGTTTTGAGACATGAGGATAGTGACATTAGAGTCATGCTAGTGGAGTTCTTATGAAATTGATAAATACTTGTGTTAAGTTAGTGATTCCCGTATCATGCACGTATGGTGAACCGCTATGTGACGAAGTTAGAGCATGAGGTATTTGTAGAGTGCCAACCTTTGTGTGGAGGTCGGGGGCGAGCTACGGTTAACTCCTACCAACCTCCCCCCTAGGAGCATGCATTGATTGCTTTGTTTTGATGACTCGTAGATTTTTGCAATAAGTATATGAGTTCTTATGACTAATGTTGAGTCCATGGATTATACGCACTCTCACCCTTCCACCATTGCTAGCCTCTCTTGTACCGCGCAACTTTCGCCGGTGCCGTAAACCCACTATATATCCTTCCTCAAAACAGCCACCATATTGTTCCTCAAAACAGCCACCATACCTACATATCATGGCATTTCCATGGCCATTCCGAGATATATTGCCATGCAACTTTCCACCGTTCCGTTCATATGACACGCATCATATTGTCATTTTGCCATGCATGATCATGTAGTTGACATCGTATTTGTGGCAAAGCCACCATGCATAATTTTTATACATGTCACTCTTGTTTCATTGCACATACCGGTACACCGCCGGAGGCATTCATATAGAGTCATACTTTTATTGTTGTAGTATCGGGTTGTAATATCGAGTTGTAATGAAAGTGTGATGATCATCATTATTAGAGCATTGTCCCATGGGAGGAAAGGCTAAATCTATAAAGCCCCTCCGCAAAAAAGAAGAAGAAAGGCCAAAGAAAAAAAAGAAAAAAAAGAAGAAAAAGGAAAAAAAAAGAAAAGAAAAAGGGACAATTGCTAGTATCTTTTTCCACACTTGTGCTTCAAAGTAGCACCATGTTCTTCATTGTAGAGAGTCTCATGCTTAGTCACTTTCATATACTAGTGGGAATTTTTATTATAGAACTTGGCTTGTATATTCCAATGATGGGCTTCCTCAAATGCCCTAGGTCTTCGTGAGCAAGCAAGTTGGATGCACACCCACTAGTTTCTTTTATTGAGCTTTCATTCATATTTAGCTCTAGTGCATCCGTTGCATGGCAATCCCTACTCACTCACATTGATATCTATTGATGGGCATCTCCATAGCCCGTTGATACGCCTAGTCGATGTGAGACTATCTCCCTCCTTTTTGTCTTCTCCACAACCACCGCTATTCCACCCATAGTGATATATCCATGGCTCACGCTCATGTATTGCGTGAAAGTTGAAAGGTTTGAAAAGATAGAGTATGAAAACAAATGCTTGGCTGAAATCGGGGTTGTGCATGATATGAATATTTTGTGTGATAACGAGGGAGCATAGCCAATACTATATGATTTTGTAGGGATAACTTTCTTTAGCCATAGTATTTTGAGAATACATGATTGCTTTGTTAGTATTGCTTGAAGTATTGTTATTTCTTATGTCAATATAGACTTTTACCTTGAATCTTTCAGATCTGAACATTCATGCCACAATTAAGAGAATTACATTGAACAACTATATTGGTCAGCATTCCACATCAAAAATTCTTTCTTTATCATTTACCTACTCAAGGATGAGCAGGAATTAAGCTTGGGGATGATTGATACGTCTCCAACGTATCTATAATTTTTGATTGTTCCATGCTATTATTTATGAAGTCTTGGACGTTTAATGGGATTTATCATTCACTTTTATATCATTTTTGGGACTAACCTACTAACCCAAAGGCCTAGTCCAGATTGCTATTTTTTGCCTATTTCAGGGTTTTGCAGAAAAAGAATATCAAACGGAGTCCAAACAGAATGAAACCTTCGCGAGAGATATTTTTGGAGAAAATCACGCACGCGGAGCTTGATGACCAAGTTAGGGGACAGAGAGGTGGCCCTCGAGGGTGGGGGGCGCTCCCCCCTTCCCAGGGCGCACCTCTCTACCTCAAGCCCCCCTCAAGTGGCCCCCGGTGCCCTCCTTCTTCCGATATAAGTCCACGTACCCCAAAAACTCCGAGGACAGAGAGAAAACCCTAATTCCACTGCCGTAGCTTCTGTTCCCGTGGAGATCCCATCTTGGAGCCTGTTCCGGAGCTCCACCGGAGGGGGTCCATCACGGAGGCCTTCATCATCATCATCATCGCCCTCACCATGAGTTGTGAGTAGTTTACCACAGACCTTCGGGTCCATAGCTAGTATCTAGATGGCTTCTTCTCTCTCTTTGGATGTCAATACAAAATTCTCCTCGGTCTTCGAGGAGATCTATTCGATGTAATCTCTTTTTGCGGTGTGTTTGTCGAGATCCAATGAATTGTGAGTTTATGATCAAGGTTATCTATGAAAGATATTTGGTTCTTCTCTGAACTTTTTATGTGTGCTCCTAATATCCTTGCAAGTCTCTTCGAATTATTGGTTTGGTTTGTCCTACTAGATCTATAGTTCTTGCAATGGGAGAAGTGATTGGCTTTGGGTTCAATCTTGCGGTGTCCTTTCCCAGTGACAGTAGTGGCATCAAGGAACGTATTGTATTGTTGCCATCAAGGATAAAAAGATGGGGTTTTCATCATATTGCTTTAGTTTATCCCTGTACATCATGTCATCTTGCTTAAGGCGTTACTCTGTTCGTATGACCTCAATACACTAGATGCATGTTGGATAGTGGTCGATGTGTGGAGTAATAGTAGTAGATGCAGGCAGGAGTCGGTCTACTTGTCTCGGACGTGATCCCTATATACGATGATCATGCCTAGATAGTCTCATAATTATTTGCTTTTCTATCAATTGCTCGACAGTAATTTGTTTACCCGCCGTAGAATATCGCTATCATGAGAGAAGCCACTAGAGAACACTATGGCCTCCGGGTCTATTCTCAACATATCAATCTACATCTACTTTACTTTTACCGCTTATATTTGCTGTTTTATTAAACTAAAAATACCAAAAAATATAATTATCATCTCTATCAGATCTCACTCTCGTAAGTGACCGTAAAGGGATTGACAACCCCTTATCGCGTTGGCTACAAAGTTCTTATTTGTTTGTGCAGGTGCGAGAGACTCGCGCGTGGTCTCCTACTGGATTGATACCTTGGTTCTCAAAACTGAGGGAAATACTTACGCTACTGTCCTGCATCTCCCTTTCCTCTTCGAGGGAATACAACGCAAGCTCAAGAGGTAGAAACACCCGCCTGCCACCTGTGTGCGAAGCACGTCGGTAGAACCAGTCTCGTGTAAGCGTACGCGTAATGTCGGTCCGGGCCACTTCATCCAACAATACTGCCGAATCAAAGTATGACATGCTGGTAAGCAGTATGACTAGTATCGTCCACAACTCATTTGTGTTCTACTCGTGCATATAACATCTACGCATAAACCTGGCTCTAATGCCACTGTTGGGGAACATAGTATTTAAAAAAAATCCCTACGCACACACAAGATCATGGTGATGTATAGCAACGAGAGGGGAGAGTGTTGTCCACGTACCCTCGTAGAGCGTAAGCGGAAGCGTTATGACAACGTGGTTGATGTAGTCGTACGTCTTCACGATCAACCGATCCTAGTACCGAACGTACGACACCTCCGTGATCTGCACACGTTCAGCTCGGTGACGTCCCACGAGCTCATGATCCAGTAGAGCTTCGAGGGAGAGTTCTGTCAGCACGACAGCGTGATGACGGTGATGATGAAGTTACCGACGCAGGGCTTCGCCTAAGCATCGCAACGATATGACCGAGGTGTGTTTCTGTGGAGGGGGATACCGCACACGGCTAAAAGATCAATGATCAACTTGTGTGTCCATGGGGTGCCCCCACCCCCGTATATAAAGGAGTGGAGGAGGGGGAGGGCCGACTGTAACACCCTAAGTGTAATATGTTCCAAATATGGCAATAAAGCTTTTATCGATTTGATCCTTGTCCTTTCCTTGGTGGTTCTTTTCAATTATGCATTCTTTTGTTATTGCATTGTCATTTTATTTTTTTCTTATGCATCCATGCATTGCTTCATCATCACCATGGCATCATGTTCATCATAGCTTCTTTTACTTGTCATTGTGTGTTTCATCCTTAGCTTGTGATGTGAGGTCATCTTGAGTTTGTTGTGTGATGGTGGTTGCAAGTTCATGCCAATGCTAAACACTAAACCCCTTCTTCCTCTTCTAGCACTTCTTCTCCTTCCCTTCCTTTTCTTTCCTGATTCTTTAAGTGTTTTGCAAGTGACTTATCCTACTCCTTTTAATGTTCATCTCCTCCCCACATCTAAGTTACACTGTCCTAAGCCACCATGCAAAGCCTTGCCCCATTTTAAATTGATTTGGTCAGGTTCAAAAATGATGGAAGTTTGAACCACGTTCAAACTTATTTTATTTTTCTACCTCTAAAAATGCCCAAGTCATTTTTATAAAACAGGGCATAAATCCAGGAGCATGGGGATATTTTATTTATCTCCTAATTCCTTTTCCTTGAGCTTGTGCTTTTTCTTTTATTTTACGTTTGAGGAAAATGGAAAAAGTAAAAGAGTTCAACTGCAGCAGCCGCGACAGTGCAGCCCAGCCTTCCCCCTCGGCCCAGCTCCAGCGCGCGCCCGCAGCACGTCCCTCTCTCCCTTTCTCACCCGCGCCCCCATTTACCCCCGCTACTTCGCGCCCATGTGGCCAGGCAGACCCCACTTGTCAGCGACCGCGCCAAGTTTCTCACCTGCCTTTTCTTCCTCCTCACGCCATGGGGACCGCGAGCCCGACGCCGTCGCCGCACCGTCGTGGCTCTGGCCCTCCTTTTAAACCCTCTCCGTGTCCAACCCATCCTCTAGGGTTCCCTCTTCTTCCTCCCACCGCCTGGTGAGCTGAGAGCCACCAAATCCGCCGCTCCGCAGCTATCCAGAGCGCATCTGAGAGCGCGAGCTCGTCGCCGGCGTGCTTCCCGTCCTCCTCTGCCTCGTCAACCTTGCCGGTCTTCTTCCTCAACGTTATATACGTCGTCTACATCCACTACACGGAGCCGATCGCCTTTCCTGCCACTTCTTCTTCCTCTTCTTCAACTCCGGCAGCCACGGGTGTTCGATCACCGCCGTCGTCGACTCCGTCCACCTCCCGACCTCACCTCCCGGTGTTCGTGGTGAGCATCCACACCTCCCCGTGCCCTTTTCCCCTTCTTTCGCGCCGTCTAGCACGTAGTTCACCGTGCACCCGAGCTCATCGCCGTCGGGCTTCGTCTCCGGCGAGTGTTCCGACCACCTTAGTTCCTCCGCTGTTGCCCGTCGTGTTCGCCATGTCGCGTAGATGCTGCTAGTGCTTTCGTCGCTCCGTTTAGGCCCCTGCTTTGTCTCATCGAGGTCCACCGCCGCCGCTCTGTTTGATGCTCGACGACATCGTTGTAGTCGTCGCTAGGTGCTGCAAGTGCACGTCGTGGATGCGGAGTTCCCCCAAGAACAGACCGCACCACTCCGCCGCCAGATTTGGTCGCCAGAGCAGCTCCGACAAGCAGCTCCGACGTGCTCTGTTTCCCTCTTGCTATCTGCTTATTCAGTTAACACATAAGGCCACACGCACCTTCTCTGTCAGATGCACTCGCCTAGCCCAGTGGCTCGTCTCTTCGTCAGTTAACCAGGAGGTCGCGGTTCGATCCCGCCGGGGGCAGTGGATATTCCCCCCTTTTTGCAATTTTTGAGTCACTGACAAGTTGGCCCCACCTGTCATCCTCTCTGCTCAGTCCACCCACACGTGCACCCACTCTACCACGTGGGATTCTCCTGGGTCCACCAGTCAGTGTCTCTGGCTAGATCCAGGCGGGTCAGTTTGTCTTTTCCTTTTGTTTTTCTTTTCTGTTTTTCTTTTTGTTATTCTTTTATGCATTTTCTTTGCATATTTAATATCTGTTAAAATATGCATATAATGAAAATAAGTTATATATGAAAACTGCTTAGTTTTCATGTAGAATATTATTATGTTGTTTGTTGCCATGTTTAAAACATTTAAAATGATGTTTGAATTAATTTGTGTTTAAATATGCTTAAACTTGTAAAAATCATAACTAAATATCTACAACTTCAAATTTAACAAACTTTATATGCATTTGGGGTGGAAAAATGTGTAGATTAATGTGGTGCTGTTACTTTGCATGTTTAACAACTTTAAAATATGACTATCTCAGTTCTGTCCCAAATGTATTCATATGTATATGGGAGTTTCCGGAAATTGTTGTTTGTTCTTTCCGGACCATTTAAAATGCTAGCATGTTGATGTTAGTCCATAGATGCACCCCTTGCCATGTTAAACAACTTTTAAAACTTGTTGGGTGCTTCGTTAAATAATCTACATAACCACTTGTGGCCATGCTAATTGTGTTCCCTTCACTTGTGTTCCACATGTGTTGTGATCTTGTTTTTCTTGCGATGTTGCTTGTGCACTCTTCTTGTCCCTAGGAGTTGCATCATATTCTACCCATGTTCATATGCATCATATTCATGCATCATGTGTTTATGCATTGCATGATGATTGATTGTGTTCCGGTGTTGCATTGTTGTTTTGGTTAGAGCCCGGTGATGATTCGGAGTTCGAGGTTCCTTTCGAGGCTGAGTTTGAGGAGCAAGGTTACGATCCCTCCGTGGACTCAACAGGCAAGATGACCATACCCAGATGTCACTTCTATCTTTGCCTATGCTAGATGTCTCACTCTTTAGATATTGCCTCGATGCCTATTCCTGTTTGTCAGCCCCCCTATTGTTGCCATGAAACACTCTAACCACCTTCCTAGCAAACCGTTGTTTGGCTAAGTACGCATCGCTCAACCCCTCTTATAGCGTTGTTAGTTGCACGTGAAGTTTTGAAGATTTTTGCTCCATGATGAAGTTATTGTTGGGATAACACAATATATAATACCTGTTAAACTAATTCACCTATATATTGGTAATGGGTGGATGGCTAAGCCTTTCTGCTTGGTGTTTTGTTCCACTCGTGCCACCCTAGGATCCGATAAACCGGTGTTATGTTCCTTGATTTTGCATTCCTAACACGGTTGGGGTTTATGGCCCCCCTTGATAATTCGCTCTGTTTAAAGCTTTTCCAGCAAGGCCCAACATTGGTTTTACATTTTCCTAATAACTAAAACTTGCATAGGGCGTTGCAAACCCGAGTTCTTAATTAACAACCCCGGGCCAGTGCTCCTCATGAGTGTTGGTCCAAACTGGGCAGACTGCGGGGCCACCACGGGGAAACCCGAGGTCTGGTATACACCTGTAGGATGTCCCATCCGGTCGTGGCCTGAGATGAGATACGCGCGGCTACTATCAGGGTGTCGACACGCCGGGAGGTCTTGCTGGATTAGTTTTACCTTTGTCGAAATATCTTGAGCACGGGATTCCGAGAATACTCGGGTCTTCCCACTTTGGAGTTGCGACTCCGCAGATCGTGAGCTTGTGATGGGCTAAGTTGGGACACCCCTGCAGGGTTTGGTCTTTCGAAAGCCGTGCCCGCGGTTATGTGGTAGATGGGAATTTGTTAATATCCGGTTGTAGATAACTTGACACCTTATTCATGAATACACTACCTGCGTGAGTAACCGTGATGGTCTCTTTCCGAAGGGCTTCAGGAAGTTTACACGGTGGGGTTATGTTTGATCGTGAGCAGCTAGGATCACTTCTTGATCAACTTGGCGATCGTTGGCACTTGTTCTCTTCTCGCTCTAAACTCGTAAGCTAGTGCTTAGTGCTTGCTGCAACCCTTGTTTATAGCCTTTACACACCTAAGGTTTTGGTAGTTTTGATACCCGGGAACAGGATTGCTGAGTCCTCTGTGGCTCATAGATTCAACACACACCAGATGCAGGTACCGTTGAGAACTATGCAGGAGATGGGTCAGAACTTCACTGGGAGTTCGATGAAGAGCGTGGACGTTACTATGTTTCGTATCCCGACAATCAGTAGTGTTTCTTACTAGGAGGATCCGGGCTTATGTTATTTATGGTATCTTTCTCATTGGATTTCGTCCGTAGTCGGACCCTGATGTTCTTTGGATGATGTATGTTATTGTATTTCATTGTGTGATGTGGCGAGTGTAAGCCAACTATCATTTTACAATTTCATCCCTGAATTTTACATGAGATGTGCAAAGATACCATACTTGAGATCATTCTAGTATGCGCTTATGTCTTTAAGTCGTGCCTCGACACGTGGGAGACATAGTCGCATACTGGGCATTACCAGTTGGTATTCAGAGCTTTCTCCGACCCAGGAGCCCCCTGATTGATCGAATCGCTGACGGTTGAGTCTAGGCACACACACAAAAATGTTTTGAGTCCTATATATATCGGAGAGTAGGATTTCTTTTTAATACTCATCCCTTCATCGCTCTGGTGAGGACTCCTGACGTTGTTCTTTCTCCTCTACTCTCAAAAATTCACTATTTTTTTTAGGATCACGTGGGTATTGTTTGGATTGTTCCGATATCTTTGTGACGAGAACATTGTTCTCGATGCCTCCTGTCATTTAGGGGTTGTGGCAGTGTCCCGGGGAGTTGAGCTCCGAGGTGTTGTCGTCACAAATGTATCATAGCGGTTCTAGAATACCAGAGTCGGCCGACATCGAAAACTCTTCTATGCGGTTAGTGGTGAGATAACCCCGACGTCACCCAGTACTGGTGGGATAGTTCGGGAGTATTGCCACAGCTAGTATAGTGGATGCATTTCGAAGGTCCAAGGTAAACAGTTTCCGAGGATGACTGGTTATGTGTTGACGGATGGATACAGCTGGATGTAGGTTTAGAGTTGAGTGCGCGGTGCTTCCCCTGTATCCCCAACACCAGATTGCATAACCGGAAAGCTTCGGGAATTAATAGGTGGGTTTCAAGTAGCTCGTAGGTATTCTTCCAACGAGTGCATGGTTTGAGATCTGGGGTTCAACATCGAGTGAAGAGGTTTCATGGGCGTTGTTCCAATTGGGAGTTGCATCTTAAAGGGTCCTTGGTTATGCTGATCCGGGGATTGCAACACCCTTTGTAACACGTACCATGGGGCATTCAGCACGGACATGTGGGACGAAACTTCTATCATGTATTTGTTCCATCTGTACCTTGTTGTCTTTATTTTTTCTTTTGTTCTCCCAAGTGGCTTCTCGACAAGATTGTTGTACCATTAAACTGTGGAATTCATTCGTTCATTTTTGTTCGAATGTTCATTGTGAAGACTTATGTTGCAAATATCTAGCCGTTGATTCAGCTTACCTGTTTTGCATCAATGGCTAACGGTTGTCATCATATTCAGGATGGATCCAAAGAAGGTTCCCAACCCTAACCAAGAGGGCGAAGAAGAGCGTCCTCCTGAACGTCCTCCTTCCCCTCCTCCTACGTCTGAGGCATGGAGAGCAATTATGCAAGCAACCAACCAGAACACTAAGATGCTCATGCAGATGATGCAGAATTTTCAAGCCAATCAAGCAAATTAAGGCAATCATGGGAACCAAGGCCAAGGCAATCTGTTCAATCAACCTCACTTTGCGACACTGAACCAGTTCCTGGCAAACCAACTAAAGTCTTTTAGTTACTGTGTGGACCCGCTAGATGCTGATGATTGGATCACAGACATCAAAAAGCACTTTGAATGCAGTAAGGTGAGGCCTGAGGATTATGTCAAGTTTGTCGCTTTCCAACTCAAAGATCAAGCTGCTGATTGGTGGCAATAGTACAAAGACTCCAGAGGTGATCGTGAGATCTCATGGACTGACTTCTGTAGAGATTTCCGCTCTCATCACATTCCAACCAGTGTCATTGAAGGCATGTGTGAGCAATTCCGCAACCTGAAGCTAGGCACCATGTCCGTCTATCAATACAATGTCAAGTTCCAGAATCTTGCCCGTTATGCGAAGCAAGACATCCCCGATGCCAAGAGCAAGATATATCAGTTCCGAGGTGGTCTAAAAGATGAACTCCAACTTGCACTCACCTTGTTTGAGCTGGATGAATTTGACCAATTCTACAATATGGCTCTCAAGCAAGAGGCAGCTCAGCTCAAGAGGGAAGCTTCCAAAAAGAGGATTAGAGATGTTGTCCACTCCTCCTCTTCCTCTCAAGTGGTTGCCAAGCAGCACAAGTTCTGGCTTCCGCCTCCTCAAGTGCTCCGTCCTCCAAGCAACAACAAGCACTCAGGTGGTCGTGGATTCTCCCACCCACCCAACCCAAGCAATCAGTCCAAGCCTTAGTTCCAAGCTCCAAGACCAAGTGGTCCTTATCATCGGCCTCTTTCAGAAGTTACATGCAACAAGTGTTCTCAGAAGGGTCATTATGCCAACAAGTGTCCCAACCCAAGGCGCCTTCCGCCTCCTCCACCTGTCAGCACTGCTATTGTCAAGCACAATCCCAAGGCAGCAAGAGTGAATCTGATGAATGCAGCTCAAGCAGAGAATTCTTCAGATGTGATAATTGGTAATCTTCCAGTTAACCTTAAACCTGCTAAAGTTTTGTTTGATTCTGGTGCATCACATTCCTTCATGTCATGTCCATTTGCATCTAAGCACAACATGGATACAGTGGCCCTACCTGAAAAGTTGCAAGTTATTTCTCCGGGTAAACACATGACTTCTAGTATGGTGGCTCCAGACATATCTATTCATATGGGTGATTACAGTTTTCTGGTTTACCCGGTTATTCTCGGCAACTCCAACATTGATCTTATTCTTGGGATGGATTGGCTCTCCAAGCATGATGCAAACGTTGATTGTGCAAACAAGGAGGTCAAGCTAACTCATCCTGACGAAGATGTGATTATCTTCGCAGCTCAAGATAACACAATCAGGCTATTCTCTCTCAATGACAAGGGCGAGATTAATGCCATTTCTCAGATTCTGGTGGTTTGTGAATATGAGGATGTTTTCCCTGAAGAGCTTCCAGGCATGCCTCCCCACCATCAAGTTGAATTCGTCATTGAGCTTGAACCCGGTACCGAGCCAGCATGTCAGCGTCCGTACAAGCTTTCTCTTGATGAGTTGAAGGAGCTGAAGAAACAACTCGATGAGCAAGAACATATGGGTCTAATCAGACCAAGTACTTCTCCTTGGGGCTGTGGTGTTCTATTTGTCAAGAAGAAGGATGGCACGGAACGCCTTTGCGTTGATTACCGGCCATTGAACAAGAAGACAATAAAGAATAAGTACCCGCTCCCCAATATCAATGAATTGTTCGAGCAGCTCAAAGGAGCAAAGGCGTTCTTGAAGCTCGATCTCTGGATGGGTTACCATCAGATTCGTATATGTGAAGAGGATATTCCTAAGACCGCATTCACAATGAGTTTTGGCTCCTATGAATACACGGTCATGTCTTTCGGCCTTGCAAATGCTCCACCCACTTTCTCACGGATGATGCACTTCATATTCAACCCCTACACCAATGAATTCGTTCTCGTCTATCTGGATGATATCTTGGTATTCTCCAAGAATGAAGAAGACCATGCCAAGCACCTCTGTTTGGTCCCTGACAGGCTCCGTGAGCACAAGTTCTATGCGAAGTTCTCCAAATGTGAATTCTGGCTGGATAAAGTCCTCTATCTTGGCCATATTATCTCTGCCAAGGGCATTTCTGTTAACCCCGAGAAGGTTCAAGCTATTGTCAATTGGGAACCTCCGCAGAATGTCAAGCAACTCTAAAGCTTCCTTGGTCTCGCTAGCTATGGCAGAAGGTTCGTTGAGAACTTCTCCAAGATTGCCAAGCCTCTTTCCAACCTGTTGCAGAAGAATGTCAAATACTCGCGGACTCCTAATTATGATGTGGCATTCAAGACACTCAAAGAGAAGCTCATTTCTGCTCCGGTTCTTACTGCTCCAGATGAGTCCAAGCCTTATGAAGTCTTTTGTGATGCTTCATTGCAAGATCTTGGTGGTGTTCTCATGCAAGACAAGAAGATTGTTGCATACACCTCTCGTCAGCTGAAACCAAATGAGAAGAATTACCCCACACATGATCTTGAGCTAGCAGCAGTTGTTCATGCCTTGATCACGTGGAGACACCTTCTGTTTGGCAGAAAAGTGGACATCTTCACCGATCACAAGAGCTTGAAGTACATCTTCACTCAGCCAAACCTTAACCTTCGCCAGACTTGTTGGGTTGAGATGATTCAAGAGTACGATCCAAGCATTGAGTATACCCCTGGCAAGGCCAATTTCATTGCAGATGCCTTGAGCAAAAAGGCGTATTGCAACAGTCTCCTTCTCAAACCATTCCAGCCTGAACTTTGTGAATCATTCAAGAAGCTCAACCTCCAAGTTGTTCCGCAAGGCTTTCTTGCAAACCTTCAAGTTGCTCCTACCTTGGAAGATCAAATCCGTGAGGCCCAACTCAGTGATGCTATGGTGTAGAAAGTGAAACATAGTATTGCTAAGGGTACTCCCAAGTACAAGTGTTATCGCGTTGATGAGAAAGACACCTTGTTCTTTGTGGACATGATTGTGGTTCCCAA
This sequence comes from Secale cereale, assembly GCA_902687465.1. Classification (NCBI taxonomy): domain Eukaryota; kingdom Viridiplantae; phylum Streptophyta; class Magnoliopsida; order Poales; family Poaceae; genus Secale; species Secale cereale. Next base: position 582,433,975 of record LR738709.1, read on the forward strand.
AGGTGATCTCAGAAAGCTCATAATGAACGAAGCACATGACTCACTTCTCTCGATACATCTAGGAAGTTCCAAGATGTACCATGACCTCAAGCAATCATATTGGTGGACTCGCATGAAAAGGGAGATTTCCCAATTCGTGAATGAATGTGATGTCTGCAGAAGAGTGAAGGCACATCATCAACGTCCAGCCGGACTCCTTCAACCTCTACCTATTCCCGAGTGGAAATTTGATCACATTGAGATGGATTTCGTCACCGGTTTTCCCAAGTCCAAGAAGGGAAATGATGCTATCTTTGTGGTGATTGACAAGCTAACTAAAGTAGCTCATTTTCTTCCCGTCAAAGAATCCATCAACGCAACTCAGCTGGCAGAGTTGTACACCTCCAGAATTGTTTCTTTGCATGGCATTCCTCAAGTGATCTCCTCAGACCGTGGAAGCTTGTTCACTTCCAAGTTCTGGGATTCCTTTCAGTTAGCCATGGGCACAAAGATTTGCTTCAGCACTGTGTTTCACCCTCAGACTAGTGGTCAAGTCGAAAGAGTGAACCAGATCCTTGAAGATATGCTAAGAGCTTGTGTCATCTCCTTCGGTATGAAATGGGAAGATTGCCTTCCGTTCGCCGAATTCTCCTACAACAACAGCTTCCAAGCAAGTGCCGGCAAAGCTCCTTTTGAAATCCTCTATGGCAGAAAGTGTTGTACCCCTCTCAACTGGTTCGAGACTAGTGAACGTCAACTCCTTGGAAATGATTTGATCTCAGAAGTCGAAGAAATGTGCAAAGTCATACGTGAGAATCTCAAAGCCGCGCAATCGCGTCAAAAGAGCTACTATGACGGCAAGCATCGTGACTTGGCTTTCGACATTGGAGACCATGTCTATCTCCGTGTTTCTCCCATGAAGGGCACTCAGAGGTTCGGTATCAAGGGCAAGCTTGCTCCAAGATACGTGGGCCCTTTCAAGGTTCTTGGCAAGAGAGGCGATCTAGCCTACCAACTCGAGCTTCCCTCCAACTTTGCAAATGTGCATGATGTGTTTCATGTGTCTCAACTTCGCAAGTGCTTCAAGACGCCCGAACACACCATTCCGTTTGAAGAGATTGATCTTCAACAAGACTTGTCTTATCGTGATCACCCCGTTGCTATTCTTGAAGAAACTGAGCGCAAGACCCACAACAAGTCCATCAAATTCTAGAAAGTGAAGTGATCACATCATACCGACCGAGAAGCTACGTGGGAATGAGAAGATCATCTCTGTTCCGAGTATCCTTCCTTCTTTCAGTCCTAGATCTCGGGACGAGACCTTTTTGTAGTGGAGGAGAGTTTGTAACACCCCAAGTGTAATACCTTCCATATATGGCAATAAAGCTTTTATCAATTTGATCCTTGTCCTTTCCTTGGGGGTTCTTTTCAATTATGCATTCTTTTGTTATTGCATTTTCATTTTATTTTCTTATGCATCCATGCATTGCTTCATCATCACCATGGCATCATGTTCATCATAGCTTCTTTTACTTGTCATTGTGTGTTTCATCCTTAGCTTGTGATGTGAGGTCATCTTGAGTTTGTTGTGTGATGGTGGTTGCAAGTTCATGCTAATGCTAAACCCTAAAGCCCTTCTTCCTCTTCTAGCACTTCTTCTCCTTTCCTTCCTTTTCTTTCCTTATTATTTAAGTGTTTTGCAAGTGACTTATCCTACTCCTTTTAATGTTCATCTCCTCCCCACATCTAAGTTACACTGTCCTAAGCCACCATGCAAAGCCTTGCCCCATTTTAAATTGATTTGGTCAGGTTCAAAAATGATGGAATTTTGAACCACATTCAAACTTATTTCATTTTTCTACCTCTAAAAATACCCAAGTCATTTTTATAAAATAGGGCATTAATACATCTCCAACGTATCTACTTTTCCAAACCCTTTTGCCCTTGTTATGGACTCTAACTTGCATGATTTGAATGGAACTAACCCGGACTGACGCTATTTTCAGTAGAATTGCCATGGTGTTGTTTTTGTGCAGAAATAAAAAGGTCTCAGAATGACCTGAAACTCCACGGAGATTTATTTTGGAAAATATAAAAAATATCTGCAAGAAGATCCAGACCAGGGGCCCACACCCTATCCACGAGGGTGGGGGGTGTGCCCCCCTGCCTCGTGGGCCCCCTGGTGCTCCACCGACGTATCCCCAGATCCTATATATTCACTTTCGGGGAGGAAAAAATCAAGGAGAAAGAATTATCGCGTTTCACGAGACGGAGCCGCCGCCAAGCCCTAATCTCTCTCGAGAGGGCTGATCTGGAGTCCGTTCGGGGATCCGGAGAGTGGAGATTGTCGCCATCGTCATCATCAACCTTCCTCCGTCACCAATTCCATGATGCTCACCGCCGTGCGTGAGTAATTCCATCGCCGGCTTGCTGGACGGTGATGGGTTGGATGGGATCTATCGTGTAATCGAGTTAGTTTTGTTAGGGTTTGATCCCTAGTATGCACTATGTTCTGAGATTGATGTTGCTATGACTTTGCTATGCTTAATGCTTGTCACTAGGGCCCGAGTGCCATGATTCCAGATCCGAACCTATTATGTTTTCATGAATATATGTGTGTTCTTGATCCTATCTTGCAAGTCTATAGTCACCTACTATGTGTTATGATCCGGCAACCCCGAAGTGACAATAATTGGGACCACTCCCGGTGATGACCATAGTTTGAGGAGTTCATGTATTCACTATGTGTTAATGCTTTGGTCCGATACTCTATTAAATGGAGGCCTTAATATCCCTTAGTTTCCAATAGGACCCCGCTGCCACGGGAGGGTAGGACAAAAGATGTCATGCAAGTTCTTTTCCATAAGCACGTATGACTATATTCTGAATACATGCCTATATTGCATTGATGAACTGGAGCTAGTTCTGTGTCACCCTAGGTTATAACTTCTACATGATGAATTGCATCCGACATAATTTCCCATCACCGACCAATGCCTACGAGCTTTCCTATATTGCTTATTGCTTATTTACTTTTCCGTTGCTACAATTACAAAAACTAAAAAAACACTATCGTTACTTTTATTGCTACTACCGCCACTATCATATTACTTTGCTACTAAACTATCTTGTCGCATATACTAAATTTCCAGGTGTGGTTGAATTGACAACTCAGCTGCTAATACTTAAGAGTATTCTTTGGCTCCCGTTGTGTCGAATCAATAAATTTGGGTTGAATTCTTTACCCTAGAAAACTGTTGGGATCCCCTACACTTGTGGGTTATCAGGCATAAATCCAGGAGCATGTGGATATTTTATTTATCTCCTAATTCCTTTTCCTTGATCCTGTGCTTTTTCTTTTATTTTCTGTCTAAGGAAAATGGAAAAAGAAAAGGAGTTCAACAACAGCAGCCGCGGCAGTGCAACCCAGCCAACTTGGGCCCAGCCTTCCCCCTCGGCCCAGCTCAAGCGCGCGCCTGTAGCCCAGCACAGCCCGCAGCGTGTCCCTCTCTCCCTTTCTCACCCGCGCCCCCGTTTACCCCCGCTACTTCGCGCCCACATGGCCACGCAGACCCCACTTGTCAGTGACCGTGCCAAGTTTCTCACCCGCCTTTTCTTCCTCCTCCTGCGACGCCATGGGGACCGCGAGCCCGACACCGTCGCCGAACCGTCGTGGCTCTGGCCCTCCTTTTAAACCCTCTCCGTGTGTGATGCCCGAAGACCGACGTCCCAGAAGATTCCAGAGATTCCAGATGTTCCGGGTTCTCCCGTGTGTTTCTTTTGTGCTTGTGTTATTTATTTTGCTTTGCATCATGTCATCATGCCATCATGTCATTCATCTTTGCATCTCAACCAAATAAATTGTGTGGACCTTCGGTCCATTTAAATCGAGGGAAGGATGACTTCTCTTTATAACATATCCTCCTAATATATGGAGCTATATAATTATTCCATTTGTTTGGAATTAACCCAACACACGTGCATAATTTTCTCCATGCCTCTTTACTTCAAGTTTCACCTCCAAAACCTTCCCAGTATTTCTTTTCCCCTTTATTGAGGTTCTTCCAAAAACCCTCCAACAATTTTAATTAATTCCTTACATTTTTGTGAGTCCAGGGAATTTTACCCTATGCCCTAAGCCTATTCCTAACTCCTCCTTTCTATTCTTTTCCTCTTGTGGTTTTCTGTTTTTTTTGGAAAACAACATTGGGGAAGCTTGGGCCTCCTAGCTTCCATCCCAGCCGCAGCTGGCCCAACAGCCAGGCCAGGCCGGCCCATCCATTCCCCTAACCCTAGTGACCGCTGCAGCCCCCTCGCTTCTCCCTCTCGTTCCCTCGCTCACTCCCGAGCCGCCGCCAGGCCAATCCCCTCGCTCGACCCCGCACCATCTCCCCTCGAGCGCCCGATCCCCTCGATCTCCCGACTCCCTTTCTCTCCCTCGCGCGAGCGCTCGGCCCCGCTCTCTCCTCCCTTCGACGCGCCCCTCGTCGAGGCCCCTCGAGCGCCCCGTCCTCAACCTCGCAGCACCGTGCCGTGCCCGTCGCTCTGCCCGAGCAGAGGACGCGCAGCGCGCCTCGCCTCCTACGGCCAACCCCGATGGCCGTCGGCCTCCTCGATGCGTCCAGCCGCAACGCCGCATCTCCAGCGCCGGCCAGGAGCCGCCGCGCGTCGTGGTCAGCTCCTCCTCTGCGCTAAGGCCCGCCAGCCGCCCTTGACCCCATCTCCAGGCGACACCCCACCTCTACTGCCTCCATCCCCGCCGCCTGGAGCCCCGTCAGCGCCACCGCCGGCGTCCCCTCCGCTCGCCGCCGGGGCGCGTCCCTCAGCCCCTCGAAGAAGCCGCGCCAAGTCCTCGTCCAGCGCCGCCCGCGGGCCGGTGATAACCCTCAACCATAAGGGCTCGAGATAGTCTTCGCGGGGTAAGAATAACCCAATTTATTGATTCGACACACGGGGAGCCAAAGAGTATTTATAAGCTTTGACAGTTGAGTTGTCAATTCAACCGCACCTAAAATATACTTACTTGCAACAAAAGATAAATGGTAACAGTGATATGATAGTGATGATAGTGATAGTAAAAGTAAACAGCAAAAGTAAATAGTAAAGGTAAATGGCAAAAGTAGCAACTAGTGACAAGCAGGATTTAAAGCACTGTAGGCTAGGGAGATGGATGGTTGGGCGCTGCATGGATGAGATATATCATGATTCTAACTTGGGGCACGGCACACGGAAAAGTAATGATCATCTAGGCAAATATCAGACATTAGGCATGTATCCCGTAGGTAGTTGTGCGTGCTTGCAATAAGAACTTGCACAACATCTTTTGTCCTACCATCCCGCTACGAACGGGGCCAAAAGGAACTTATGGAGATTAAGGTGCTCCTGTCAAAGAGCACCGGAACAAAGCAATGAACTCAATGGATACATGTAATCATCAAACTACGGACCATCCCCTTTGGTGTCCCAAGCTGTCACTTTTGGGATCGCCGGTTCCGAACCGTAACAGGTGCAAACAACTCATAGATAGGATCAAGAACACAAATATATTCATGCAAACACATATGGTTCAGACCTGAAATCATGGCACTCGGGCCCAAAGTGTCAAGCATTAAGAATAACAGGTTGAAGCAAAGATGATAAACACCATAGTAGATGATATGCAACATGCCCCCAACGATCTGACAAACTATTACATGATCTAACTCATCCAATCCCTACCATCCCCTTCGCCTACAGCAGGGGATTACTCACACATGGAAGGAGAAGTCATGGAGGGATGATGAAGTGGTGATGATGATGACGATGGCGACGATCTCCCCTCTCCGGAGGCCAATTCAGCCTCCAGATTAGCCCTCCCGAAGAAGAACAGAGGGTGGCGGCGGCTCCGCGACGAAAACTGCGAAAAGAACTTCTGATCTGGGGTTTCCTCGTCACGGGTAAAAATACGAGTCAAAGTAGGGCACCAGGGGGCGTGGGGCCCACCCAGGCGACCCCCCGGCGCGGCCAGGGGCTGGGCCGCGCCACCAGGGCGCCTGGGCCCCCCTGGTCCCCCTCTGGTCCCCCTTCTGGCTCCTGGTTCCTTCGGGTGCGTGGATTTTCTGTGATTTTTCGTGGATTTTTCTGAGATACCTAAAAATCCGTTTTCCTGCACACAATAAAACCATACAGGCAGCTCTGCTGAAAACATCGTCGGTCCAGGTTAGTTTAGTTCAAATCATGCAAGAATGAGGTCAAAACAATATCAAAAGTGTTTGGAAAAGTAGATACGTTTGAGACGTATCAACTCCCCCAAGCTTAGCATATTGCTTGTCCTCAAGCAATTCAGTTCAACGAACTGGACGCGACAAAGAAAACTTTGACAAACTCTTTTGCTTCATTAGATGTATATAAGCATGTACTACGAAAAGAGTCTAGGAAGTATTGAAACAGTACTATGAGGACAATGCAAGGAGGAATCCTTCTTTCAAGTGACCAGTCACAAATACTTAAAAGTAAATAATATATTACTTAAAATCAAGACAAGATTACATTGCACATAGCTTGAGCATATTAGGGTGGTATCTCGCTAGCCTCCATGAGTGAAGCAAAACATAAATGCAGAAACTCCTCCAGAGTTTAAAAGGAGACTAGAACTAAGGATTTCAGAATAAATCATATCACAAGCATGCAGAAGACAATGTAATACTTTGGGACAATGCACATTACACTCAGAATGACAATTATGCTCTCCTAGTTAGTGCTTTGAAGAAAGAGGGTGGAGACTCTCGAATCGTGGCTTTTGTTGGCAAGGTTGAAAACCCGTGGCTGGAAACAAAAACTAAACATGTACCAGAGCTCTTGGTTTTAAAAACAGAGGTAAAAAAACGTTTTTTTAGAGGTGCATATTTCGTCAACGAATGCTAGCAGATAACTCAATCACTTCTTGAGCTGGACAAGTCTCGAGGAACGGCTCCCGAATGAGGACGATCACATCCTCTTGATCTCCTTTGTTTATCACTGCCAAAGTTTTCTGATTTCTCATGAACAAAGCGTGAAGGAGGGTTTGTTTATTATATTATCTTTTTGAGCCGGGCGCACTCTATGCTAGTTCCTTCTCGTATTAAGGGTTTGCACATTAGACATGCAATCCAGGGGTGAAACTTGTCCAACATAAAAAGATCATGAATTAACTACTACTTCCTCATGAGCTAAAACATAGGCACAAAAAGAGAAATGCTTTTGATTAATTTCGAGGTGATAACCCTCAACCGTAAGGGATCGAGATAGTCTTCGTGGGTAAGAATAACCCAATTTATTGATTCGACACACGGGGAGCCAAAGAGTATTTATAAGCTTTGACAGTTGAGTTGTCAATTCAACCGCACCTGAAATATACTTACTTGCAACAAAAGATAAGTGGTAACAGTGATATGATAGTGATGATAGTAATAGTAAAAGTGAACAGCAAAAGTAAATAGCGGTAGTAAACGGCAAAAGTAGCAACTAGTGACAAGCAGGATTTAAAACACTGTAGGCTAGGGAGATGGATGGTTGGGCGCTGCATGGATGAGATAGATTCTAACTTGGGGCACGACACACGGAAAAGTAATGATCATCTAGGCAAATATCAAACATTAGGCATGTATCCTGTAGGTAGTTGTACGTGCTTGCAATAAGAACTTGCACAACATCTTTTGTCCTACCATCCCGCTACGAACGGGGCCAAAAAGAACTTATGGATATTAAGGTGCTCCTGTCAAAGAGCACCGGAACAAAGCAATGAACTCAATGGATACATGTAATCCTCAAACTACGGACCATCCCCTTTGGTGTCCCAAGCTGTCACTTTTGGGATCGCTGGTTCCGGACCGTAACAGGTGCAAACAACTCATAGATAGGATCACAAACACAAATATATTCATACAAACACATATGGTTCAGATCTGAAATCATGGCACTCGGGCCCTAAGTGTCAAGCATTAAGAATAACAAGTTGAAGCAAAGATGATAAACACCATAGTAGATGATAGGCAACATGCCCCCAACAATCTGATAAACTATTACATGATCTAACTCATCCAATCCCTACCATCCCCTTCGCCTACAGCGGGGGAATTACTCACACATGGAGGGAGAAGTCATGGAGGGATGATGGAGTGGTGATGATGATGACGATGGCGACGATCTCCCCTCTCCGGAGGCCAATTCAGCCTCCAGATTAGCCCTCCCGAGGAAGAACAGAGGGTGGCGGCGGCTCCGTGACGAAAAACTGCGAAAGAACTTCCGATCTGGGGTTTCTGCGTCGGGAGGAAAAATACGGGCTAAAGTAGGGCACCAGGGGGCGTGGGACCTGCCCAGGCGCCCCCCGGCGCGGCCCAGGGGGGGGGCGCCCACAGGGCGCCTGGGCACCCCCTGGCCCCCCTCTGGCCCCACTTCTGGCATCTGGTTCCTTCGGGTGCGTGGATTTTCTGTGATTTTTCATGGATTTTTTTGAGATACTTAAAAATCCGTTTTCCTGCACACAAATAAACCATACAGATAGCTCTGCTGAAAACAGCGTCAGTCCGGGTTAGTTTAGTCCAAATCATGCAAGAATGGGGTCAAAACAATATCAAAAGTGTTTGGAAAAGTAGATACGTTTGAGACGTATCAACTCCCCCAAGCTTAGCATATTGCTTGTCCTCAAGCAATTCAGTTCAACGAACTGGACGCGACAAAGAAAACTTTGACAAACTCTTTTGCTTCATTAGATGTATATAAGCATGTACTACGAAAAGAGTTTAGCAAGTATTGAAACAGTACTTATGAGGACAATGCAAGGAGTAATCCTTCTTTCCGAGTGACCAGCCACAAATACTTAAAAGTAAATAACATATTACTGAAAATCAAGACAAGATTACATTGCACATAGCTTGAGCATATTAGGGTGGTATCTCGCTAGCCTCCATGAGTGAAGCAAAACATAAATGCAGAGACTCCTCCAGAGTTTTAAAGGAGACTAGAACTAAGAATTTCAGAATAAATCATATCACAAGTATGCAGAAGACAATGTAATACTTTGGGACAATGCACATTACACTCAGAATGACAATTATGCTCTCCTAGTTAGTGCTTTGAAGAAAGAAGGCGAGACTCTCGAACCGTGGCTTTTGTTGGCAAGGTTGAAAACCCGTGGTCGGAAACAAAAACTAAACATGTACCAGAGCTCTTGGTTTTAAAAACAGAAGTAAACATGTTTTGAGAAGTGCATATATCGTCAACTAATGCTAGCAGATAACTCAATCACCTTTTAAGTGGACAAGTCTCGAGGAACGGCTCCCGCATGAGGACGATCACATCCTCTTAATCTCCTTTGTTTATCACTGCCAAAGTTTTCTGATTTCTCATGAACAAAGCGTGAAGGAGGGTTTGTTTGTTATATTATCTTCTTGAGCCGGGCGCACTCAATGTCAGTTCCTTTTCATATTAGGGGTTTGCACATTATACATGCAATCCAGGGGTGAAACTTGTCCAACTTAAAAAGATCATGAATTAACTACTACTTCCTCATGAGCTAAAACATAGGCACAAAAAGGAGATGCTTTTGATTAGTTTCCAGATGGTACATGAAAGTCTTCGTTAGGGATGGCAGGTAAATACCATGTATAGGAAGGTATAATGGACTCATATGGCATAACTGGTTTAAAGGGTTTGGATGCACAAGCAGTCAGTCCGCTTAGTAAAGGTGGAGGTTTAGCAAAAGACTGGGAAGCGACCAACTAGAGAGCAATAACGGTCATAATCATGCAGAGCGACAAAGCAACATTGAATCGGGCATGAAAGTGATATAACTATTCTAAAACTCAAAGATCATCAAGGCAAAGTAGACCTTTCAGTCTTAATATGTGTAAGCATGTGCCAAGTCAATCCAAAAATTCTCTAAAGGGAAATACCACCTTAGTATACCGGACTATGAACAGTGCAATGCATGTAGATCATTTCAATAACACATTATATACTCTAGTTATTCGAGACTAGCCACAAGGAAAGCATGAACCACTGGAAGAGCATTGTAAACATAGCACTATGTCGCTACAAGCTGGTCTCTAGATCATAAGTACAGGCATCTGTACAAAAGTAGAAACAATAAGAGTTCATACCGGTCTTCCTTGTTGCTTCCTTTCAGTCGATCTTCGTCATTACTGCTTGTCACTTGCACGTCCGAACGTAGGAAATATAATCAAATGCCATCACAGACTCAAGCTGATCTCTGAAAACAAAGCAAACTAAAGAGAGAAAGGAAGTCTTTTTGGGTTTTTCAAAGGTTGAATAAAAAGCAAAAGAAAGAGAAAATCTTTTTGTTGTTTTTGCAAAGAGAGAAATAAAGAAGAACGGGCAAAAACTTCGAAAAGATCAAAGCGAATAAAACGGATAATACAATGGAAAAGTGAGAAGGGCACGTACTCCCCCAAGCTTAGGCTTTTGGCCTAAGTTGGTAGCAGCTACTGCCCCCAGGAGCCTCCTGCTCCGGGGGCGTGGTGGTGAGTCCACGAGTCGTAGAAGGATGCTGGCGCGTACACCGAACTCCTCGGAGTCTCCCACGAGGAAGGTTCCGAACGCCAAACAGAGGAAGACCCTTCACCGAACTCGGTGGCGGTCTCTTCCTGAAAATGTGGTATCTCACCGTGCCTCTCCTCGTCGGGCACAACCCCCTCCATGGGGTTATGGAACTGATGCTGCACCATGAACTCATCGAACTGGACAACATCAAAGGACCATCCGTTCCTGCGAGAAAAATCAAACAAAAGAGGTGCAGGTAGACGGATCTCGCGTTCCGCGGTAGTTCCGAAATGCAAGATATAAACAAGGTTATCAAGCTCAGAACCCATGGTAACAAACTTATGCCTTTTCATAGCAGCAAGATCAAAGCTTAAATAAGTAAAAGGAGTATCATCAGGGTGTGGGGTGCCTCCAAGATGCTCTAAGATAAGCGTGGCATAAATGCCACCATATAAGTCCCCCTTGTTACCGTTCATAGCAAGGCGTCGAGCAATTAAGGTACCCAGATTATAATCAGACCTCCCTGAGAGGGCTGCTGCCAGGATAGCAATATCCGGAGCAGAAATGCTGCTCGTGTTGTCACGAGCTAACACCCCTCTAGCAATATAATATGCAAAATACTTGAGGTGAGGAAATAAGATGCTGGAGATCTTCGACCGATGAATATCCCTCGTACCCATGCTGCAGAGAGAGTTGATGACGGTTTTCAGCTCGGAGGGCTGAGTGGCCATCCTAGCCGTCCTCCCAACGTTCGGCACACCCTAACAGTCGATGGTGAAGCTGCGGCTCTAGTAACTCGATCGGAGTGTGCGGGCCTCCTCTTCTGAAGCCACCCTTTTGCCCTTCCTAATAAACTCATTTCAGGGAGTATTTGCTCAAAATTTTAGCTCAAATGATGGGCTGTAGAGAGAGATCAAAGAATCGCCTCCAAGAACAGCAAGAACACAAGAACAACAGCAGAACTCGTGTTTTTGGAGAAAGAGAGAGAGGGAGGAAGAAGAAGTACCTGGAGGGGGGGTCCCGTGGGCCCCAGGCGCCCTGTGGGCGCGGCCAGGGGCTGGGCCGCGCCAGCTGGCCGCCTGGGCCACTGGTGGCCCCCCTGGCTGGCCCCAGGACTTTCTGGGTCTCTCCTGTTGTGGAAATTTTTATTATAATTTTTCTGGAATTTTTCTGAAAACTTTAGTGTTGAATTTTTTTTAAGTTCAAAAAGCTGCGAAACTCTCTGAAAACTTGAAGCAGTTAGTAGTATTGTGAAGCTTCAAAAACATAAATACTTGGTACAACAAGTAGGACAAAAACTAAAAACAAGTGGAAACATAACAGGCTCAACTTTTTATCCATATAAAACATATTTGTTAATAAGGTTGATCAAGTCTTACCAACAAACAGGCGATATATAGAGCAAAAAGTCTCACCTCTCACGAAGTAATCACTGAACCTTTACCTTGATGGACATTGTCCCTATCATGATTGTTCTGTATTTGTGAGGCACATGTAGTGGACAATCCCATTCTCCAATCTTCACGGTCTCGATATTCTCTATAGAGTTGAGGGCATGCCTCCTGTCGGTCTTCTTCGGAAAATATACCGTGTGTTCTTTATCATTCACATGGAAGGTAACCTTCCCTTTATTGCAATCAATAATAGCACCTGCGGTGTTAAGAAAAGGTCTACCAAGAATAATGGACATGCTCCCATCCTCGGGCATGTCAAGCACAACAAAATCAGTAAGAATTAAACAATTAGCAACTTCATCTGGAACATCCTCACAAATACCTATCGGAACAGCGGTTGACTTGTCAGCCATCTGAAGGGAGATATCTGCAGGAATTAGTTTCTCTAAACAAAGCCTCTCGTAAAGAGAGAGAGGCATAACACTCACTCCTGCTCCAAGATCACATAAAGCAGTTTTGACATAATTATTCTTTATGGAACAAGGAATGGTGGGTATACCTGGATCACCGAGCTTCTCAGGAATCTTTCCACTAAAAGAATAGTTAGCAAGCATATTAGATATTGCATCATTAGGAACTTTTCTTTTATTAGTGACAATATCTTTCATATATTTTGAATAAGGAAGTAACTTAATAGCATCAGTCAAAGGTATCTGAAGAAAAAGAGGTTTAATCCACTCACAAAACTTATTATAATGCTCTTCTTCTTTAGATTTGATGGACTTACCTGGAAAGGGCATGGGTTTCTGTACCCATGGTTCTCTTTCCTTCCCATGTTTCCTTGCGATGAAGTCTTCTTTAGTGTACCTCTTACGTTTGTCAGGTGCTTCTTCTTCTCGAACTTCAGGCGGATCATTCTTCTCATTATTATTACCTTCAGGTTCAGCACCGTCTTCTGTCTCATCATCGGAGATAGATACACTGTTGGGATCAATAGCTGGTTCTTCATCTGCAATGGGATCGTTAGAATTGTCAGTCTCCTTATGTTTCTTCTTTTTCTTCGGAGAACCAACAATTTCTTCTTCCTGCATTTGAGAATCCTGCTCGATTCTCTTCGGATGCCCCTCTGGATAAAGAGGATCTTGAGTGCTAGTTCCTCCTCGGGTCTTAATTCCGAAAGCCTGCAAATTATCTTGTTTGGCATTGTTAGCAAGCAAATCTCTTTGCACATTAGAAATTTGATCAAGCTGAGTTTGAACCATATGAAAATGCTTCACAAGACATTGAACATCATTAACTGTCCTATCTAAAACATCAAGCAGTTTTTTGATAGCAAGGGAATTATCACGCAACTGACTTTCTATCCTCTCATTAAAATGATTTTGTTTCATAATAAAATTATCAAACTCATCTAAACATTGATCAGGAGGCTTACCATGAGGGATGTCACATGCGTTGAAATCTAAAAGAGAGTGTACCTCTACCGTAGGAGGGTGAGTAGTAGGCTCACACAACTTCTCAATAGGGGGTAGATTCTTCACGTCTTCAGCTTTAATACCTTTCTCTTTAATAGACTTCTTTGCTTCTCGCATATCCTCGGGGCTCAGAACAAACATGCCCCCTTCTTCGTTGGTGGAGGTGGTTCAGGGACGGACCAATCTTCATGGTTTTTGGCAATCCTGCCCATTAAGTCTTCCGCATCGTCCGGTGTTCTTTTCCTAAAAACACAACCAGCACAACTGTCCAAATAGGACCTGTATTCATCAGTTAGACTAGCATAGAATATATCGATTAATTCATTCTTAGGGATTTCATGTCCTGGTCTAGCCCGAATCAGACCGCAGTACCTCCCCCAAGCTTTAGGGAGGGACTCATCCTGCAACTGTTTAAAGTTATAAATTCTTTGTAAAGCAGCATGTTGCATATGGGCAGGAAAGTACTTATCAACAAAAGAGTGAGCTAAGTCCTGAGGACTCTTAATGGAACCGCATGGGAGTGAATCATACCATGCTTTAGCACCCTCCTTCAAGGAGAAAGGAAGAAGCTTGGTCACATAAAAGTATCGTATCTTCTCATCTGTGGTAAACAGGCTACCCAACTCACCGAGTTTAGTCAGGTGTGCAATAGCATCATCATTTTCTCTGCCATAAAAGGGGTCAGCTTCAACCATAGGTATAAGTGAAAGATCAACAGAGAAATCATAATCAGGATCATCAATGCATATAGGAGATGTAGCAAATTCAGGATTAGGAACGGTTTTGTTTTTCAAAGAGTGTTTTTCAAATATTTTCTTAATAACTTCAGGGTCAGAGCCAGCAAACTCTGTCATTTCCCTGCATAGATCTTCATCAAGCATATAGTAATCATCATCAAGGAGCCTCTCTTTGAGTTTACTCAAATCAGGATAATCATAAGTTTCACCAATAGGGTAGCGAGCAACAGGAAGTTCAATTCCATATTTTTCAGCAGCAGCAGCAATTTGTTTCTCAAGAGCATAACCAAGCGAACTAATATCATCATCAAAAGTAGTAGAAGCATCATCAAGAGTATCAGACATAGTAACAGATTCAGTAGGAGCATCATGTGGTGGTGGTGAGGCAAACTTACTCATAACGGAAGGTGAATCAAGTGTAGCACTAGTGCTCAGAGCAGTACCTCTTCTTGTAGTAGATAGTAAGATAGGAACCTTGGGGTCTCCTTTCTTACCCATAGTAGATAAAGTGCAGCAGGTAGGATACCTCAAGTAGACTTGTAAATATTGCTATGCTCCCCGGCAATGGCGCCAGAAAACGGTACTTGATAACCCTCAACCGTAAGGGATCGAGATAGTCTTCGCGGGTAAGAATAACCCAATTTATTGATTCGACACACGGGGAGCCAAAGAGTATTTATAAGCTTTGACAGTTGAGTTGTCAATTCAACCGCACCTGAAATATACTTACTTGCAACAAAAGATAAGTGGTAACAGTGATATGATAGTGATGATAGTAATAGTAAAAGTAGACAGCAAAAGTAAATAGCGGTAGTAAACGGCAAAAGTAGCAACTAGTGACAAGCAGGATTTAAAACACTGTAGGCTAGGGAGATGGATGGTTGGGCGCTGCATGGATGAGATAGATTCTAACTTGGGGCACGGCACACGGAAAAGTAATGATCATCTAGGCAAATATCAAACATTAGGCATGTATCCCGTAGGTAGTTGTACGTGCTTGCAATAAGAACTTGCACAACATCTTTTGTCCTACCATCCCGCTACGAACGGGGCCAAAAGGAACTTATGGATATTAAGGTGCTCCTGTCAAAGAGCACCGGAACAAAGCAATGAACTCAATGGATACATGTAATCCTCAAACTATGGACCATCCCCTTTGGTGTCCCAAGCTGTCACTTTTGGGATCGCCGGTTCCGGACCGTAACAGGTGCAAACAACTCATAGATAGGATCACGAACACAAATATATTCATACAAACACATATGGTTCAGATCTGAAATCATGGCACTCGGGCCCTAAGTGTCAAGCATTAAGAATAACAAGTTGAAGCAAAGATGATAAACACCATAGTAGATGATAGGCAACATGCCCCCAACAATCTGATAAACTATTACATGATCTAACTCATCCTATCCCTACCATCCCCTTCGCCTACAGCGGGGGAATTACTCACACATGGAGGGAGAAGTCATGGAGGGATGATGGAGTGGTGATGATGATGACGATGGCGACGATCTCCCCTCTCCGGAGGCCAATTCAGCCTCCAGATTAGCCCTCCCGAGGAAGAACAGAGGGTGGCGGCGGCTCCGCGACGAAAAACTGCGAAAGAACTTCCGATCTAGGGTTTCTGCGTCGGGAGGAAAAATACGGGCTAAAGTAGGGCACCAGGGGGCATGGGACCTGCCCAGGCGCCCCCCCGGCGCGGCCCAGGGGGGCGGGCGCCCACAGGGCGCCTGGGCACCCCCTGGCCCCCCTCTGGCCCCACTTCTGGCATCTGGTTCCTTCGGGTGCGTGGATTTTCTGTGATTTTTCATGGATTTTTCTGAGATACTTAAAAATCCGTTTCCCTGCACACAAATAAACCATACAGGCAGCTCTGCTGAAAACAGCGTCAGTCCGGGTTAGTTTAGTCCAAATCATGCAAGAATGAGGTCAAAACAATATCAAAAGTGTTTGGAAAAGTAG
The DNA here is from genome assembly GCA_902687465.1 of Secale cereale. NCBI lineage: Eukaryota > Viridiplantae > Streptophyta > Magnoliopsida > Poales > Poaceae > Secale > Secale cereale. The sequence goes on from LR738709.1 coordinate 582,450,043, forward strand.
ATACGTTTGAGACGTATCACGAGGTGGTACACGAAAGTCTTCGTTAGGAATGGCAGGTAAATACCATGTATAGGAAGGTATGGTGCACTCATATGGCATAACAGGTTTTAAGGATTTTGGATGCACAAGCAGTCAGTCCGCTTAATACAGGTGGGGGTTTAGCAAAAGACTGGGAAGCGACCAACTAGAGAGCAATAACGGCCATAATCATGCAGAGCGACAAAACAACATTGAATCGGGCATGAAAGTGATATAACTATTCTAAAACTCAAAGATCATCAAGGTAGAGCAGACTTTTTAGTCTCAAACATGTGTAAGCATGTGCCAAGTCAATCCAAAAATTCTCTAAAGGGAAATACCACCTTAGTATACCGAATTATGAACAATGCAATGCATGTAGATCATTTCAATAACACATTATATACTCTAGTTATTCGAGACTAGCCACAAGGAAAGCATGAACCACTGGAGGAGCATTGTAAACATAGCACTATGTCGCTACAAGCTGGTCTCTAGATCGTAAGTACATGCATATGTACAAAAGTAGAAACAAGAAGAGTTCATACCGGTCTTCCTTGTTGCTTCCCTTCAGTCGATCTTCGTCATTACTCCCTGTCACTTGCACGATCGAACGTAGGAAATATAATTAAATGCCATCACGGACTCGAGCTGAACTCTGAAAACAAAGCAAACTAAAGAGAAAAGGAAATCTTTTTGGATTATTTTAAAGGTTGAACGAAAGCAAAAGAAAAAGAATTTTTTTTTGTTGTTTTTGCAAAGAGAGAAATAAAGAAGAACGGGCAAAAACTTCGAAAAGATCAAAGCGAACAAAACGGATAATACAATGGAAAAGTGAGAGGGGCACGTACTCCCCCAAGCTTAGGCTTTTGGCCTAAGTTGGTAGTAGCTACTGCCCCCAGGAGCCTCCTGCTCCGGGGGTATGGTGGTGAGACCAAGGGTCGTAGAAGGATGCTGGCGCGTATACCGAACTCCTCGGAGTCTCCCACGAGGAAGGGTCCGTACGCCAAGCAGAGGAAGACCCTTCACCAAACTCGGTGGCGGTATCTCCCTGGAAAGGTTACTGTGCTCCTCCTCGTCGGGCACAACCCCCTCCATGGGGTTATGAAACTGATACTGGACCATGAACTCATCGAACTGGACAACATCAAAGGACCATCCGTTCCTGCGAGAAAAATCAAACAAAAGAGGTGCAGGTAGACGGATCTCGCGTTCCGCGGTAGTTCCGAAATGTAAGATATAAACAAGATTATCCAGCTCAGAAGCCATGGTAACAAACTTATGCCTTTTCATAGCAGCAAGATCAAAGCTTAAATAAGTAAAAAGATTATCATCAGGGTGTGGGGTGCCTCCAAGATGTTCTAAGATAAGTGTGGCATAAATGCCACCATATAAGTCCCCCTTGTTACCGTTCATAGCAAGGCGTCGAGCAATTAAGGCACCCAGATTATAATCAGACCTCCCTGAGAGGGCTGCTGCCAGGGTAGCAATATCCGGAGCAGAAATGCTGCTCGTGTTGTCACGAGCTAACACCCCTCTAGCAACATAATATGCAAAATACCTGAGGTGAGGAAATAAGATGCTGGAGATCTTCGACCGATGAATATCCCTCGTACCCATGCTGCAGAGAGAGTTGGTGACAGTTTTCAGCTCGGAGGGCTGAGTGGCCATCCTAGCCGTCCTCCCAACGTTTGGCACACCTATTATTTCACAAAACCTTCCCAAAGTCATGGTGATAAGATCATTGTAAATTTTAAACTCAATAGCACCTGAATCAGGATTATATCTAAAACTGTTAATGAAACTGGAGGTGAGTTTTTGATATTGAGTAACACGACATGTGACGAGCCGTGTCAAACCTGCATTAGCACAAAGATTATAAAACTCATCCTTGATTCCCGCAGCTTCAAGGAATTCATCACATGGAAACGTCATTGCACGTGCTGGACTTGTGTCTTCCAACAACTCCAGGGGCACATGATCTTCATTATAGCTCACCCTAGCAGTCGAGGGTGAAACTGCGGCTCTAGTAACTCGATCGGAGTGTGCAGGCCTCCTCTTCTCAAGCCACCCTTTTGCCCATCCTAACAAACTCATTTCTGAAATTTTCGGCAATTTACAAAAACGAGGATTAAAACAAGGTGAGCTAAGGCAAACTACTCAACTCACTTGCCCAAGGCATAAACTTGCATCAAAACTTGGAAAATAACTTTCTACACATGCATGCAAGCTCATCTATACAGCACCAAGAACTACTAAATACTCACAAATGAAGCCACCAATCAAAAATCTAATTGGAGGGGTGGAGGAGTCACATACCAGG
>LR738709.1:582452425-582489938 GCA_902687465.1 Secale cereale
CAATTTACAAAAACGAGGATTAAAACAAGGTGAGCTAAGGCAAACTACTCAACTCACTTGCCCAAGGCATAAACTTGCATCAAAACTTGGAAAATAACTTTCTACACATGCATGCAAGCTCATCTATACAGCACCAAGAACTACTAAATACTCACAAATGAAGCCACCAATCAAAAATCTAATTGGGGGGGGGGGGTGGAGGAGTCACATACGAGGGAGTATTTGTTCAAAATCTCAGCTCAAATGATGGGCTGTAGAGAGAGATCGAAGAATCGCCTCCAATAACAGCAAGAACACAAGAACAAGTGCAGAACTCGCGTTTTTGGAGAAAAAGAGAGAGGGAGGAAGAAGACATACCTGGAGGGGGGCCATGTGGGCCCCAAGCGACCTGTGGGCGCGCCTAGGGGCTGGGCCGCGCCAGCTGGCCGCCTGGGCCACTGGTGGGTCCCCCTGGCTGGCCCCTGGTCCCTCTGGGTCTCTCCCGATGTGGAAATTTTTATTTAAATTTTTATGGAATTTTTCTGATAACTTCACTGTTGAAATTTTTTCGAAGTTCAAAAAGCTGCGAAACTCTCTGAAAACTTGAAGTAGTGAGTAGTATTGTGAAGCTTCAAAACATAAATACTCGGTACAGCAAGTAGGACAAAAACTAAAAACAAATGAAAACATAACAAGCTCAACTTTTTATCTATATAAAACATGTTTACTAGTAAGGTTGATCAAGTCTTACCAACAAACAGGCGATATATAGAGCAAAAAGTCTCACCTCTCATGAAGTAATCACTGAACCTTTACCTTGATGGACATTGTCCCCACCATGATAGTTTTGTATTTGTGAGGCACATGTAGTGGACAATCCCATTCTCCAATCTTCACGGTCTCGATATTTTCTATAGAGTTGAGGCCATGCCTCCTGTCGATCTTCTTTGGAAAATATACCGTGTGTTGTTTATCATTCACATGGAAGGTAACCTTCCCTTTATTGCAATCAATAATAGCACCTGCGGTGTTAAGAAAAGGTCTACCAAGAATAATGGACATGCTTCCATCCTCGGGCATGTCAAGCACAACAAAATCAGTAAGAATCAAACAATTAGCAACTTCCACGGGAACATCCTCACAAATACCTATCGGGACGGCGGTTGACTTGTCAGCCATCTGAAGGGAGATATCTGTAGGAATTAGTTTCTCTAAACAAAGCCTCTCGTAAAGAGAGAGAGAGGCATAACACTCACTCCCGCTCCAAGATCACATAAAGCAGTTTTGACATAATTATTCATTATGGAGCAAGGAATGGTGGGTATACCTGGATCACCGAGCTTCTCAGGAATCTTGCCACTGAAAGAGTAGTTAGCAAGCATAGTAGATATTGCTTCGTTAGGAACTTTTCTTTTATTAGTGACAATATCTTTCATATATTTTGAATAAGGAGGTAACTTAATAGCTTCAGTCAAAGGAATTTGAAGAAAAAGAGGTTTAATCCACTCACAAAACTTATTGTAATGCTCTTCTTCTTTGGATTTGATGGACTTACCTGGAAAGGGCATGGGTTTCTGCACCCATGGTTCTCTTTCCTTCCCATGTTTTCTTGCGATGAAGTCTTCTTTAGTGTACCTCTTACGTTTGTCAGGTGCTTCTTCTTCTCGAACTTCAGGCGGATCGTTCTTCTCATTATCCTTACCTTCAGGTTCAGCACCGTCTTCGGTCTCAGCATCGGAGATAGATAGACTGTTTGGATCAACAGCTGGCTCTTCATCTGCAATAGGATCATTAGAATTGTCAGCCTCCTTATGTTTCTTCTTCTTCTTCTTTGGAGAGCCAACAATTTCTTCTTCCTGCATTTGAGAATCTTGCTCGATTCTCTTCGGATGCCCCTCTGGATAGAGAGGATCTTGAGTGCTAGTTCCTCCTCAGGTCTTGATCCCAAAAGCCTGCAAATTATCTTGTTTGGCATTGTTAGCAAGCAAATCTTTTTGCACATTAGAAATTTGGTCAAGCTGAGTTTTAACCATATGAAAATGCTTCACAAGACATTGAACATCATTAACTGTTCTACCTAGAACATCAAGCAAACTTTTGATAGCAAGGGAATTATCATGCAACTGACTTTGTATCCTCTCATTAAAATGATTTTGTTTCATAATAAAATTATCAAACTCATCTAAACATTGATCAGGAGGCTTACCATGAGGGATGTCACTTGCGTTGAAATCTAAAAGAGAGTGTACCTCTACCATAGGAGGGTGAGTGGTAGGCTCACACAGCTTCTCAATAGGGGGTAGATTCTTTACGTCTTCAGCTTTAATACCTTTCTCTTTAATAGACTTCTTTGCTTCTCGCATATCTTCGGGGCTTAGAACAAACATGCCCCTCTTCTTTGGTGGTGGAGGTGGTTCAGGGACAGACCAATCTTCATGGTTTTTGGCAATCCTGCCCATCAAATCTTCTGCATCTTCCGGCGTCCTTTTCCTGAAAACACAACCAGCACAACTGTCCAAATAGGACCTGGATTCATCAGTTAAACCAACATAGAATATATCGATTAATTCGTTCTTAGGGACTTCATGTCCTGGTCTAGCCCGAATCAGACCGCAGTACCTCCCCCAAGCTTTAGGGAGGGACTCATCCTGCAACTGTTTAAAGTTATAAATTCTTTGTAAAGCAGCATGTTGCATGTGAGCAGGAAAGTACTTATCAACAAAAGAGTGAGCTAAGTCTTGAGGACTCTTAATGGAACCGCATGGAAGCGAATCATACCATGCTTTAGCACCTTCCTTCAAGGAGAAAGGAAGAAGCTTGGTGATATAAAAGTATCGTATCTTCTCATCTGTGGTAAACAGACCACCCAACTCACCGAGTTTTGTTAGGTGTGCAATAGCATCATCATTTTCTCTGCCATAAAAGGGGTCAGCTTCAACCATAGGTATAAGTGAAAGATCAACAGAGAAATCATAATCAGGATCATCAATGCATATAGGAGATGTAGCAAATTCAGGATCAGGAACAGTTTTGTTCTTCAAAGAGTGTTTTTCAAACAGTTTCTTAATAACTTCAGGGTCAGAGCCAGAAAACTCTGTCAGTTCCCTGCATAAATCTTCATCAAGCATATAGTAATCATCATCAAGGAGTCTCTCCTTGAGTTTACTCAAATCAGGATAATCATAAGTTTCACCAATCGGGTAGCGAGTAACAGGAATTTCAATTCCAGACTTTTTAGCAGCAGCTGCGATCTGTTTCTCAAGAGCATAACCAAGTGAACTAATATCATCAACAGTAGTAGAAGCATCATCAAGAGTATCGGACATAGTAACTGATTCAGTAGGAGCATCATGTGGTGGTGGTGAGGCAAACTTACTCATAACAGAAGGCGAATCAAGTGTAGCACTAGTGCTCAGAACAGTACCTCTTCTTGTAGTGGATAGTAAGATCGGAACCTTGGGGTCTCCTTTCTTACCCATAGCGGATGAAGTGCAGCAAGTAGGATACTTCAAGTAGACTTGTAAATATTGCTATGCTCCCCGGCAACGGCGCCAGAAAACGGTACTTGATAACCCTCAACCGTAAGGGATCGAGATAGTCTTCGCAGGTAAGAATAACCCAATTTATTGATTCGACACACGGGGAGCCAAAGAGTATTTATAAGCTTTGACAGTTGAGTTGTCAATTCAACCGCACCTGAAATATACTTACTTGCAACAAAAGATAAATGGTAACAGTGATATGATAGTGATGATAGTGATAGTAAAAGTAAACAGCAAAAGTAAATAGTAAAGGTAAATGGCAAAAGTAGCAACTAGTGACAAGCAGGATTTAAAACACTATAGGCTAGGGAGATGGATGGTTGGGCGCTGCATGGATGAGATATATCATGATTCTAACTTGGGGCACGGCACACGGAAAAGTAATGATCATCTAGGCAAATATCAAACATTAGGCATGTATCCCGTAGGTAGTTGTCCGTGCTTGCAATAAGAACTTGCACAACATCTTTTGTCCTACCATCCCGCTACGAACGGGGCCAAAAGGAACTTATGGAGGTTAAGGTGCTCCTGTCAAAGAGCACCGGAACAAAGCAATGAACTCAATGGATACATGTAATCCTCAAACTACGGACCATCCCCTTTGGTGTCCCAAGCTGTCACTTTTGGGATCGCCGGTTTCGAACCGTAATAGGTGCAAACAACTCATAGATAGGATCAAGAACACAAATATATTCATGCAAACACATATGGTCCAGATCTGAAATCATGGCACTCGGGCCCTAAGTGTCAAGCATTAAGAATAACAAGTTGAAGCAAAGATGATAAACACCATAGTAGATGATAGGCAACATGCCCCCAACGATCTGACAAACTATTACATGATCTAACTCATCCAATCCCTACCATCCCCTTCGCCTACAACAAGGGATTACTCACACATGGAAGGAGAAGTCATGGAGGGATGATGAAGTGGTGATGATGATGACGATGGCGACGATCTCCCCTCTCCGGAGGCCAATTCAGCCTCCAGATTAGACCTCCCGAAGAAGAACAGAGGGTGGCGGCGGCTCCGCGACGAAAACTGCGAAAAGAACTTCTGATATGGGGTTTCCTCGTCACGGGTAAAAATACGAGTCAAAGTAGGGCACCAGGGGGCGTGGGGCCCACCCAGGCAACCCCCCGGCGCGGCCAGGGGCTGGGCCGCGCCACCAGGGCGCCTGGGCCCCCCTGGTCCCCCTCTGGTCCCCCTTCTGGCTCCTGGTTCCTTCGGGTGCGTGGATTTTCTGTGATTTTTCGTGGATTTTTCCGAGATACCTAAAAATCCATTTTCCTACACACAATAAAACCATACAGGCAGCTCTGCTGAAAACAGCGTCAGTCCGGGTTAGTTTAGTTCAAATCATGCAAGAATGAGGTCAAAACAATATCAAAAGTGTTTGGAAAAGTAGATACTTTTGAGACGTATCAGCCGGCCAGGAGCCGCGCCGGACGCCGCAGCGCCCGCGCTCCCTCCTCTCCAGGAGCTACGCGCCCAGGCTCCCTGTGCGCCTCCCTCTGTTCTCCTCCTCGCCTCGCCCCATCTCTCGTCCAGCAGCGGCTCCGCCTCGTCTCCTCCAGCCCGAGCCTTGGCCTCTGCTCCGGCCACCGGTGCGCCAACACCTGCTGCTGCTTCCGCCGGTCATGCCGCTGCCATGGCCTCGTCGCCCCCTTGCTGCTGCCGTGTCCTGTGTTTCTTTTTGTGTTGCCCTGTGCTGCTGTTTTGACAGAGGACCCGTGTACGACTACGTGAGATCGAGACCGGCACGATGCGTCAAGTACCCCTACGGCAAGTACCACGACGAACGTTTTGAAGTGCCAAGTACCCCTTCGAGTCACCGACGATCTTCAAGTTCGACTACACGGCGACAAAATGACATGTACAACTACGTTGCCGAGACCACGACCCCGACAAGTACCACGACGACCCGAACATCTATGGGAAAACGAGCTCCAAGTTCGACTACCGTCGCCCCGAAGACGTCCGTTGCGCGACAAGTACCTCTACCGATGACGTGAACAGCTACATAACGTGTACCTCTATGGAACGACTACTTCCTCTACGACCCGTGTACCACTACTTCCACTACGTTCCTCGACGACCTCGAACCGCCCCGAAACGAGCGTTCCGAAGGTATAACCCCGAGACGATGACCGTGGACGTTTGCTTGTTGTGTTGTATGAGATGTTCCCCTTGTGTGCATCGTGCCCGTTTAGTCTTTTGTCGTGCTCCTCGGTTGCCTCGTCGCCGACCCGTGGGAACCCGGTGACAGGATCACCCCACCTTTCTTCTTGCTTGACACGCTCTCCGTCATCTTTTGCACCGGTCTCTCAACGAGTTACCGGAACCGAGATGTTGCCGTTGCATCATTTTCGGATCGTTGCCGTGGCACCCTTTCCTTCCACCACGGTGATAAGACTTCATATCTCTTCATGTTAACCTTTAATTAATAATTGCATAAACTTGAGCATGTCATCCGCATCATGTTAACAACATTAATATGTTTAAAATGTTGCTTGCTTTAATAATTGCTAAACATGCTCATGGGGATTTCCGGAATTGTTGTTGTTATCTCCGGCCTCATTTAAAATGTCTAAATAGGTAGTTTGTTTTGCTTCACCACTTGCCATGTTATCAAACATTTAACCTTGCCTTGTAAATAAACGAGAGTCAACTAAATAAATAAATGTGGTGTTTCGTCAATATGCAACTCGTTGCATATTGAGCTCCACTTAACTTGTAGTTTTGTTTGTGCTCATTGCCATGACATGCATATTTAAACCGGACATGCATCATACTTGGATGTGCATCGTATGCCATGTTTATGCTTGTGTGTTTACCGTGTTGTTTGCTTCTTTCCGGCTGCTTCTCTTGTTAGCTTCGGTTTCATTCCGGAGTTGTGAGGATTCGCTCGACTATGTTGCTCCGTCTACTTCATGGACTTGTTCTTCTTCCTTGCGGAATCCCAGGCAAGATGATCATACCCTTGGATACCTTTACTACCATTGCCATGCTTAGTTGTCTCGATGCTATCGTTACATGTCGCGCTACCCATCTTTTATGTCACCCTGTCCTTGTTGCCATGAAACCTCTAACCTTTTGACACCTTCCTAGCAAAACCACTGTTTGGCTATGTTACCCGCTTGCTCAGACCCTCTTATAGCGTTGTTAGTTGCAGGTGAAGATGAAGTTCGTTCCAGGAGGGAACTTGTTGTTGGAATATCACAATATATATTATTATTGTTAACACACCTATATACTGGGCATGGGTGGAAGGCTTGGCCTTTTGCTCGGTGTTTTGTTCCACTCATGCCACCTTAGGCGCCGATAAACCGGCATTATGTTCCTTGATTTTGCGTTCCTTACACGATGGGTGGATGGGGACCCCTTGATAGTTCGTCTTTGAATAAAACTCCTCCAGCAAGGCCCAACATTGGTTTTAATTTGCTCATAATAACAACTTAATTAATTAATTAAATTTGCATAGGGGGTCGCGTCCCCGGGTACTTAATTCTACATAGCAGGGGGGGCCAGTGCTGATGGTGTTGGTCCCAAATGGGGGTCCTGCGGGGCCACCACGGGGAAACTCGAGGATTGGTTTTACCTGTAGCATCACCCATCCGGACGTGGTCTGAGACGAGATACGCGCGGCTACTATCAGGGTGTCGGCACGCCGGGAGGTCTTGCTGGACTAGTTTTACCATTGTCGAAATGTCTTGTGCACCGGGATGCCGAGCCTGATCGGATTTCCCTAAGATAAGGGGTGATGATATTATATTTATCACTTCAGCTAATCGTGAGAGCTTGTGATGGGCTAAGTTGGGACACCCCTGCAGGGTTATGATCTTTCGAAAGCCGTGCCTGCGGTTATGTGGCAGATTGGAATTTGTTAATGTCCGGTTGTAGAAAACTTGACAGATGATCCGAAGTAAAAACACACAACTGTGTGAGTAACCATGACTGTCTCTTTTCACTTTGAGAAGAGAACACGGTGGGGTTATGTTTGATTCGTATGTAGTTCGGGATCTTTAGCGATCACTACTAGTTTGCGACCGTTTGCGTAGATGCTCATCTTTTTCTCGTACTCGTAAGCTAGCCACCATATTATGCTTAGCCGCTGCTGCAACCTCACCACTTTGCCTCTTCCTACCCATAAAGCTTTGCTAGTCTTGATACCCATGGTTATGGGATTGCTGAGTCCTCGTGGCTCACAGATACTACAACACCAGATGCAGGTTCAACCGAGTATGAAGCAGGAGCTGATTCAAGTATTTCACTGGGAGCTCGATGATGAGTGTGGCCGTATGCTTGTGACGTTTTCGACGATCAGTAGTGGTTTCTACTAGGGGCGATTCAGACCTGTGGCTTTATGTTGTTTTTGGTATCTTTCTTTTGTATCTTCGCCCGTAGTCGGGTTGTGATGTTTTGAATGATGTTTTGCTTATGTAATGTATTGTGTGAAGTGGCGAGTGTAAGCCAACTATCTGCTTTTGCAATTTAATCCCTCTTTTACATGAGTCGTGCAAAGATACCAAACTTGAGATCATTCCAGAATGGGCTTATACCTTTAAGTCGTGCCTCGACACGTAGGAGGTATAGTCCCATCCTGGGCATTACAAGTTGGTATTCAGAGCCTTCTCCGACCTAGAAGCCCCCACTGATTGATCGAATCGTTGACGGTTGAGTCTAGGCACACACTTGAAAATGTTTTGAGTCCTATATATATCGGAGAGTAGGATTTCTTTTGCTCCTCATCCCTTTTCACTCTGGTGAGGACTCATGACGATTACTCTTGCCTCTTCTACTTTCAAAAATTGCACCAAATTTTTTTTTAGGATCACGCGAGTATTGTTTGGATTGTTTCGATGTCATTGTGACGAGAACATTGTTCTCGATGCCTCCTGTCATTAGGGGTTGTGGCAGTGTCCCGGGGAGTTGAGCTCCGAGGTGTTGTCGTCACAAATATATCGCGGCAGTTCTAGAATACTTAAGACAGCCGACATCGAAAACTCTCCTATACGGTTAGTGCCAAGATAACCCCGACATCACCCAGTACTGGGGAGGTAGTTCGGGAGTATTGCCATAGCTGGTATAGTAGATGCGTTTCGAAGGTCCGAGGTAAATGTTTTCCGGAAACAACTGGTTATGTGTTGAAGGATGGATACAGCTGGATGTAGGATTAGAGTTGAGTGCGCGGTGCTTCCCCTGTATCCCCAACACCTGATTGCATAACTGGAAACTTTCGGAAATTAATAGGTGGGTTCATCTAGTAGCTCGTAGGCATTCTTCCAACGAGTGCATGATATGAAGTTCGGGGTTCTACATTGAGTGAAGTGGTTTTATGGTCGATGTTCCGATCGGGAGTTGCATCTTAAAGGGTCCTTGGCTATGCTGATCCGGGGATTGCAAAACCCTTTTGTAACACGTTCCATGAGCTTTTAGCATGAAGATGTCGAACGAAGCTTCTATCGTGTATTTGTTCTTCTGCTCCTTGTTGTTTTTATTTACCTTTTGTTCTCCAAGTGGCTTTTCGACAAGTTGATGTACCTACGGAATTCATTCGTTCAATTCTCTGTTCGAATGATATTGTGAAGATTATGTTGCTACATATCTATCCTTTGTTCTTGTCTTGATTCTGGTATTCGAGTTGCTTCGATGTCAAATGTTGATTCCATACCTTTCCTAATCGGTGTTCTCATATTTCTATGGGAGTGCTAATTCTTCTTGACCATCGAGATTTTCATGTTAATCCTTTTCAACCGGTGTGCCTTCTCTTCAAGTTATTCCGTACGGACGCCGTTGAGAAATCTGACGATTTGTCTGTTCTCATTTGTCCCAAGTTGTCTTTGTTTTCCCCACCCTCCCACCCTTCTTCTTCTTGGAGCCAGGAATTCTAAATGAAGTATTCATTTTATTCATGTGATATTTCTTCATTCATTTCCTTCTATGTTCTTATCCGGTGATTCTCAGGAAGATGCTCAAGAGCTTCAAGTTCATCATTCTTCGTTCTCGTTTCTTCTCTCGTGGATGTAATTCAAGATTTCGGTGTTGATCTTATCCTTTTCCTCATTTCACAATGCTTTCTTATTCCGGTGCACCAATTAATCATTCTCCTCTTGCTATTCATATCCGGAGTGCTGAAGATTCATAATTCCATTCTTAATCCGTTCAAATTATTTTGAGGATTGTTATCTTATTCAAGCCATTTAATTCAACCGGTGCTATATCTCTTAAGCAATCTTTTTCAACGGTGATTTCTTTAGTGGGCCCTAACCCACAGGTCTTTTTCCAGGATCTTACCTGACTCTTCCAATTTTTCCGGAGTTATTCTAAGATTCTTTTCAAAGTGTGACGTAAGTATGAATCCCATCAGTCACAATCCTTCTCCAGGACCGCTTTCAAATTCTTTTTCATCATTGGTTCAACCTTTTAATTCTTCATTCCGGAGTGCTCAACAATTCATGGTGGTGTATCTCATCATCTTCTCATATTTGAAGACCCGAAGACGAGTTCCTCTTGAATCCTTATCCGTTCTTCCAAGATTCGTGGTTCTAGCTTCATGCCATCCTCATTATTGTTCCGATTGTGAGGAATTCTTTTTATACCCATCCGAAGCATTTCATGAATTCTTTCTTTGTGATCCTCCGAAGGCCATCATTTCAGAATATTTCTTCGTTCTCAGTTTTCAACTTTGTCCTCCAAATATTCTTCATTGATGTCTCTTCGTTCATCTCCATATTTTTACGGTGGTTCGTTCAAGATTACCCTTCCGTTGTTATCGTTTTAATTCATTTGTTCTTTTCACAATCCTACCGGTGGTTCCTTGAAGATTTACCCAAGCTTGTGCGAGATCTCTCTTTAATTCTTTCCAACGAGAATAAGTAGTATGCCAAATCCTTTGGTTGTCATCAATTTAAATTGGTGAAGGAGATGCATGACATAATTCTTATTCTTATTCCTTCAAGGTGATTTAATTCTTTTGTCTGGAGCTTGTTCATCATATCATATTCTCGGTTCTAAATTCTTCATCTTGTTTTCCGGAGCTCCAAGTTATTTCAATTATATCATTTCAAAGCTCCATCTAATTCATCGCAGGCCTTAAATCTTATTCTTTTCATCTTTCACTTCTCATGCTTTCATCACCGGAGTTTTCATGGTGGTTCATCATCATTTAATTCATCCTCGAAGTCTTCATCAAGATTCTTGTTGGAGCTCAAGCATTCTTCATCATGCTTTCCAGTTGCAATTCTTTCTACCTTATCTTTTCAGATGGTGTTATGTCATTCTTGACAATTCCTTCATGTTTTATGAGTCACGAGTTATCAAGAATGAGATATTTAAAACCCATCATTTTCTTTGTTCAGGAGATCTTTCAACCCTTTATTTATTCGTTGGAGTAATCTTGGGTTGTATTTCACCTAAAAGCTTTCCCTGAGAATTGTTGCTATTATGGTGCTTATAAATGACCCAAGTTCTTCATTTATCATTCCGGTGAGATAAGTTTATCGTCTCCTTGTTGATCTCAATCCAATCAAATGTTTTTGTCAGTGGCTAGTTGTCACCTCTTAATTTTGAGATGTTTTCCATAAGCCCACATCAAGCTTATTCATTTCGTGTTGATTTTTCCATCAACCCCATTCAACCCTTCTTTGTAAGGAGGATTTCCTAATTCATTCGCGGGAGAAGTTGTCATTTTCTTCTCCATTCATTTCTTTCATTGATTTATATGCTATTCTTTCATTCTGGAGGCATTGTGATGTTGCTCTCTTTGACCAGCATCTCGTTTTGTCAAGATCATGTTCTTTTCCTTGTTTATCTATTTAACCGGAGTGTTGTATTCTTCATTCAAGTTACGTCATCTTATCTAAGTTTGCCTCTCTTTTCAACTGGAGTGCTGTCTGAAATCCTTCTTACCTCTTGTGCCATCCTTTCAATTGTTTCGGAGGCAATGTGTTGTTGTTTTCATCAAGTATCATCCCAACTTGGCAAGTTCATGTTCAATTCCTTACATTTTCAGTCGGAGTGTTGTCCAAATTCTGTCATTCTTATTCCTTGGCTATACCATTGCAGTTTCATATTCTTTTGGTCCGTGAGCTCTTGTTTCACGTCGTTCAACAGCAAGGTTCTCGTGGTGTTCCTTGTTCCTTTTTTTTTCTAACAGAGTGTTTTCATCTTCGTTCATCTCTGTTGTATTCTTTCTTCAAGATTGTTTAACCTCTCAAGGTTTTTTGGTTTCACTCGTCTGTCAAAGAAGCAACTTTGTTTTACCTCTTCCTCTTCCGTTTTTACCCGGTGCCATCTCTAGGATCTCGGGTCGAGATCCTCTGTTAGTGTGGGAGAGTTGTGACGCCCGAGGACCGACGTCCCAGAAGATTCCAGAGATTCCAGATGTTCCAGGTTCTCCCGCGTGTTTCTTTTGTGCTTGTGTTATTTATTTTGCTTTGCATCATGTCATCATGCCATCATGTCATTCATTTTTGCATCTCAACCAAATAAGTTGTGTGGACCTTCGGTCCATTTAAATCGAGGGAAGGATGACTTCTCTTTATAACATATCCTCCTAATATATGGAGCTATATAATTATTCCATTTGTTTGGAATTAACCCAACACACGTGCATAATTTTCTCCATGCCTCTTTACTTCAAGTTTCACCTCCAAAACCTTCCCAGTATTTCTTTTCCCGTTTATCGAGGTTCTTCCAAAAACCCTCCAACAATTTTAATTAATTCCTTACATTTTTGTGAGTCCAGGGAATTTTACCCTATGCCCTAAGCCTATTCCTAACTCCTCCTTTCTTTTCTTTTCCTCTTGTGGTTTTCTGTTTTTTTTGGAAAACAGCATTGGGGAAGCTTGGGCCTCCTAGCTTCCATCCCAGCCGTAGCTGGCCCAACAGCCAGGCCAGGCCGGCCCATCCATTCCCCTAACCCTAGTGACCGCTGCAGCCCCCTCGCTTCTCCCTCTCGTTCCCTCGAACACTCCTGAGCCGCCGCCAGGCCAATCCCCTCGCTCGACCCCTCACCATCTCCCCTCGAGCGCCCGATCCCCTCGATCTCCCGACTCCCTTTCTCTACCTCGCGCGAGCGCTCGGCCCCGCTCTCTCCTCCCTTCGACGCGCCCCTCGTCGAGGCCCCTCGAGCGCCCCATCCTTAGCCTCGCAGCACCGCACCGTGCCCGTCGCTCTGCCCGAGCAGAGGACGCGCAGCGCGCCTCGCCTCCTACGGCCAACCCCGATGGCTTTCGGCCTCCTCGATGCGTCCAGCCGCGACGCCGCATCTCCAGCGCCGGCCAGGAGCCGCCGCGCGCCGTGGTCTGCTCCTCCCCTGCGCCAAGGCCCGCAAGCCGCCCTCGACCCCATCTCCATGCGACGCCCCACCTCTGCTGCCTCCATCCCCGCCGCCTGGAGCCCCGACAGCGCCACTGCCGGTCTCCCCTCCGCTCGCCGCCGGGACGCATCCCTCAGCCCCTCAAAGAAGCCGCGCCAAGTCCTCGTCCAGCGCCGCCCGCGGGCCGGCCAGGAGCCGCGCTGGACGCCGCAGAGCCCGCGCTCCCTCCTCTCCAGGAGCTGCGCGCCCAGGCTCCCTGCGCGCCTTCCTCCGTTCTCCTCCTCGCCTCGCCCCATTTCTCGTCCAGCAGCGGCTTCGCCTCGTCTCCTCCAGCCCGAGCCTTGGCCTCTTCTCCGGCCACCGGTGCGCCAAGACCTGCTGCTGCTTCCGCTGCCATGGCCTCGTCGCCCCCTTGCTGCTGCCGTGTCCTGTGTTTCTTTTTGTGTTGCCCTGTGCTGCTGTTTTGACAGAGGACCCGTGTACGACTACGTGAGATCGAGACCGACACGATGCGTCAAGTACCCCTACGGCAAGTAGCACGACGAACGTTTTGAAGCGCCAAGTACCCCTTCGAGTCGCCGACGATCTTCAAGTTCGACTACACGGCGACAAAATGACATGTACAACTACGTTGCCGAGACCACGACCCCGACAAGTACCACGACGACCTGAACATCTACGGGAAAATGAGCTCCAAGTTCGACTACCATCGCCCCGAAGACGTCCGTTGCGCGACAAGTACCTCTACCGATCACGTGAACGGCTACATAACGTGTACCTCTACGGAACGACTACTTCCTCTACGACCCATGTACCACTACTTCCACTACGTTCCTCGACGACCTCGAACCGCCCCGAAACGAGCATTCTGAAGGTATAACCCCGAGACGATGACCGTGGACGTTTGCTTGTTGTGTTGTATGAGATGTTCCCCTTGTGTGCACCGTGCCCGTTTAGTCTTTTGTCGTGCTCCTCGGTTGCCTCGTCGCCGACCCGTGGGAACCCGGTGACGGGATCACCCCACCTTTCTTCTTGCTTGACACGCTCTCCGTCATCTTTTGCACCGGTCTCTCAACGAGTTACCAGAACCGAGATGTTGTCGTTGCATCTTTTTCGGATCGTTGCCGTGGCACCCTTTCCTTCCACCACGGTGATAAGACTTCATATCTCTTCATGTTAACCTTTAATTAATAATTGCATAAACTTGAGCATGTCATCCGCATCATGTTAACAACATTAATATGTTTAAAATGTTGCTTGCTTTAATAATTGCTAAACATGCTCATGGGGATTTCCGGAATTGTTGTTGTTATCTCCGGCCTCATTTAAAATGTCTAAATAGGTAGTTTGTTTTGCTTCACCTCTTGTCATGTTATCAAACATTTAACCTTGCCTTGTAAATAAATGAGAGTCAACTAAATAAATAAATGTGGTGTTTCGTCAATATGCAACTCGTTGCATATTGAGCTCCACTTAACTTGTAGTTTTGTTTGTGCTCATTGCCATGACATGCATATTTAAACCGGACATGAATCATACTTGGATGTGCATCGTATGCCATGTTTATGCTTGTGTGTTTACCATGTTGTTTGCTTCTTTCCGGTAGCTTCTCTTGTTAGCTTCGGTTTCGTTCCGGAGTTGTGAGGATTCGCTCGACTATGTTGCTCCGTCTACTTCATGGACTTGTTCTTCTTCCTTGCGGAATCCCGGGCAAGATGATCATACCCTTGGATACCTTTACTACCATTGCCATGCTTAGTTGTCTCGATGCTATCGTTACATGTCGCGCTACCCATCTTTTATGTCAGCCTCTCCTTGTTGCCATGAAACCTCTAACCTTTTGACACCTTCCTAGCAAAACCACTGTTTGGCTATGTTACCCGCTTGCTCAGCCCCTCTTATAGCGTTGTTAGTTGCAGGTGAAGATGAAGTTCGTTCCAGGAGGGAACTTGTTGTTGGAATATCACAATATATATTATTATTATTATTAACACACCTATATACTAGGCATGGGTGGAAGGCTTGGCCTTTTGCTCGGTGTTTTGTTCCACTCATGCCACCTTAGGCGCCGATAAACCGGCATTATGTTCCTTGATTTTGCGTTCCTTACACGATGGGTGGATGGGGACCCCTTGACATTTCGTCTTTGAATAAAACTCCTCCAGCAAGGC
Source organism: Secale cereale (assembly GCA_902687465.1). Taxonomy (NCBI): domain Eukaryota; kingdom Viridiplantae; phylum Streptophyta; class Magnoliopsida; order Poales; family Poaceae; genus Secale; species Secale cereale. The sequence goes on from LR738709.1 coordinate 582,467,441, forward strand.
CCAACATTGGTTTTAATTTGCTCATAATAACAACTTAATTAATTAATTAAATTTCCATAGGGGGTCGCATCCCTGGGTTCTTAATTCTGCATAGCAGGGGGGCCAGTGCTGATGGTGTTGGTCCCAAACGGGGGTCCTGCGGGGCCACCACGGGGAAACTCGAGGATTGGTTTTACCTGTAGCATTACCCATCCGGACGTGGCCTGAGACGAGATACGCGCGGCTACTATCAGGGTGTCGGCACGCCGGGAGGTCTTGCTGGACTAGTTTTACCATTGTCGAAATGTCTTGTGCACCGGGATGCCGAGCCTGATCGGATTTCCCTAAGATAAGGGGTGATGATAGTATATTTATCACTTCAGCTAATCGTGAGAGCTTGTGATGGGCTAAGTTGGGACACCCCTGCAGGGTTATGATCTTTCGAAAACCGTGCCCGCGGTTATGTGGCAGATTGGAATTTGTTAATGTCCGGTTGTAGAAAACTTGACAGAGGATCCGAAGTAAAAACACACAACTGTGTGAGTAACCGTGACTGTCTCTTTTCACTTTGAGAAGAGAACACGGTGGGGTTATGTTTGATTCGTATGTAGTTCAGGATCTTTAGCGATCACTACTAGTTTGCGACCGTTTGCGTAGATGCTCATCTTTTTCTGGTACTCGTAAGCTAGCCACCATATTATGCTTAGCCGCTGCTGCAACCTCACCACTTTGCCTCTTCCTACCCATAAAGCTTTGCTAGTCTTGATACCCATGGTTATGGGATTGCTGAGTCCTCGTGGCTCACAGATACTACAACACCAGATGCAGGTTCAACCGAGTATGAAGCAGGAGCTGATTCAAGTACTTCACTGGGAGCTCGATGATGAGTGTGGCCGTATGCTTGTGACGTTTTCGACGATCAGTAGTGGTTTCTACTAGGGGTGATTCATACTTGTGGCTTTATGTTGTTTTTGGTATCTTTCTTTTGTATCTTCGCCCATTGTCGGGTTGTGATGTTTTGAATGATGTTTTGCTTATGTAATGTATTGTGTGAAGTGGCGAGTGTAAGCCAACTATCTCCTTTTGCAATTTAATCCCTCTTTTACATGAATCGTGCAAAGATACCAAACTTGAGATCATTCCAGAATGGGCTTATACCTTTAAGTCGTGCCTCGACATGTAGGAGGTATAGTCCCATCCTGGGCATTACACCGTGTCCAACCCATCCTCTAGGGATCCCTCTTCTTCCTCCCTCCGGCGTGCTTCCCGTCCTCCTCTGCCTCGTTAACCTTGCCGGTCTTCTTCCTCGACGTCGTCTACGTCCACTACACAGAGCCGACCGCCTCGCCTGCGACTTCTTCCTCTTCTTCAACTCCGGCAGCCGCGGGTATTCGATCACCGCCGTCGTCGACTCTGTCCACCTCCCGGCCAGCCGAACACTTCGCTGTGTTCGTGGTGAGCATCCACACCCTCCCCGTGCCCTTTTCCCCTTCTTTCGCGCCGTCTAGCACGTAGTTCACCATGCACCCGAGTTCTTAAGTAAAACTTTTCCAGCAAGGCCCGACATTGGTTTTACATTTGCCTAATAACTAAAACTTACATAGGGCATTGCAAACCCGAGTTCTTAATTAACAACCCCGGGCCAGTGCTCCTCATGAGTGTTGGTCCAAACTGGGAAGACTGCGGGGCCACCATGGGGAAACCCGAGGTCTGGTATACACCTGTAGGATGTCCCATCCGGTAGTGGCCTGAGACGAGATAAGCGCGGCTACTATCAGGGTGTCGGCACGCCGGGAGGTCTTGCTGGATTAGTTTTACCTTTGTCGAAATATCTTGAGCACGGGATTCCGAGAATACTCGGGTCTTCCCACTTTGGAGTTGCGACTCCGCAGATCGTGAGCTTGTGATGGGCTAAGTTGGGACATCCCTGCAGGGTTTGATCTTTCGAAAGCCGTGCCCACGGTTATGTGGCAGATGGGAATTTGTTAATATCCGGTTGTAGATAACTTGACACCTTATTCATGAATACACTACCTGTGTGAGTAACCGTGAAGGTCTCTTTCCGAAGGGCTTCGAGAAGTGAACACGGTGGTGTTATGTTTGATCGTGAGTAGCTAGGATCACTTCTTGATCAACTTGGCAATCGTTGGCACTTGTTCTCTTCTCGCTCTAAACTCGTAAGCTAGTGCTTAGTGCTTGCTGCAACCCTTGTTTATAGCCTTTCCACACCTAAGGTTTTGGTAGTTTTGTTACCCGGGAACGGGATTGCCGAGTCCTCTGTGGCTCACAGATTCAACACACACCAGATGTAGGTACCGTTGAGAACTATGCAGGAGATGGGTCAGAACTTCACTGGGAGTTCGATGAAGAGTGTGGACGTTACTATGTTTCATATCCCGACGATCAGTAGTGGTTCTTACTAGGAGGATCCGGGCTTGTGTTATTTATGGTATCTTTCTCGTTGGATTTCGTCCGTAGTTGGACCCTGATGTTCTTTGGATGACGTATGTTATTGTATTTCATTGTGTGACGTGGCGAGTGTAAGCCACCTATCATTTTACAATTTCATCCCTCAATTTTACATGAGATGTGCAAAGATACCATACTTGAGATCATTCTAGTATGCGCTTATGTCTTTAAGTCGTGCCTCGACAAGTGGGAGACATAGTCGCATACTGGGCATTACACCGACCCTCTCTATGGCGCGCCATAGGGGAGTCCTACTCCCACCGGGAGTAGGATTCCCCCTTTCCTAGTAGAACTATGAGCCCTTCCAAGTAGTAGGAGTAGGAGAGAAGGAAAGGGAGAAGAGAAGAGAAGGAAAGAGGGGGCGCTGCCCCTCCCCCTAGTCCAATTCGGACTAAGCCTTGGGGGGCGCGTAGCCTCCTCTCTCTCTTTCCCTTAAAGCCCAATAAGGCCCATATACTCCCCGGCGAATTCCCGTAACTCTTCGGTACTCGGAAAAATACCCGAATCACTCGGAACCTTTCCGATGTCCGAATATAGTCGTCCAATATATCGATCTTTACGTCTCGACCATTTCGAGACTCCTCATCATGTCCCCAATCTCATCCGGGACTCCGAACTACCTTCGGTACATCAAAACACATAAACTCATAATACTGATCTGTAGGGGATCGTAGCAGAAAATCAAAAATTTTCCTACGCGTCACCAAGATCTATCTATGGAGTAATCTAGCAACGAGCATAAAGGAGAGTGAGTGCATCTACATACCCTTGTAGATTGCGAGCGGAAGCGTTCAAGAGAACGGGGATGATGGAGTCGTACTCGTCGTGATCCAAATCACCGATGATCCTAGCGCCGAACGGACGGCACCTCCGTGTTCAACACACGTACGGAGCGGGGACGTCTCCTCCTTCTTGATCCAGCAAGGGGGGAGGAGAGGTTGATGGAGATCCAGCAGCACGACGGCGTGGTGATGGAAGTAGCGGGATTCCAGCAGGGCTTCGCCAAGCGCTGCGGGAGGAGGGAGATGTGTCACGGGAGGGAGAGGGAGGCGCCAGGGCTTGGGGTGCTGCTCCCATGCGCCTCCCCACTATATATAGGGGTGGAGGGGGCTGGTTTCTTGCCCTCCAAGTCCATTGGGGCGTTGGCAAAGGTGGGGGAAAGAAATCCCATCATTTCCTTTCCCCACCGATTGTTATCCCCCCTTTTTAGGGATCTTGATCTTATCCCTTCGGGATATGATCTTATTCCTTCTAAGGGGGGATCTTGGTGCGCCTTGACCAGGGGTGTGGGGCCTTGCCCCCACTACCCACGTTCATGTGGGTCCCCTCATGCAGGTGGGCCCCACTTCGGAACCTTCTAGAACCTTCCCGGTACAATACCGAAAAATCCCGAACATTTTCCGGTGGCCAAAATAGGACTTCCTATATATAAATCTTTACCTCCGGACCATTCCGGAACTCCTCGTGACGTCCGGGATCTCATCCGGGACTCCGAACAACTTTCGGGTTTCCGCATACTTATATCTCTACAACCCTAGCGTCACCGAACCTTAAGTGTGTAGACCCTACGGGTTCGGGAGACACGCAGACATGACCGAGACGACTCTCCGGTCAATAACCAACAGCGGGATCTGGATACCCATGTTGGCTCCCACATGTTCCACGATGATCTCATCGGATGAACCACGATGTCAAGGATTCAATCAATCCCGTATACGATTCCCTTTGTCTATCGGTATAGCACTTGCCCAAGATTCGATCATCGGTATACCGATACCTTGCTCAATCTCGTTACCGGCAAGTCTCTTTACTCGTTCCGTAACACATCATCCCGTGATCAACTCCTTGATCACATATTGTGCACATTATGATGATGTCCTACCGAGTGGGCCCAGAGATACCTCTCCGTCATACGGAGTGACAAATCCCAGTCTCGATTCGTGCCAACCCAAAAGACACTTTCGGAGATACCTGTAGTGCACCTTTATAGCCACCCAGTTACGTTGTGACGTTTGGTACACCCAAAGCATTCCTACGGTATCCGGGAGTTGCACAATCTCATGGTCTAAGGAAAAGATACTTGACATATAGAAAAGCTTTAGCATACGAACTACACGATCTGTGCTAGGCTTAGGATTGGGTCTTGTCCATCACATCATTCTCCTAATGATGTGATCCCGTTATCAACGACATCCAATGTCCATGGTCAGGATACCGTAACCATCTATTGATCAACGAGCTAGTCATCTAGAGGCTTACTAGGGACATGGTGTTTGTCTATGTATCCACACATGTATCTGAGTTTCCTATCAATACAATTCTAGCATGGATAATAAACAATTATCATGAACAAGGAAATATAATAATAACCAATTTATTATTGCCTCTAGGGCATATTTCCAACAGTCTCCCACTTGCACTAGAGTCAATAATCTAGTTCACATCGCCATGTGATTAACACTCATAGGTCACATCGCCATGTGACTAACATCCAAAGAGTTCACTAGAGTCAGTAATCTAGTTCACATCAATATGTGATTAACACTCAATGAGTTCTGGGTTTGATCATGTTATGCTTGTGAGAGAGGTTGTAGTCAATGGGTCTGCAACATTCAGATCACTATGTACTTTGCAAAACTTTATGTCATATCGTAGATGCTGCTACCACGTTCCACTTGGAGCTATTCCAAATTGTTGCTCCATTATACGTATCCGGTATCTCTACTCAAAGTTATCCGGATAGGTGTTAAGCTTGCATCGACGTAACTCTTTACGTCGAACTCTTTATCACCTCCATAACCGAGAAACATTTCCTTATTCCTCCAAGGATAATTTTTGACCACTATCTGGTGATCCACTCCTGGATCACCTTTGTACCCTCTTGCCAGACATGTGGCAAGGCACACATCAGGTGCGGTACTCATCATGGCATACCGTATAGAGCCTATGACAAAAGCATAGGGGACGACCTTCGTCCTTCCTCTTCCTTCTGCCGTGGTCAAGTTTTGAGTCTTACTCAACTTCACACCTTATAACTCAGGTAAGAATTCCTTCTTTAACTGACCTATTTTGAACTCCTTCAAAATCATGTCAAAGGTGTGTGTTCCTTTTGAAAGTATCATCAGACGTCTTGATCTATCTCTATAGATCTTGATGCCCAATATGTAAGCAGCTTTATCCAGGTCTTCCTTTGAAAAACTCCTTTCAAACAACCCTTTACGCTTTCCAGAAATTCAACATCATTTCGGATCAACCATATGTCATTCACATATACTTATCAGAAATGTTGTAGTGCTCCCACTCACTTTATTGCAAATACAAGTTTCTAACAAACTTTGTATACCCAAAAACTTTGATCACTCCATCAAAGTGTATATTCCGAATCCGAGATGCTTGCTCTAGTCCATGGAAGGATCGCTGGAGCTAGCATACCTTTTAGCATCCTTAGGATCGACAAAACCTTTCTGATTGTATCACATACAACCTTTCTTTAAGAAAACTGGTAAGGAAACTTGTTTTGTCATCCATCTGCCAGAGTTCGTAAATGCAGCTAATGCTAACATGATTCCGACGGACTTAAGCACCGCTACGGGTGAGAAAATCTCATCGTAGTCAACTCCTTGAACTTGTGGAAAACTCTTCGCCACAAGTCGAGCTTCATAGACGGTGACATTACCGTCCACGTCCGTCTTAGTCTTAAAGATCCATTTGTCTCAATGGCTTGCCGATCATAGGGCAAGTCCACCAAAGTCCATACTTTGTTTTGATACATGGATCCTATCTCGGATTTATCGGTTTCTAACCATTTGTCGGAATATGGACCCACCATCGCTTCTCCATAGTTCGTAGGTTCATTGATGTCCAACAACATGACATTTAAGACAGGATCACCGTACCACTCAGGAGTAGTACTTATCCTTGTCGACCTACGAGGTTTGATAGCAACTTGATCCGAAACTTCATGATCACTATCATTAGTTTCCTCTTCAACAGTCGTAGGTTCCACAGAAACATCTTTCTGTGTTGCACTACTCTCCGGTTGAAGTGAGGGTTCGAAAACCTTATCAAGTTCTATCTTCCTCCCACTCAATTCTTTCGAGAGAAACTCTTTCTCGAGAAAGGACCCGTTCTTAGTGACAAACATTTTTGTTCTTGGATCTGAGATAGAAGGTATACCCAACCGTTACCAGTGGGTATCCCATGAAGATGTATTTGTCCGCTTTGGGTTCGAGCTTTTCCCGGCTGAAGCCATAAGCCTCGCAGCCCCAAACATTGAGAAACGACAACTACGGTTTCTTGCCAAACCATACGACATCGTCTCAACGGACTTAGATGGTGCCCTATCTAAAGTGAATGCAGCTGTCTCTAATGCATAACCTCAAAATAATAGCGGTAGATCGGTAAGAGACATCATAGATCGTACCATATCTCATAAGGTTCGATTATGACGTCCAGACACACCATTACGCTGTGGTGTTCCAGGTGGCTTCAACAGCAAAACAATTCCACAATGTCTTAAGTGATTGCCAAACTCACAACTCAGAAAATCTTCCCTTGATCAGATCGTAGGAACATGATCTTCTTGTTATGATGATTCTTAACTTCACTCTGAAATTGCTTGAACTTTTCAAACGTTTCAGACTTTTGCTTCATTAAGTAAATATACCCATATCTACTCAAATCGTCAGTGAAGATGAGAAAATAATGATATCCACCACACGCCTTAATTCTCATTGGATCACACACATCAGCATGTATGATTTCCAACAAGTCACTTGCCCGTTTCATTGTACCTGAAAACGGGGTCTTAGTCATCCTGCCCATGAGGTATGGCTCACATGTGTCAAGCGATTCAAAATCAAGTGACTCCAAACGTCCATCAGCATGGAGTTTCTTCATGCATTTTATGCCAAAATGACCTAAGCGGCAGTGCCACAAGAAAGTGGTACTATCATTATTAACTCTACATCTTTTGGCATTAATATTATCATCATGTGTATTGCTATAATCGAGATTCAATAAACCATTGGGTGCATGACCATAAAGGTATTATTCATGTAAACAGAATAACCATTATTCTCTAACTTAAATGAATAACCGTATTGCAATGAACATGATCTAATCATATTCATGCTCAACGTAGACACCTGATAACATTTATCTAGGTTCAACACTAATCCCGAAAATAGAGGGAGCGTGCAATGGTGATCTTATCATCCTTGGAAACACTTCCAACACATCGTCACCTCGCCCTTAGCTAGTCTCCGTTCAGTCCGTAGCTTTTGCTTCAAGTCACTAATAATAGCAACTGAACCGGTATCCAATACCCAGGTGCTACAAGTAGTACTAGTGAGGTACACATCAATAATGCGTATATCAAATATACTTTGTTGAAGTTTCCAGCTATTCTTATCTACCATGTATTTGGGGTAGTTCCGCTACCATGTGACCGTTCCCCTTACAATAGAAGCACTTAGTCTCGAGGTTTGGGTTCAACCATTGGGTTCCTTCATTAGAGCGACAACTGGTTTGCCATTCATGAAGTTTCCCTTCTAGCCCTTGCCCCTTTTTGAAACCAGTGATCTTGTTAAACCATCAACACTTGATGCTCCTTCTTGATTTCTACTTTCGCGGTCTTAAGAACCGCTAATAGCTCCGGGATCATCTCCATCCTTTGCATGTCATAGTTCATCACGAAGTTCTAGTAGCTTGGTGATAGTGTCCAGAGAATTATGTCAACCACTATCTCACCTGGAAGATTAACTCCCACTTGGTTCAAGTGATTTTAGCACCCAGACATTCTGAGCACATGCTCACTAGTTGAGCCATTCTCCTCCATCTTTTTGGCAAAAGAACTTGTCAGAGGTCTCATACCTCTCAACACGGGCATGAGCCTGAAATCCCAATTTCAGCTCTTAGAACATCTCATATGTTCTATGGCGTTCAAAACGTCATTGGAATCCCGATTCTAAGCCGTAAAGTATGGTGCACTAAACTATCAAGTAGTCATCAGGACGTGTCTCTCAGGTGTTCACAACATCCACAGACAATGTTGTAGGGGTTTGCACATCGAGCGGTGCATCAAAGACGTAAGCTTTCTGTGCAGCTGTGAGGACACTCCTCGGACTACGGACCCAGTCCGCATCATTGCTTACAATATCTTTCAACTTAGTCTTTCTCTAGGATCGTATTAAACAGGGAGCTACAACGCAGTTATTGGTCTACAACATAATTTGCGAAGACAACTTAGACTATTGTTCATGACAATGAAGTTCATCTAATGAACTCCCACTCAGATAGACATCTCTCTAGTCATCTAAGTGATACATGATCCGAATCGACTAGGCCGTGTCCGATCATCACGTGAGACGGACTAGTCATCAACGATGAACATCTTCATGTTGATCGTATCTTCTATACGACTCATGTTCGACCTTTCGGTCTTCCGTGTTCCGAGGCCATGTCTGTACATGCTAGGCTCGTCAAGTCAACCCTAAGTGTATTGCGTGTGTAAATCTGGCTTACACCCGTTGTATGCGAACGTTAGAACCTATCACACCCGATCATCACGTGGTGCTTCGGAACAACGAACCTTAGCAACGGTGCACAGTTAGGGGAAACACAATTCTTGAAATTTTAGTGAGAGATCATCTTATTCACTACCGTCGTTCTAAGCAAATAAGATGAAAAACATGATAAACATCACATGCAATCAAATAGTGACATGATATGGCCAATATCATTTTGCTCCTTTTGATCTTCATCTTCGGGGCTCCATGATCATCATTGTCACTGGCATGACACCATGATCTCCATCATCATGATCTCCATCATCGTGTCTTCATGAAGTCGTCTCGCCAAACATTACTTCTACTACTATGGCTAACGTTTAGCAATAAAGTAAAGTAATTACATGGCGTTATTCAGTGACACGCAGGTCATACAATAAATAAGACAACTCCTATGGCTCCTGCCGGTTGTCATTCTCATCGACATGCAAGTCGTGATTCCTATTACAAGAACATGATCAATCTCATACATCACACATATATCATTCATCACATCCTTTTGGCCATATCACATCACACGGCACATGCTGCAAGAACAAGTTAGACGTCCTCTAATTGTTGTTGCAAGTTTTTACGTGGCTGCTATAGGTTTCTAGCAAGAACGTTTCTTACCTACGCCAAAACCACAACGTGATATGCCAATTTCTATTTACCCTTCATAAGGACCCTTTTCATCGAATCTGATCCGACTAAAGTGGGAGAGACAGTCACCCGCTAGCCACCTTATGCAACTAGTGCATGTCAGTCGGTGGAACCTGTCTCACGTAAGAGTACGTGTAAGGTCGGTCCGGGCCGCTTCATCCCACGATGCCGCCGAATCAAGATAAGACTAGTAACGGCAAGAGAATTGACATGATCTACGCCCACAACTACTTTGTGTTCTACTCGTGCAAGATACTACGCATAGACCTAGCTCATGATGCCACTGTAGGGGATCGTAGCAGAAAATCAAAAAATTTCCTACGCGTCACCAAGATCTATCTATGGAGTAATCTAGCAACGAGCATAAAGGAGAGTGAGTGCATCTACATACCCTTGTAGATTGCGAGCGGAAGCGTTCAAGAGAACGGGGATGATGGAGTCGTACTCGTCGTGATCCAAATCACCGATGATCCTAGCGCCGAACGGACGGCACCTCCGTGTTCAACACACGTACGGAGCGGGGACGTCTCCTCCTTCTTGATCCAGCAAGGGGGGAGGAGAGGTTGATGGAGATCCAGCAGCACGACGGCGTGGTGATGGAAGTAGCGGGATTCCAGCAGGGCTTCGCCAAGCGCTGCGGGAGGAGGGAGATGTGTCACGGGAGGGAGAGGGAGGCGCCAGGGCTTGGGGTGCTGCTCCCATGCGCCTCCCCACTATATATAGGGGTGGAGGGGGCTGGTTTCTTGCCCTCCAAGTCCATTGGGGCGTTGGCAAAGGTGGGGGAAAGAAATCCCATCATTTCCTTTCCCCACCGATTGTTATCCCCCCTTTTTAGGGATCTTGATCTTATCCCTTCGGGATATGATCTTATTCCTTCTAAGGGGGGATCTTGGTGCGCCTTGACCAGGGGTGTGGGGCCTTGCCCCCACTACCCACGTTCATGTGGGTCCCCTCATGCAGGTGGGCCCCACTTCGGAACCTTCTAGAACCTTCCCGGTACAATACCGAAAAATCCCGAACATTTTCCGGTGGCCAAAATAGGACTTCCTATATATAAATCTTTACCTCCGGACCATTCCGGAACTCCTCGTGACGTCCGGGATCTCATCCGGGACTCCGAACAACTTTCGGGTTTCCGCATACTTATATCTCTACAACCCTAGCGTCACCGAACCTTAAGTGTGTAGACCCTACGGGTTCGGGAGACACGCAGACATGACCGAGACGACTCTCCGGTCAATAACCAACAGCGGGATCTGGATACCCATGTTGGCTCCCACATGCTCCACGATGATCTCATCGGATGAACCACGATGTCAAGGATTCAATCAACCCCGTATACAATTCCCTTTGTCTATCGGTACAGTACTTGCCCGAGATTCGATCGTCGGTATCCCGATACCTTGTTCAGTCTCGTTACCGGCAAGTCTCTTTATTCGTTCCGTAACACATCATCCCGTGATCAACTCCTTGATCACATTGTGCACATTATGATGATGTCCTACCGAGTGGGCCCAGAGATACCTCTCCGTCATACGGAGTGACAAATCCCAGTCTCGATTCGTGCCAACCCAACAGACACTTTCGGAGATACATGTAGTGCACCTTTATAGCCACCCAGTTACGTTGTGACGTTTGGTACACCCAAAGCATTCCTACGGTATCCGGGAGTTGCACAATCTCATGGTCTAAGGAAAAGATACTTGACATATAGAAAAGCTTTAGCATACGAACTACACGATCTGTGCTAGGCTTAGGATTGGGTCTTGTCCATCACATCATTCTCCTAATGATGTGATCCCGTTATCAACGACATCCAATGTCAATGGTCAGGAAACCGTAACCATCTATTGATCAACGAGCTAGTCATCTAGAGGCTTACTAGGGACATGGTGTTTGTCTATGTATCCACACATGTATCTGAGTTTCCTATCAATACAATTCTAGCATGGATAATAAACAATTATCATGAACAAGGAAATATAATAATAACCAATTTATTATTGCCTCTAGGGCATATTTCCAACATGATCGTCACCGAACGTTAAGCGTGCGGACCCTACGGGTTCGAGAACTATGTAGACATGACCAAGACTCATCTCCGGTCAATAACCGATAGCGGAACCTGGATGCTCATATTGGTTCCTACATATTCTACGAAGATCTTTATCGGTCAAACTGCATAACAACATACGTTGTTCCCTTTGTCATCGGTATGTTACTTGCCCGAGATTCGATCGTCCGTATGTCAATACTGTCAGAGATATTAACCACGGGTGTCCTCATTGACCACCCACGGTATTTCAAGACAATTTTTTGGTTGCCTGTTACTCCACCGGCCGTCTGCTCATCGAGCCGCCTCCTAGGACAGCTTATCCTAGGAGCTGGTTTCCAGCAGGTGGCAGGGGCCCAAACAGGCAGCAACATCACAGCTAGCAGCTAGCAAACGGTCCCACGCCCCTCCCTCGGGATGCGTGCTGGGGGGGCACCACGCAGCTGAGGCATGGCTATAGATGAGTACGCCCTTAGAGAATCTATAAGGGCGTGGCTACAGTGGACATCTCCTAAGCGGCAAATCACTGTAGCCACGCTACTCGTGACCAAGCTTCGGTCAGAGGAAGCCACGATCCCACTACCCGCAGACGGCGGGGCCAGCAGGCGGCTGACCCCACCGGCCAGTGGGTAAGTCATAGACAAGCCACCCCTGGCAGGCGGCCAGGGGAGGCAGCCGCTTGGTAACAGACGGCGAATCCTGCCCTAGAAGTCTGAACCTCATCAAGACGACAAGACAAGGCGTGGCGACAGTGTACGGCAGGAGACGGCGGCACTGTAGCCACTACCCCCCTGATGATGCTGTCGTCAGCAGAACCACGCCAACAGTAAAAGGCAATCACATAGGCCCGCAGGCGGCGGGCCCCAGCAGACAGGCGGCGAGGCCGGCATCAAAAGACGCTGACAGCCGGGGGCCACTCCGTTGAGATTATAATTGTACCCCTGGGGGGTAGGCCTATATAAACCCCCCATGATCTTCCATGAGGAGGAGTTGGAAGATTTAACCCTTAGAAGAAGAAGAAGATAGAGAGAGAGAAAGAAACCCTAGCAACCACCCCCGATCCCTAGAGCGAAGATAGTGACCTAGCCTTGTTCATCTTCCTCCTTTAGACGACACAGCTCGAGGAGCAACCTTGTAGCTACCATAGTGACATTAGTCATGACGCGGAGCCCCCGCAGAGTAGGACTAGGGGTGTTATCTCCTCGGAGGGCCCCGAACCTGGGTAAGATCCATAGGCATCCTAAGTTCCACCTTATCCCGCTTCCAGGGCCCGGTGACGCTCTATTGTCCCCATGCATGATAAGCCATCCGTTGGCATATGTCGCCCCAAAACCCCGACATTTGGCGCCCACCTTGGGGCCAGGTGCACCGTCATCCAGAGACATGTTCTGGATGGGAACTTTGTTCCTCCCTGGCGAGAGCAGCCAGCCCGGCACGCCTATAGGCGTGGAAACCGGGATGCTTCGCGGCGCTGAGGCCGCATGCGCCGCGAGCGGACTCACCGACCTTCTCGGCGGCGTCCGCATTCATGACGAGCCCTCTCCGACGGCCGAGCTAGTGGCTCCGGAGAGCTGCCTCGTCGAGCTCCTCCACAAGCTCCACATCGTCAACGAGCGCGCCTCTCACGTGGAGTCAGTGGGCTCTTCTGACCCACCAGTAGACATGATCATCGACCTCGGCGCAGAGCCTGACGATTCCTTCCCCGAGCACGTGGTGATCATCGACGACCCCCTCCCCGCTCCAACGGCCAGCGACGCCATTAGCACCGTCACGGAGGTGCTCGTCACCAACCACGACGAACCGTCAGGCGGGGCGGACCAAGACCCACTCGAGGCTGCTCTATAGAACCTCGCCGCTCCTGTTGCGGTGGGGGCAGACGGCGCGGCGTTGGAGGCACTCCGCGTCTCGCTCCTCGACAGCGCCAACAAGCTGGCTGCCTCCCGACACCTCACTGAAGCCTACCGCCGTGAGATGGACCGTGCCATTTACGGCACGCCGGCTGCTGGCGTGCCTAGCCGGGCTGGCGCCGTTCGCGATCGCGGCGGGCTGCTAGCGGACGTGCTGGGGGCCCCGCGGCCTATGTACCTCACTCCATCGGAGAACCCAAGGGCTGCCCAGGCGGCAGTCGATGAGATGGGCCACTTGGAGGGAGACAAGCTTCGTTGCGTGACTCAGCGCGCCCGCCAGCTCCTTGACGCTGCTGCCGCGCAGCAGGAGGCCCGACGCCGGGTATTAGAGGCCGGCGTGCACGCTGACAACCGCCCCCTTCGGCGGGAGCAAGGAGCCACGTCTCGCTCTCCAACGGTCGGCGCCCCCAACCGGCGAGACTCAGAGCCGGCTGCTGGCCGCAGCCGGTAGACTCGCATCACCATCGAGCGCGACGAAGACGGCCGCCCAAGGGCTGTAGAGCGACGAGGGGAACATCCGCCTCCTCCTAGGCGGGAGAGGCGCGTGTCTCCTCCGCCTGTCGACCACCCCTCTCTGGCAGGCCGCTTGGGCCGCCACGAGGGGGTTGGGAAGAACGACGCCCGCCACCGCCTAGACTGACTGGCTCGGTCCCAGGCAGTCAAAGAAGAAGATGACATCGGTCCGACCTATTTCGGCCCCCGCATCCGCAACGAGCCTTTCCCCAAGGGCTTCTCGCTCCCCAGAGATACCTCCAAGTACAACGGATCAGTGAAACCAGAGGATTGGCTGGTGGACTACTCCACAGCCGTCAGCATAGCCACCGGCAACAGGCGTGTTGCGGTGAAGTACGTGCCACTTATGCTCTAGGGCAGGGCCCGGACATGGCTGAACAGCCTCAAACCCAACAACATCAACGGCTGGTTGGACTTCACCAACGCCTTCACTCGCAACTTCACCAGCACCTACAAGCGTCCTCCCAAGCCGCGCCAGCTCTCCCTATGCGTCCAAGGCCCAGATGAGTCAGCCCGCGATTATCTTACGCGTTGGGCAGAGATGCGAAACTCTTGTGAAGGAGTGCAGGAAGTACAAGCCATCGAGTATTTCATGGCTGGGTGCAGAGAAGGCACCTTACTCAAACACAAACTCCTTTGTGATGAGCCAACCACGCTTGACGAGCTGTTGAGCATAGAAGACAAGTACGCCACCGCCGACTCCTCCATGAAGACCGAGCTGCAAGTGGATGCTTCTGGGAAGATGACTCCTCCAACTCCCAAGATGCCGGCTGGAGAGTCTAGTTGACGCAAGCAACCAAACAACCACAAACGCAAGACCCATGCGCCGGCTCCCAACAGCCGGCTGGTGGCAGCAGTTGACGGCCAGCAGCCAGAAGCTCAAGCAATACCCAAGCGCCAGAAGGGCGGCAAGCCAGTCTGGCAGCCAGCTTTCTCCTTTGACCAAGCTCTGGACGCCCCATACAAGTTCCACAGTGGTGCGAAGCCTTCCAACCACACCACGTGAAAGTGTCATTAGCTCACAAGGATTGCCAGGGGAGCTTTCCCAGAAGAGAATGGGGCCTATGTCGTCTTCACCAGCTGATGTCTACACACACTTCTACTCTTGTAGACTATGTTGGGCCTCCAAGCGTAGAGGTTTGTAGGACAGCAGCAATTTCCCTCAAGTGGATGACCTAAGGTTTATCGAACTCAGGGAAGTAGAGGTTGAAGATGGTCTCTCTCAAGCAACCCTGCAACTAAGATACAAGAAGTCTCTTGTGTCCCCAACACACCTAATACACTTGTTAGATGTATAGGTGCACTAGTTCGACGAAGAGATGTTAAATGGCAAGTGATATGGATGGCAAAACAAAGTAATATAAATCTGTAATAAAAAGTGCAGCAAGCAAACAAGTGGTAAACGTGAGCACAAATGGTATTGCAATGGTGGAAACAAGGCCTAGGCTTCATACTTTCACTAGTGGCAACTCCCAACAACATTAACATAATCGAATCACATGATATTTCCCATAAAACATGCAATGGAAACGCACCCGGAGGTCATTCCTTCGTGGTCAAGAGAGGACGAGAATTATGTAGGGCTACAAAAGCACACCTCAAAGTTCGTAGTTCTCAATCTAAGGATTTCCCAATGTCACCGCGGCCATCCAAAGAGAGTCCCGCAATCACCACAACATATCTAAAGGATAGTCAAAGACAAGCACCAAGAGACTCTCAATCTTCAATCAACACACAAGAGAGGAAATCACTCATGAAAATATTTTTCTAATCCATGTCCAATAGACCGCTGTCACCTTGGTCTCGGGGATTATACTAGATAAAGACAAGTGAGTACATCAATCCAATACATAGAGGAAGGGGAAATATCATGGGATCACCCTAGATTAACATATCCTATGATCACAACGAAGATCACATCATGGGAGAGAGAATTGACCACATAGCTACTGGTAGAAACCTCAGCCCCGAGGAGGAACTACTCCCGCATCATGGAGGGAGGAAGCAACGTCGATGGAGATGAATCCGGGGGCACTTCCCCGTCCCGGCAGGGTGCCGGCACAGGAATTCTGGTCCCCCGAAGCTTGATGGCGATGGCGGCGGAGATCGGGATTGCGTCTGGAGAAAAGGGGTCTGGAATCAGGGTTTCTGCGACGCGGTGTAAATATATGCCAAAGGGGGTCGCCAGGGGAGCTAAGGGGGGCCCAGGCGCCCCCCCCCCCCGACGCGGCCAGGAGGGGGGCCGCGTGGGCAGGCCGCCTGGAGCCCCTGTGGCCCCCCTTTGGCCCTACTTTGGCCGCAAGGAAGCTTCCGGAACGCTGATTTTTTATATAATTTTTCCGGGATTTTTCGGGCAGTTCTTGTAATGGGAAAACCTGAAATACAAAAACAGGAGAAAACATAAACTGGCACTGGGGTGCACTAAGTTAATAGGTTAGTCCAAATATGATCAAAAGTGTATGGAAGTGTATAAATATCATAGCAATATCACCCAAAAGAGGCATGGAGCAAGCAGAAATTATAGATACGTTTTGGACGTATCAACATCCCCAAGCTTAATTCCTGCTCGTCCTCGAGTAGGTAAATGATAACAAGAATAATTTCTGTGGTGACATGCTATTAACCATATAGGACTTTTTCATAGTCATATGACAAAAGCTTACTGAGACAATGAATCTGTAGTAATTAAGTTGCCTCATGAGAAAATCACAAAGAACTGAAAGTTTTACAATATGATACTGAAACATCAAATAGATTTGTTATGAGCATGGTGTGCAAATATGATAAAGTGATATCTCGCTTTCCCCCTTTAGTGAAGCAAAACATAAATGCAGGGGCACCTCCAAGGTTTAAGTGATGACTAGATACAATGATTTCTAAATAAACGATATCATAATCATGCAAAAGACAATGCTACTTTGGGACAATGCACATTACACTCAGAATGACAATCATGCTCTCAGTAGTTGGTGCTTTAAAAGAAGGTGGAGACTCTCGAACCGTGGCTTTTGTTGGCAAGGTTGAAAACCCGTGGTCGGAAACAAAGACAAAACATGTACCAGAGCTCTTTGTTTTAAAAACAGAGGTATTAATTATTTTTTTTGAATATGCATGTTTCGTCAACGAATGCTAGCAGATAACTCAATTACTTTTTGAGATGGACAAGTTTCGAGGAACGGCTCCCGAATGAGGACGATCACATCCTCTTAATCTCCTTTGTTTATCACTGCCAAAGTTTTCTGATTTCTCATGAACAAAGCGTGAAGAAGGGTTTGTTTGTTATATTAATTTTGAGCCGGGCGCACTCATTGCCAGTTCCTTCTCGTATTATGGGTTTGCACATTATACATGCAATCCCGGGGTGAAGCTTGTCCAACTTAAAAAGATCATGAATTAACTACTACTTCCTCATGAGCTAAAACAGAGGCACAAAATAGAAATGCATTTTTTTTGAATAATTTCGAGATGGCACATGAAAGTCTTCGTTAGGAATGGCAGGTAAATACCATGTATAGGAAGGTATGGTGGACTCATATGGCATAACTGGTTTAAAGGATTTTGGATGCACAAGCAGTCAGTCCGCTTAGTACAGGCGAAGGTTAGCAAAAGACTGGGAGCGACCAACTAAGAGAGCAATGACGGTCATAATCATGCAGAGCGACAAAGCAACATTGAATTAGGCATGGAAGTTATATCGCCACTCAGAAATAAAAGATCATCAAGGCTTGACAGACTTTCTTTACAGTCTTAAATATGCGTGAGCATACGCCAAGTCAATCAAAATAAAGTCTTGAAGGAAGATATTACTAAACCATACCACATCATAGGCAAACAAATCATGTTGGTACTCCAATAACACATTGGGAACCCCCCAGCTATTTGAGACTAACCATAAGAAAACATGAATTACTAAGCGCCATTATGCACGTAGCATTTTTATCATAGACATATCAACCAATGCAACAGAAGCAAACTCTCTTAATAAGATAAGCATGATAACTAAAGAGAGTTCAAGCAACCAACTAAACAAAAGCTCTTTAAAAAGATAAGCATGAAAACTAAGAGCTAAGCATGATAGTAGCTATTGAAAGACAAAGAACACACACAGCAAAGATAGACATGAAAATTCTATGTTATGTTCTAGGTAGAAGTGGAGCGTGTTTCTCTCCCACACAAAGAAAGCTGAGTTCCGACTCGTTATGAAAAGCTAAAGAAAACTAAAAAGGAAACTAGAAGCAAGACGCTCCAAGCATAGCACATAACACATGAAGTGATAAAAATATAGTGGAACGAAAGACGAACTGATACTGTTGATGGAGAAGGGGATGCACGGGGGCATCCCCAAGCTTAGACGCTTGAGTCTCCTTGAATATTTCTTGGGGGTGCACGGGGGCATCCCCAAGCTTGAGCGTTTGACACTCCTGAATCTTTTTATCATCTTCCCTCGCACACTTGAAAACTCCCTTCATACATAACTCATCATAATCTGATTAGCGAGGTTAGTACCCATAATAATATAATTGTTCCTTGCTGCAAATAAGGATATTCTTGAAGGTCTACTGTTTCTCAAGATTGCCAAAAGGTTTTTGCAAAGAAAAAGCAAGCTCAAGGTTTGCAAAATGAAGGAAAGGCAAAACAGGACATAATCTGTGAAAAACAGACCAGCAGGTAGTAAATCATTTTTTCGGGGCACTTCTGCAACTCAAATCAAAAAACTCAGAACAGACGCCCGAAAGCCAATTGAATAGAGCACGCTGTCGAAACAATTCAGACCAAAAAGATGATCTGGTGATTTTATACGAATTTTTATGTCCAAGGACAGAATCTGTTTCCTGGACAGCACGTCACAACTTTTGAACTTTCTTGCAATCAGAGGCTACACTTGGCACAAAGCTGAAAAGTAAAGATACAATGATGATGCTACTGTATTAACAACATCAAGACACAACAAAAGCAAAATAAAATTTTATTCATTGTGGGCTGCCTCCCAAAAGCGCTTTCTTTATAGCCATAAAGATAGGCTTAAGACTTTAATGATGCTCTCGTAGGAATAAGAGTTGAAGAACAAAAGAGAGCATCAAGAAGCAAATACCAAACACATTTAAGCCTAACATGCTTCCTATGCATAGGAATATTGCAATAGTATAATTCATTGAAGCACAAAGCAACTAGCATAGGAAGGCAAAACAAGCATAACTTCAAAATATTCACCATAAAGAGAGGAAACTTCTTATTATTAAGATATTTAGAACCAAGTCTCCCTCTCTCATTATAAATTTCAGTGGCATCATGGATGAACTCAACAATATAAGCATCACATAAAGCATTGTTACCATGATCCACATGCAAAAAGGTACTCTTACTCTCCACATAAGCATAATCTTTCTCATTGGTAATAGTGGGAGTAGGACTATCATAAACAACTTGAACACTACAGATTAATTGTGTATTAGGAGGGTGGTGTTCAACAAGGGAGTAATTCCCTCCATGATTATGACAAGTTTCATAAGGATAATTTCTCCTTATGTCATAGGTACCTTTAAAATCACTATAGATTGGAGTTATAACATCATCATAGTAGAGAAGAGCATTATCATTGCTAGCAACTATATTTGTAAACATGTTGTCTTTATTCTTACTAGCAAAAGAATTATCAATTGTCACATCACTAGTGGGTAAAGGATTTGCAATCCTATCATCCCCAAGCTTAGAGCTTTCCATATCATCACTTTCAGAGTTGGTACCAAAAAGATTTTCAAGATCATAAGTAGCATTATCATCACTTTCCCATTCACAATAAGTAACATGCATATCATAATCAAAATCATCTTCAATAGTACCTACGGACGTATCATCAAGATGATAATTAAGGCAATGGACTTCATCTTCTTCTTTAAACTTACAACCGTTGGGATAAAAGTTGATGGGAGGAATATGCTCAGGCCAGGTTGATACCCATTCTCCTTCCTTTTTGCTCCTCTTCCTCCTCCTCTTCTTTTTCTTCTTCTTCACCTTAGGAGGGGGTGGTTGGAGATGAAGCTTCTCCACATATCCTGGTTTATCATTAGAAACAATAGGGGAAACTTGGGAGGAACTCTCCTTTTTATTAGCAGAAATATAAGAGACATTTTTATACTTTGGTAAAGTTCCCTCCTTTCTAATCTTACTTATGTAATCATTTTTATGGCAATTAACAACACAATAGAGATGGCAATTTTGCAAAGTGTTTTTTATTCCTATGGCATTAACATCTAGCCAAGAAGTCTTTTCTGATAACTCTTCACACATCAAAAATAACATAAGCTCATCATAAAGATCAGAGGTGATCATGTTATCACGCAACTGGTAAACAATTATGTTTTGAAAGTGCATGCATTGAAAATTAAAGTGACCCTCTATACGGCAAAGTTCACAAGTAAAAGGATAAAGGTCACACAATTCTCTAGCAATTTCATTTAAATCTCTAACCCAAGTGATTGTTCTTTCATGCTTATGTTGCTTACAATACTTCTCTTCTTCAATCATAGGCCTTTCACAAGGTCTATCCACTCCACAAAAATTAACATGCTTATATAAAACTTCATTTTTAGGAATTGGATCATGCATGTTGCAATCATCATGAACAATTTCATTTTCTTTGCAAATCTCTTTAAAAGGTTCATGATGCTTGATCCAATCCTCCTTAGGCATATTAAGATGTGAAGCAAAAGATTTGAGGAAATCAACAAGGAGTTGAGAATCAAGCCCAAACTTAGCACTAAACTTGTTAAAACTTGTAGTTTCAACAAAGGACTTAATGCAATCATACTCATAAATTATACCTGACTCTTTACCTTTGTCGATCTCCCAATCTTCAGTGTTGCGTTGAATTCTTTCAAGGAGTTCCCATTTAGCATCAATCTTTTTGTTTGTGAAAGAACCCATAGAGGAAGCATCGAGCAAATCTTTATCCTGTCGAGAGAGCCTCGCATAGAAATTAGTAATAATCATATCTTTGGGGAGCCCATGGTTAGGACATTTTAGCATTAACGTTTTCAGTCTCCCCCAAGCTTGAGATATGCTCTCTCCGTCATGAGGATAGCAATTATAAACATAATTCCTATTCTCATGGACTTCATGAAGAGGATAAAACTTGGAGTAAAAGAGAGACTGGATCTCTTCCCAATCAAGCAAGTGCGAGTTATCGAGAAGCTTATACCAATCTTAAGCTTTATCTATAAGTGATACGGCGAACAATTTCCTCATGACAAACTCCCTTGATACACCTGCAAGCTTAAATAATGAACATAGTTGTGACAGATATAGCAAGTGTTCACCGGGATGTCTGTCTCCTGCATAACGATTAGCCAAAACATAATCGATAATACCAGCTGGTATTTTATAGGGCACAATTTCAGTAGGGGGAGAAGCAACCACCACAGGTGTGGGGCGTCTTCCCGCAAGCAATGATCCAATAGCACGGTTTTCCATAAACATAACTAGTGAAACTAAAAACAAGAAACGAAAAGATTTAATTGCAAGATCTAAAGATATACCTTCAAGCACTCACTTCCCCGGCAACGGCGCCAGAAATAGCTTGATGTCTACACACGCTTCTACTCTTGTAGACTATGTTGGGCCTCCAAGCGCAGAGGTTTGTAGGACAACAGCAATTTCCCTCAACTGGATGACCTAAGGTTTATCGAACTCAGGGAAGTAGAGGTTGAAGATGGTCTCTCTCAAGCAACCCTGCAACTAAGATACAAGAAGTCTCTTGTGTCCCCAACACACCTAATACACTTGTTAGATGTATAGGTGCACTAGTTCGGCGAAGAGATGTTAAATGGCAAGTGATATGGATGGCAAAACAAAGTAATATAAATCTGTAATAAAAAGTGCAGCAAGCAAAAAAGTGGTAAACGTGAGCACAAATGGTATTGCAATGGTGGAAACAAGGCCTAGGCTTCATACTTTCACTAGTGGCAACTCCCAACAACATTAACATAATCGAATCACATGATATTTCCCATAAAACATGCAATGGAGACGCACCCGGAGGTCATTCCTTCGTGGTCAAGAGAGGACGAGAATTATGTAGGGCTACAAAAGCACACCTCAAAGTTCGTAGTTCTCAATCTAAGGATTTCCCAATGTCACCGCGGCCATCCAAAGAGAGTCCCACAATCACCACAACATATCTAAAGGATAGTCAAAGACAAGCACCAAGAGACTCTCAATCTTCAATCAACACACAAGAGAGGAAATCACTCATGAAAATATTTTTCTAATCCATGTCCAATAGACCGCTGTCACCTTGGTCTCGGGGATTATACTAGATAAAGACAAGTGAGTACATCAATCCAATACATAGAGGAAGGGGAAATATC
>LR738709.1:582490038-582547663 GCA_902687465.1 Secale cereale
CCCCCCCCCCCCCCGACGCGGCCAGGAGGGGGGCCGCGTGGGCAGGCCGCCTGGAGCCCCTGTGGCCCCCCTTTGGCCCTACTTTGGCCGCAAGGAAGCTTCCGGAACGCTGATTTTTTATATAATTTTTTCGGGATTTTTCGGGCAGTTCTCGTAATGGGAAAACCTGAAATACAAAAACAGGAGAAAACATAAACTGGCACTGGGGTGCACTAAGTTAATAGGTTAGTCCAAATATGATCAAAAGTGTATGGAAGTGTATAAATATCATAGCAATATCACCCAAAAGAGGCATGGAGCAAGCAGAAATTATAGATACGTTTTGGACGTATCACCAGCCAGGTGGACGATAGGCACAGCCGGCGCCAGCAGCGCAGAGAAGTCAACACCGTTGCCATTAAAGACCCAGAATTCATGCACTGGTCTGAGAGGCCAGTCAGTTGGAGCCGAGAGGATCACCCGGCTGTCATGCCGTCACCAGGGGCCTATGCCTTGGTCCTCGATGCGACCCTCTCCACTGACTGGCAGGCCTGTCGTTTCTCTAGAGTGCTGGTAGACGACGGCAGCAGCATCAACATCATGTACCGAGACACCATGGAGAAGTTGGGCATCAAAGAAAAGCAGCTTCAGCCTACCAGGACTGTGTTCCACGGCATTGTGCCAGGCCTCTCTTGCTCACCAATCCGCAAGGCCAAGATTGATATCCTGTTTGGTGACAAGATGCATTTCTGGAGGGAGCCAGTCTGGTTTGAAGTAGTGAACCTGGAAAGTCCCTATCACGTGATCTTGGGCCGGTCTGCTCGTGCAAAGTTCATGGTAGTACCCCATTATGCCTACCTCAAGATGAAGATGCCGGGCCCCAAGGGAATAATCACCATAGCCGGGGACTACGAGAAGTCCATCGCATGCGCAACAGCCCGCAGCCATCTGGCCGAGTCCCTTGTCGTAGCTGAAGAAAAGCACCTCCTGGAACGGCTGGTGGCAATGGCTGGCGAGCAGCCAGCCATACCAGCCGATCCCAGGGAGGCGGAGCCACAAGGCTCGTTCCATCCAGCCAAGGAGACAAAGAAGATTGCCTTAGACCCATCTCACCCAGAGCGATTTGCTATCCTAGGGTCAAACCTAGACAGTCAATAGGAAAGTGAGCTCATCGATTTCCTCCGTGAGAATCGGGACATCTTTGCATGGTCCCCCAAAGACATGTCGGGTGTCCCGATGGATTTCGCCGAGCACAAACTCCATGTGAGAGAAGATGCAAAGCCCGTCACGCAGCCACTACGCCGCCTGTCAAAAGAGAAGAGAAGAGTTGTTGGGGAAGAAGTTGCCCGCCTGCTAGCAGCCGGCTTCATAATGGAGGTTTTTTATCCAGAGTGGCTCGCAAACCCAGTCCTAGTACTGAAGAAGAACAACAAATGGTGCATGTGCATTGATTACACCAGCCTCAACAAGGCCTGCCCTAAAGATCCATTTGCTCTGCCGCAGATAGATCAAGTGATTGACTCCACAACCGGATGCGAGCTGCTGTGATTCCTTGACGCTTATTCCGGGTATCGCCAGATCAAGCTCAATCCGGCTGACCGCCTTCCTCACGCCATTTGGGGCCTTCTGCTACCTGACCATGACGTTCGGCCTAAGGAACGCCGGCGCCACTTTTCAGCGTTGCATGCAGAAGTGTCTCCTCGAGCAACTTGGCAGAAACGCCCATGTTTATGTGGATTATATCATGGTGAAGACAAAGAAGAGAGGAACTCTTTTGGAAGATCTCCAAGAGACATTTGAGAACTTGCGCCGCTTTCGGATCAAGCTAAACCCGGAGAAATGCGTCTTCGGGGTACCAGCCGGCCAACTCCTTGGCTTCCAGGTATCTGAACGCGGCATCGAGTGCAACCCTGCAAAGATCAAGGCCATTGAGAGAATGGAGCGGCCAACTCGTGTGCGGGATGTCCATAAATTCATGGGGTGCCTGGCATCTCTCAGTCGTTTCCTCAGCCGGCTGGGAGAAAAGGCACTCCCCCTGTATCAACTGATGAAGAAGACCACTTGCTTCAAGTGGAACGACCAGGCAGACGAAGGTTTCCAGTAGCTCAAGAGACTGTTGTCCACCCCGCCTGTCCTGCCGGCGCCAACAGACAAGGAACCCATGTTCCTTTACATAGCTGCCACCAGCCGGGTGGTCAGCACGGTCATTGTGGTCGAGCGCCCAGAAGACGGCAGAGCCTTGCCCATCCAGAGGCCGGTCTACTACTTGAGCGAGGTGCTGTCAGTGTCCAAGCAGAACTACCCCCACTACCAGAAGATGTGCTACGGTGTGTACTTCACCGCCAAAAAACTCAAGCACTACTTCCAAGAGCATCCAATCACGGTCGTCTACACGGCCCCGCTTGCTGAAATCATGGGCAATAGAGATGCCTTAGGAAGAGTGGCCAAGTGGGCCATAGAGCTGGCCCCTTTCACCATCTTCTACCAGCCACGCATCCTCATCAATTCGCAAGCATTGGCCGACTTCCTCGTCGACTGGGCCGAAACCCAGTACCTGCCGCCTGTTCCAGACTCAACCCATTGGTGGATGCACTTTGACCGGTCAAAGATGTGCACCGGCTTGGGAGCCGACGTTGTCCTCACTTCCCCCAAGGGAGACAAGCTCAAGTACACCCTGCAGATCCACTTTGCCGCCACTAACAACGTGGCCGAGTGTGAGGCACTTATCCACGGGCTCCGGATGACCAAAGAGATTGGTATCCGCCGAGTGTTGTGCTATGGTGACTCAGACTTGGTTGTCCAGTAGTCATCTGGGGACTGGGACGCCAAAGACGCAAATATGGCAAGTTATCGTTTCCTTGTCCAGCAGATCAGTGGGCACTTTGATGGCTGCGAGTTCCTCCACGTACCACGAGCCGACAACATGCAAGCCAACACCTTGGCACGAATCGGCTCCACCCGCCAAGCAATACCAGCCGGCGTGTCTCTTCAATGCCTGCGCAAGCCGTCTATCAAGCCTTCACAAGATTCGGAGTCAATATTCATACCAGCCGATCCTGGAGCAGACGGCCCGGCAACTTCAGTAGCCGGCCCGGAGACTGCTCCAGCAGGCGGCCTTGATACTCCAACCCCAGCAGATGGTCCACTAGTAGCTGCGCCGGTTCCTGGCCCGGGGACTGCTCCAGCTGGTGGCCAAGAGGCGTCGGCCCTAGCGGATGGCCCGGGGACCGCTGCAGCCGGCTCGGGGACTGTGGAAGCACAGCAGACAGCTCAGCCCAGCCCTCCGCCTCCCAGCCCAACCACCCTGGTCTCTCTGGCAGAAGCAACAGGAGTCTTAGCGCCATCTTGGGCATAGCCAATCCTCACCTTCCTGCTAAGAAGAGAGCTGCCAGCAGATGAAACCTTGGCACGAAAAGTTCAACGCCTAGCTTCAGCATACACCATAGTCAACAAAGAGCTTGTCAGAAGAAGTGCAACGGGTGTCTTCCAGCGTTGCGTGGAAACAGAAAAGGGTCTGGCTATCCTGAAGGACATTCGCCAAGGGGAATGTGGCCATCACGCGGCCTCAAGATCCCTCGTCGCCAAAGCCTTCCGCCATGGTTTTTTTTGGCCTGCTGCTTTGGACGACGCCAAAGATTTGGTAAAAAAGTGCAACGGCTGCCAACGCTTCAGTTCCAAGCAACACTTGCCGGCTTCTGCACTCAAGACAATTCCGAACACTTGGCCATTTGCCGTCTGGGGGCTGGATATTGTGGGCCCCTTCAAGACAGCCAGAGGCGGCTTGACACATTTACTTGTGGCAGTGGACAAATTCACCAAGTGGATCAAAGCAAAACCAATCAAGAAACTCAACGGCCCAACTGCTGTGACATTCATCGCAGACATCACAGTCCGGTATGGCATACCGCACAACATCATCACCGACAGCGGCACAAATTTTGCCAAAGGAGCACTTGCCTGTTTCTGTGCAACACAGGGCATCCGACTGGACCTAGCGTTCGTTTCTCACCCATAGTCCAACGGCCAAGTTGAGCACACCAACGGCCTTATCCTGTCTGGCATCAAGCCCCGGCTGGTCGAACCTTTGGAACGATCAGCCGGCTGTTGGATCGAAGAGTTGCCGTCTGTCCTCTGGAGCCTCAGAACTACTCCGAACAAATCCACCAGCTTCACTCCTTTCTTCCTCGTTTATGGGGCCGAGGCCGTCATCCCAATAGATGTTGAGTTTGACTCGCCCTGCGTCACCATGTATACGAAAGCCGAAGCGAAAGAAGCACGCGAAGACGGCGTAGACCTGCTGGAGGAGGCCCGGCTGGTAGCACTCAGCCGCTCCACCATCTACCAGCAGGGTCTCCGCCGCTATCACAGCCAGCGAGTCAAGCCATGCTCCTTCCGTGAGGGGGACATTGTGCTCCGGTTGATCCAACGAATAGCCGGCCAACACAAGCTCTCGGCTCCTTGGGAAGGACCGTTCATCATCAGCAAGGTGCTAGGCAACGATGCCTACTACCGCATTGATGCCCAGAAGCCAAGAGAACGCAAGAGAGATGACTCAGGCAAGGAGTCAGAGCGCCCATGGAACGAAAACCTACTTCGTCGCTTTTATAGCTAAAAGACAGTATGGGTCGCGCTATCTAGTTTATTTAGAGAACCAATGGGACCCCCGAAGAGTTCTCGGGGACTGCCCAACCCTTTATCTATATGATAAGAATTATGCCTATGAATGAGTATTGTTCAGTCCTTTGTCCGGCACCGGAGCCTAGCAGACGGCCCGGGGACTGGCCGCCTAGCCCTATGTTTAAAACTTCTCCTTAAAATAGTCGGACAAGTAATGTGATGGCATCCAAGCCCTCTCCCGCCTTCAGTCACAGACTCGCAGAACGCGGCTGTCCGACTGGCAGGAGCCAAAGGCAAGAAGTGGTGCCCACATGAAAAATGGCTAAGGAAAATAGACATAGGGCAAGGCGGCCCTTCATACAAAACAGCCGGCTATTACGCAGCCGGCCAGCCGGCCTCGGGCTTAGCCACGCCGCCTTCCAGAGGGCGGGATACTTGCCCATCCGGAAAACAGCCAAGTACCTGACCCAGCCACAGAACCACAGAGTGGCTGTCTGGCTGGCAGGACGGCAGTTAAAGGAGTAAGCAAAAGAAAATCGCCCTAAGGAACCAAGGGCTGGGCTAATCCCAGGACTCGGCACAATTGCATAAAAACCATGCAACATTAAAAGAATATTTACATCAAACAGGCCTCAAGGGCCGCCTCCCAGTAGCAGCTTACTTATACACCCAGCGGGTAGAATTGTTCGGACTAATCCTACCAAGTCTTACAAAGAAACAGGAACCAAAAGATACAAGAATAAAAGCCTAGGGCGCAGCAGGCGGAGCAGGCGGCACGACGGAGCCGGCTTCCGAGGGGGCCGCCTGGCGGGTCTCGGCCTGGCCGCTTCCTGCAGCAGGCGGAGCCACCACACCTGGTCCGCTTGTCGAGGATCGGTCAGGCTGGTGGCCAGCAGACGAATCCGCCTCCTGGGAGCTGGCCTCCTCGTCGCTGTCTTCCTCCTCCTCGCCCTCTTCGCTGGAGGCGATCTCCTCGTCTGGCTCCTCCAACGCCGCCAGGTCCAGCCCAAAGTAGCTGGGTGGCACCACATGGCCATTCTCATCCAACTCTAGGACGAAGATGGAGGTGTCGACGTACTCGGCAAGGGCGGCGGCACGTCTGGCGAGGTCTCCTTGCACCGCGGCCAGCTCAGGCTCAGCCTCCACGCGAAAGGTCTTCAGCTGGTCGAGGCTCAAGTCCGGGTACCAGCCCTTGGCGAACTCCAGGGTGGTCCGCGCACTAGCCCTCGCAGCGGCACCCTTGCAGGCCTCGAAGCGGTGGCCAGCCGCCTCTAGCCAGTCGACAGTCAGGCTGGGAGTGCGAAGTACCGGAGCACCTGGCCAGAGGGCGGCCATCACTTGGGCACCAGCGCGCTGCAGGCGGCGAAGCAGGCGATGGACTGGCTGGAGGCGCACCCTGATAGCAAGAAGCTGCTCGGCTGGGGTCCTGGGCGCATTAGGTGCGATCACCCGGCCCGCCTTGCGCCTCTCGTAACGCTCGGCCTCGATGGCCTGGGTGGCGGCCACAGAGTAGCCCGGGAAGAACTCTGCCAAAGCTAGAAGAAGAATCAGAAGAAAAGAAAGGCGACTGTAACAGATGGCAAGTACAAGAAGAAAGGGCAGGCATCTCACCATCGACCATGTCTGCAATGGCTCCATAGCCGTCTTGCAGAGCCGCCTCCTTCTCGACCCAATTCGAGCGCTTGGCCTCGAATTCTGCCCCAAGAAGCGTCTCGGCGTCCGACATCTTCCCGAGATCAACCTTGTGGGCCGCCGTCTGGTCTGCCAGCTCCTTGGCCAGGCGGTCACGATCCTGAGAGGCAAGATCGCGCTCTCGCTCCTTGGCTGTTAGCTCCGACTGGGCCTCGCCCAGCTGGTTGCGGAGGTTGGCTGCGACCGCTGGCAAGAGAAGGAGAAGAAGAGTAATAATGTCAGAAGCAGCAAAAATATAACCTTGGAGTTCCAAGCCGCCGGCTCGGAACTCGGGGACTACACCCAGCGGGTGCGCTGACGCGCCCTCGCAAGGAGGAGAAGGGAAGCACTCACCCTGGCTGTCTGCCAGGGCAGCCTGTAGTTGCGCCAGCTCCTGGCGCTAGGCGTTGTAGGAGGGCACACGAAGTTGTGGTAGTCCTGCAAAGAGACACAAGATCAGCCCACGACGTACACTTTGGAGTTCCAAGCCGCCTGCTCAGCAGCCGGCTCGGAACTCGGGGACTACACCCAGTGGATGCGCTGACGCGCCCCCACAGAAAAAATTGAAGGAATAAAAGCGAAAGAGCATGAAATCAACATACCCGAACAAAGGACCGCGCAGCCACGAACTCCTGCACCACCGTTTGCACGACATTGCCCAAGGAGGTGAAGCGGTCGAGGATGTCCCGCGACGCAACAATCAGCGCGCCGCCGCCTCCGGGCCTCCAACCTGACGGCGCCGCGCTGGTGGCTTCGCTCTCTGGCGCGGACGAGCTGGCGCCGCCGGCCTCCACCTGCTGCGGCACGGAGACCGCCCTCGCAGGGCGCTGACGGGTAGGGGCTTGGGGGCCATCTGCGGGCCTGTCACCAGCACGCCCTCAGCTGGCGGCACCTCCGCCCCTGCAGGCCAGCTGCCCTGCGTCCTTGCAGGCGGCGCGAGGGGCAGCGCTTGTGTCTCCATGGCGACGTAGTAGTCCCCCTCATTGTCTGGAGCCGGCTGCTCGTCAGCAGCCGGCGCTTGGGCGGACGGCTCCAGAGAGCCCGCCTCTGGGAGGACGGTGCGGCCCGTTGGCTGCTGGGAGCCCGCCTCCTGTTTCTGGGCTCGGGCGGCGTCTGCCTGGGCCTTCGTAGCCGCCTCGGCCTCTGCCATGGCTGCGGCATCGGCCACCGCTCGCTCACGGTCTGCGGCTTCCCGCGCCTCGCGCACCTCGTGAGCGTTCCTCTCCGTCGCCTCCCGGAGCGCGGCGGCTGGATCCATGTGGCGGGGCGCAGGGGGACATCCGCGCCGCCCACAATGGAGCCCACTGGCGCCTGCGAGAGGGAGAGCGGCGCGCTGCGTGGATATCCCGAAGAAAATGGGGAATCAGCCAAGAGGGGAACGGCTGAGAAGGATAAGCATCAAACAAAAGAAGGATACAAGATACTTACCCGGATACGACCGGCCTGGCCTTGGGTACTTTGGGCAGGATCGCCTTGGCGGGTGCCTCCCGACGCCTGGTGGCAGCGGTCGACAGCTGAAGCTTCTTGGGCTGGGTACCAGACGGCCCTGAAGAGGACCGCCGTTTCAGGCCGCCGGCTGGGCCATACGGCCCCGCCTGCTGGCTGCCACGACCAGGCAGATCCGCCTCCCGAACGCGGATGGGCACCTCCTCCTCCTCCTCCTTGTTGTCTGGCCAATTCTCGACGCCGCCTTCTGGCAGGCCGCCTGATGGTTGGCCCCCGCCGCCTGTCACCTCTTCCTCCTCCATGGCGGCTGCCCCAAGATCGGGGTCACTCCTGTCGCTCTGGGAGCGATCTGGTTCTAGAGGACGACCTGGCTCATCAGAGCCCGGCGCCGGCTGGCCGGGGAAGATCTACAGACGGCATCAAGATCAGACGGCTATAACAGCCGAAAAGAAAAGAAAGAAAAACAAGAGAAGACAAAAAACTTACTGCATGCGGCTGGTTGCTGTGGCTGTATGGCGGCTTGCCAAAGGCTTAGCCGGAGTCGGAGACCTTGCAGTTGGATATGTAGTTCACCAAGTTAGCCACCTCCTTGTATGGCATGGGCTTAGTGCATGTCCGGCTAGGATCCCGACGCCCGCTCATGTCACAAATCAGGTGAGAGCAGTACTGCAGCGGCAGCACTCGGCGCTCCGCGAACGTGAGCAACAGGTCTGCAAAAACCAAACCCTCACTGTCCCTTAGCTCCCGGAGAAGCCGCATGGCAATGGAGGCACCCGCCGTGAGAGAAGTGGGTCGGGTCCTCCAGGAGTCACGAGGCTCAGCAGGCGGGCACCAATCAGCAGGCGGGCCTGGTGCCCAATCCGGCAAGCAAATGAAGTCTTGGTCGGGATCGACGTTGGCGACGTAGAAGTATGTCTTCCGCCACAGTTTTACCGACGCCACGAGTTGCGGCGCCGGGAAGAAGTTCCTTGATCCGCTACGCTTCACCGCAATACACCCCCCGCACTGAGCGGCCACGCTCTGGATTGCGGTGCCGAGCTTCATGTAGAAAAGCTTGGTCCACAACTCCATGGTGGGGAGGATGCCGAAGTATGCCTCGCACAGGACGACGAAGGCAGACAATGTCACCATCGTGTTCGGCATGAGGTGGTGGGGTTGGATGTTGAAGAATTCCAAGAACGACCGGAAGAAGCCTCTCGCCGTGTGACGCCCGAGACCGACGTCCCAGAAGATTCCAGAAGCTTCCCGAAGTTCCAGATGTTCCGGGTTGCCCGTGTGTTTCTTTTGTGCTTGTGTTATTTATTTTTGCATTGCATCATGCCTTCATGTCACATTTTATTTTTGCATCTCAACCTAAATAATCCGTGTGGGCCTCGGTCCATTTAAATCGAGGGAAGGTGACTTCTCTTTATAACATATAAAAGCCTCCTAATATTTATGGAGCTATATTAATAAATATTCCATGGCTTGGGAATCACCGTAACACACTTGCATATTTTTTCCCCATGTCTTTTCACTTCGAGCTTCTCCTTCGAAAACCTTGCTATAATTCTTTTCCGTTGTTTTCAAGGCTCCTCCTTTTATCTAGACTCTTTTGAAACTCCTTGAGGCAAGCTAAATGTTTTAGTTTGCACTTCCTTTTGGTGGAACTATTTTTTGTTGGGTTGGTAATATCCTGTAAAGCCTTATAAAAATGTTCCATATTTTTATTTTCTGTTCTGGCCTCTTTTCTTAATTTCTTTTGCACTCTCTATTTTTATTTCTGTTAAAGAAATAAAAAGAAGAGAAAGTCCAGCAGGCCTGAGGCCATCTGGGCCTCCTCTTTTCCCTCATCCCTCTGGACATGCCTCTCCCCAGCCTCTTGGGCCTCCCAGGCCGCAGCCCACCAACCAACTCCCTCCAGCCCGACCCCCGAACCCTAGCGCATCGCACTCCCTCAGCCATCGATCCTTCCTCTCCTCTCGTTCCCCTCGCCCGCCGCCAGCTCGTTACCCTCTCGCTCGCTCACCCTCTTCCCTCTCCCATCGCTAACCCCCGAGCCCTCTCCCCTTTTCCCCCGATCTCCCGTCCTCCAGGCTCCCTCCTCACCAAGTACCCCGAGCGCCCTCCGTCGCCTGGCCCATGGCCCCGAGTTCCGGCCTCACCTCGTCCGTCCCCGAGCGAGGCCGCGGCCAGGATCGCCTCTGCCAGCGGCCGTCCTCAGGCAGCAGCGCCGCGGGGATCCCCTCCTCCCTCGCCTCGCCCTCTGCCTCCTTCAGCGCCATGGCGCCCGACCCTGACGGCACGATCCCATCCCGCTCCCTGCTCCCGCGAGGCCAGGAAGGAGCAGCGCCCGAGCCCGCTTCGGCCCCTGCCGTCCGAGCGCCCTCGACCTCCCTCCGGCCAGGAGTCCCTCCGCCGCCTCCCTCTGCGCCTCCAGCAAGGAGAGCCCGGCGCCCCTGCAGCGACCGCCCCGGCCTCTCGCCTTCTGGTCCCGGCGCCCTTCTGCCCCTCCGGCCGGCCAGGATGTGCGCCTCCAGCAGCACCGCAACGGCGCCCGGCCTCGTCCCGCGGCCTCCTTCCTCCAGGGTTGCCTCGCCTCTGCAGCAGGCCAGGAGCCCGACGTGCCTCCCTGGCCCGGATCCCGCGGCTCCCCTCTCCAGCAAGCCCCAGGACGTTCCCCTCCAGCAGCGCCGGCCGCGGCCATCCTCCTCTGCTGCCTCAGCCGTGTCCGAGGCTGTTGTGTTGTTTTTGTTTTTTTTGTTTTTTGTTTTTGTTTTGTGTGTTTTGTGCTGTAATTTTGACAGATGACCCGTGTATGACTACCGGCGACCCGACCAAGTACCTCTTCACGTGATGTTGAACGGCTACGAACTCGGGAACGACTACATGAACGAGTACCCCTACCGATGCGACAAGTACCACTACTTCCACTACCGTCGCAAACGGGAACCCCCAAGTACCACTACGAAACATCTTCGACCAAGTACCCCGACGTCGCGAGTACAACGACTACCGATGACGTGAACAACTACCGTCGCTCGACGACCGCGAGTACCACTACCGTCGCCCGAGTACAACTACCCCCGTCGTGGAACCGCCAAGACGAACGGAACATCTACTTCCACGACGACCCGAACGACTACCGATGACGTGAACGTCTACTTCCTCTACTTCCTCTACTTCCACTCCTTCCTCTACGTCTCGAACCGCCCCGAAACGAACGCTTCGAAGGTATAACCCCGAGTCGTGACCCGTGAGATGCATGCTTGCTTGTGTTGTATGAAATGTCTCTCGTGTGTGCTTCGTGCCCGTTCCACCTTTTGTCATGTTCCTCGGTTGCCTCGTCACCGACTCGTGGGAACCCGGCAACGGGATCACCCCATCATCTTGTTCAACTCGTTCACTCCACCTTTTGTTTTGCACCGGTCCCTCACCGAGTTACCGGTACCGATATGATGCCATTGCCTCATTTCGGATCGTTGCCGTGGCACTCTTTTCTTTCCACCACGGTGACAAATGCTTCTTATCTTGTTAATTGACCCCTTTTAATAGAACTTGCATAAAACTTGATCATGTCATCCGCATCATGTTAACAACATTAATATGTGTGTTTGTTGTTGCTTATAATTATTAAACATGCTTATGGGGATTTTCCGGAGATGTTGTTGTTATTCTTCCGGCCTCATTTAAAATGCCTAGATAGTGTAGTTTTATTATGCTTCACCTCTTGCCATGTTAAACAATTAATCTTGTCTTATAAATAACGAGAGTCAATTAAATAATTAAATGTGGTGTTTTGTCAATATGCAACTCGTTGCATATTGATCTCCACTTAACTTGTAGTGTTGTTTGTGCACTTTGCCATGCCATGCATATTAAACCGGACATGCATCATACTTGTTTGTGCATCGTATGCCATGTTTATGATTGTGTGTTTACCGTGTTGTTTCTTTCTTTCCGGTTGCTTCTCTTGTTAGCTTCGGTTCCGTTCCGGAGTTGTGAGGATCCGCTCGACTGTTGCTCCGTCTTCTTCTTGGATCCGTTCTTCTCCCTTGTGGAATCCCAGGCAAGATGACCGAACCCGGATACCATTACTATTTCTGCCTATTGCTAGTAGTTCCGCTCTATAGTTTTGCCTCGATGCCCATGTCTTCTTGTCAGCCTCCTACTTGTAACCAATTGCCATGTTTAACCAACCTACCTACGCAAACCGTTGTTTGGCTAAGTACGCTTCGCTCAGCCCCTCTTATAGCATTGTTAGTTGCAGGTGAAGATTGAAGATGCTTGCTTCATGATGAAGTTTGGTTGGGTTATATCACACTATATAAATGCTTAAAATGAAATCATCTATATACTGGCAGGGTGGAAGGCTAAGCCTTTTGCTTGGTGTTTTGTTCCACTCATGCCGTTAGGATCCGTATAAGCCGGTGTTATGTTCCTTGATTATGCGTTCCTAACACGGTTGGGGTGTATGGGACCCCCTTGATAAACCGCTAAGTGCTAAGTCTTTTCCAGCAAGTCCCAACATTGGTACTATTCGCCTAATAACTAATAAAACATGCATAAGGGTCTTGCAAACCCTCTTTTATTTAATTCAACCCCCCGGGCCAGTGCTCCACATGAGTGTTGGTCCGAACTGGGCAACCTGCGGGGCCACCTCGAGGAAACTCAAGGTTTGGTAAAAACCCGTAGCTTGTCCCATCCGGTCGTGGCCTGAGACGAGATACGCGCGGCTACTATCAGGGTGTCGGCACGCCGGGAGGATTTGCTGGATTAGCCTTACCTTAGTTCGGTTTAACTTGAGCACGGGATTCCGAGAATACTCGGGTCTTCCCAACTATGGAGTTGCGACTCCGCGGATCGTGGGCTTGTGATGGGCCAAGTTGGAACACCCCTGCAGGGTTTGAACTTTCGAAAGCCGTGCCCGCGGTTATGTGGCAGATGGGAGCTTGTTAATTCCGGTTGTAGATAACTTGACACAATGTTTCAATACACTACCAGCGTGTGTACCGTCACTGTGAATTTCCGAATAGGGATTCGGGAGTTGAACACGGTGGGGTTATGTTTGACCGGCTTTAGTTAGGATCACTTCGTGATCATCTTTCGACCGTTGCACTTCTCTTCTCGCTCTCTATTACGTAAGTTAGTGCTAGTTGCTGCTGCAGACTCTTGTTTGTTCCTTCACCTCTCGTTCTTTCTTCAGCCTTATCCTCACCCAAGGTTTAAATAGTCTTGTTACCCGGGAACGGGATTGCTGAGTCCTCTGTGGCTCACAGTTACTTCACCACACCAGATGCAGGTTCAGCCGAGTTTGAAGTAGGAGTTGGATCAGTTCTTCACCCGGGAGTCCGATGAAGCTCGTGGCCGGTTGCTTGTGACGTTTCGACGTTCAGTAGTGGTTTCTACTAGGATTCGATCCTGACCTGTGGCTTTTGTTGTTTTGGTATCTTTCTTTTGGATCTTCACCCGTAGTCGGGTTGTGATGTTTTGAATGATGATTGTTTATGTAATGTATTGTGTGAAGTGGCGAGTGTAAGCCAACTATCTCCTTTTGCAGTTTAATCCCTCTTTTACATGAGTCGTGCAAAGATACCAAACTTGAGATCATTCTAGGATGGATTTATGCCTTTAAGTCGTGCCTCGACACGTAGGAGGTATAACTCCATCCTGGGCATTACAAGTTGGTATTCAGAGCCTTCTCCGACCTAGAAGCCCCCACTGTTTGATCGAATCGTTGACGGTTGAGTCTAGGCACACACTGAAAACTTTTTGAGTCCTATATATTATATCGGAGAGTAGGATTTCTTTGCTTCTCATCCCCTTTCTCTCTGGTGAGGACTCCTGACGATTACTCTTGCCTCTTCTACTTTCAAAAATTGCACCAAATTTTTTTTTAGGATCCCGCGAGTATTCTGGGATTGTTTCGATGTTCTTGTGACAAGGATATTGTTCTCGATGCCTCCTGTTACCGAGGAGTTGAGCTTCGGGGTATCGTTGTAACAAGCATATCGCGGCAGTACTAAATACTTAAGACGGCCGACATCGAAAATCTCTCCTATACGGCCAGTGGCAAGATAACCCCGACATCACCCAGTACTGGGGAGGTAGTTCGAGAGTATTGCCATAGCTTGTTATAGTGGATGCTTTTCGAAGGTCCGAGGTAAACAGTTTCCGAGAAAGACTGGTTATGTGTTGAAGGATGGATACACCTGGAT
This sequence comes from Secale cereale, assembly GCA_902687465.1. Lineage (NCBI taxonomy): Eukaryota > Viridiplantae > Streptophyta > Magnoliopsida > Poales > Poaceae > Secale > Secale cereale. The sequence continues at coordinate 582,503,949 of LR738709.1, forward strand.
GTAGGTTTAGAGTTGATTGCGCGGTGCTTCCCGTGTATCCCCAACACCTGATTGCATAACTGGAATCTTTCGGAAAACTATAGGTGGGTTTCATCTAGTAGTTCTAGGCATTCTTCCAACGGATGCTCGATATGAAGTTTGGGGTTCTACATTGAGTGAAGTGGTTTTATGGACTTGTTCTGATCGGGAGTTGCATCTTAAAGGGTCCTTGGCTATGCTGATCCGGGGATTGCAAAACCCTTTTGTAACACGTTCCATGAGCTTTCAGCACGAAGATGTGGAATGAAACTTCTATCTTGTATTTGTTCCATCTGATCCTTGTTCCTTTTTATTTATTTTGTTCTCCAAGTGGCTTCTCGTCAAGCTGATGTACCTGCGGAATTCATTCGTTCAATCCTCTGTTCGGATGATATTGTGAAGATTAGGCTGCTACATATCTATCCTTTGTTTTTGTTTTGATTCTGGTATTCGAGTTGCTTCGATGATAAATGTTGATTCCATACCTTTCCTAATCGGTATTCTCATATTTCTATGGGAGTGCTATTCCTTCTTAACCATCAAGATCTTCATGTTAATTCTTTTTCAACCGGTGTCCATTTCATTCATCCCAAGTTGTCTTTGTTTTCCCCACCCTCCCACCCTTTTCTGCATTGAGCCAGAAATCTCAGATGAAGTATCCATTTTATTCATGTGATATTTTCTTCATTCTTTTTCCTTCAATGTTCTTATCCGGTGCTTTATCATGAAGATGCTCAAGAGCTTCAAGTTCATCATTCTTTTGTTCTCTAATTCTGTCGGTGGATGTAATTCAAGATTTCGGTGTTCATCTTATCCTTTTCCTAATTTCACAATGCTTTCTTATTCCGGTGCACCAATTAATCATTCTCCTCTTGTTATTCATATCCGGAGTGCTGAAGATTCATAATTCCATTCTTAATCCGTTCAAGCTATTTAGAGGTTGTTATCTTATTCAAGCCATTTAATTCAACCGGTGCTATATCTTTAAGCAATCTTTTCCAACGGTGATTTCTTTAGTGGGCCTAACCCACAGGTCTTTTCCAGGATCTTACCTGACTCTTCTATTTTTCTGGAGTTATACTTAAATTCTTTTGAAAGTGTGACGTAAGAATGATCTCCATCAGTCACATGCCTTCTCCAAGATCGCTTTCAAATTCTTTTTTCATCATTGGTTCAACCTTTTTAATTCTTCATTCCGGAGTGCTCAACAATTCTTCATGGCATTTCTCGTCTTCATTCTCAGCATTGGAGACCGGAGAAGTGTTTCTCTTAAATCTTGGCCCGTTCTCTTGATGAGTTGTGGTTCTAGCTTCATGCCATCCTCATTATTGTTTCGATTGTGTGGAATTATTTTCATACCATCTGAAGCATTTCATGAATTCTTTTCCTTGTGTTCCTCCGAAGGCCATCATTTCAGAAGATTTCTTCGTTCTCAGTTTTTCAACTTCGTTCTCCAACTATTCTTCATTGATGTCTCTTCGTTCGTCTCCATATTTTTACGGTAGTTCTTTCAAGTTTACCCTTCCGTTGTTATCGTTTTAATTCACTCGTTCTTTTCATAATCCTACCGGTGGTTCGTTGAAGTTTTACCCAAGCTTGTGCTAGTTCTCTCTTAATCCTTTCAAACGAGAATAAGTAGTATGCCAAATCCTTTGGTTGTCATCAATTTAAATTGGTGAAGGAGATGCATGACATAATTCTTATTCTTATTCCTTCAAGGTGATTTAATTCTTTTGTCTGGAGCTTGTTCATCATATCATATTCTCGCTTCTAAGTTGTTCATCTTGTTTTCCGGAGCTTCAAGTTATTTCAATTATATCATTTCAAACTTCATCTAATTCATCGCAGGCCTTGAATCTTATTCTTTTTATCTTTCACTTCTCATGCTTTCATTACCGGAGTTCTTCATGGTGGTTCATCATGTTTTAATTCATCCTCGAAGTCTTCATCAAGATTCTTGTTGGAGCTCAAGCATTCTTCATCATGCTTTCCAATTGCAATTCTTTCTACCTTATCTTTTCAGATGGTGTTATGTCATTCTTGATAATTTCCCTTCATGTCTCATGATTCAAGAGTTATCAAGAATGAGATAATTAAAACCATCATTTTCCTTGTTCAGGAGATCTTTTCAACCATTCAATTTATTCTTTGGAGTTATTTTGGGTTGTATTTCACCTAAAAGCTTTCCCTAAGGATTTTGCCATTGTGGTGCTTATAAATGACCCAAATTCTTCTTTTTTCATTCCGGTGAATTAAGTTTTCATCTCCTTGTTGATCTCAATCCAATCAATTGTTTTCGTTAGTGGCTGGTTGTCACCTCATAATTTGGAGATGTTTTCCGTAAGCCCACATGAGCTTATTCTTTCGTTGTTGAATTTCCAACAACTCTTTTCAACCCTTCTTCGTAAGGATGCTCTTTCAAATTCAATTTTGAGAGAAGTTGTCATCTTCTTCTCCGTTCTTTCTTCCCAACGATCTATATTCTATTCTTTCATTCCGGAGGCTTTGTGATGTTGCTCTATCCAAACCATCATCTCGTTTTATCGAGATCATGTTCTTTCCTTTGCTTGTTCATTTAACCGGAGTGTTGTATTCTTCATTCTAGTTTCGTCATCCTTTCATGTTTTGCCTCTCTTCTTAACCGGAGTGCTGTCTGAATCTTTCTTACCTCTTCTGCCATTCTTTTATTTATTTCAGAGGCAATGTGTTGTTGTTTTCATCAAGTATCATTCCAACTTGCCAAGTTCTTGTCCAATTCCTTCCATTTTCAGACGGAGTGTTGTCCGAATTATGCCATTCGTATTCTTTGGCTATACCGTTGCAGTTTCATATTCTTTTGTCATCCGTGAGCTCTTGTTCATGTCTTTCAACCTTCAAGTTTCTTGTTATGCTCCTAGTTACTCTTTTCTAACGGAGTGCACTTAACTTCGTTCATCTCCGTTGCTTTCTTTCTTTCAACTTGTTCAACCTCTCAAGGTTCCTGGTTTCACTCGTTTCGCGAAGAAGCAACTTTGTTTTACCTCTTCCTCTTCCGTTTTACCCGGTGATATCTCTAGGATCTCGGGTCGAGATCCTCTGTTAGTGTGGGAGAGTTGTGACGCCCGAGACCGACGTCCCAGAAGATTCCAGAAGCTTCCCGAAGTTCCAGATGTTCCGGGTTGCCCGTGTGTTTCTTTTGTGCTTGTGTTATTTATTTTTGCATTGCATCATGCCTTCATGTCACATTTTATTTTTGCATCTCAACCTAAATAATCCGTGTGGGCCTCGGTCCATTTAAATCGAGGGAAGGTGACTTCTCTTTATAACATATAAAAGCCTCCTAATATTTATGGAGCTATATTAATAAATATTCCATGGCTTGGGAATCACCGTAACACACTTGCATATTTTTTCCCCATGTCTTTTCACTTCGAGCTTCTCCTTCGAAAACCTTGCTATAATTCTTTTCCGTTGTTTTCGAGGCTCCTCCTTTTATCTAGACTCTTTTGAAACTCCTTGAGGCAAGCTAAATGTTTTAGTTTGCACTTCCTTTTGGTGGAACTATTTTTTGTTGGGTTGGTAATATCCTGTAAAGCCTTATAAAAATGTTCCATATTTTTATTTTCTGTTCTGGCCTCTTTTCTTAATTTCTTTTGCACTCTCTATTTTTATTTCTGTTAAAGAAATAAAAAGAAGAGAAAGTCCAGCAGGCCTGAGGCCATCTGGGCCTCCTCTTTTCCCTCATCCCTCTGGACATGCCTCTCCCCAGCCTCTTGGGCCTCCCAGGCCGCAGCCCACCAACCAACTCCCTCCAGCCCGACCCCCGAACCCTAGCGCATCGCACTCCCTCAGCCATCGATCCTTCCTCTCCTCTCGTTCCCCTCGCCCGCCGCCAGCTCGTTACCCTCTCGCTCGCTCACCCTCTTCCCTCTCCCATCGCTAACCCCCGAGCCCTCTCCCCTTTTCCCCCGATCTCCCGTCCTCCAGGCTCCCTCCTCACCAAGTACCCCGAGCGCCCTCCGTCGCCTGGCCCATGGCCCCGAGTTCCGGCCTCACCTCGTCCGTCCCCGAGCGAGGCCGCGGCCAGGATCGCCTCTGCCAGCGGCCGTCCTCAGGCAGCAGCGCCGCGGGGATCCCCTCCTCCCTCGCCTCGCCCTCTGCCTCCTTCAGCGCCATGGCGCCCGACCCTGACGGCACGATCCCATCCCGCTCCCTGCTCCCGCGAGGCCAGGAAGGAGCAGCGCCCGAGCCCGCTTCGGCCCCTGCCGTCCGAGCGCCCTCGACCTCCCTCCGGCCAGGAGTCCCTCCGCCGCCTCCCTCTGCGCCTCCAGCAAGGAGAGCCCGGCGCCCCTGCAGCGACCGCCCCGGCCTCTCGCCTTCTGGTCCCGGCGCCCTTCTGCCCCTCCGGCCGGCCAGGATGTGCGCCTCCAGCAGCACCGCAACGGCGCCCGGCCTCGTCCCGCGGCCTCCTTCCTCCAGGGTTGCCTCGCCTCTGCAGCAGGCCAGGAGCCCGACGTGCCTCCCTGGCCCGGATCCCGCGGCTCCCCTCTCCAGCAAGCCCCAGGACGTTCCCCTCCAGCAGCGCCGGCCGCGGCCATCCTCCTCTGCTGCCTCAGCCGTGTCCGAGGCTGTTGTGTTGTTTTTGTTTTTTTTTGTTTTTTGTTTTTGTTTTGTGTGTTTTGTGCTGTAATTTTGACAGATGACCCGTGTATGACTACCGGCGACCCGACCAAGTACCTCTTCACGTGATGTTGAACGGCTACGAACTCGGGAACGACTACATGAACGAGTACCCCTACCGATGCGACAAGTACCACTACTTCCACTACCGTCGCAAACGGGAACCCCCAAGTACCACTACGAAACATCTTCGACCAAGTACCCCGACGTCGCGAGTACAACGACTACAGATGACGTGAACAACTACCGTCGCTCGACGACCGCGAGTACCACTACCGTCGCCCGAGTACAACTACCCCCGTCGTGGAACCGCCAAGACGAACGGAACATCTACTTCCACGACGACCCGAACGACTACCGATGACGTGAACGTCTACTTCCTCTACTTCCTCTACTTCCACTCCTTCCTCTACGTCTCGAACCGCCCCGAAACGAACGCTTCGAAGGTATAACCCCGAGTCGTGACCCGTGAGATGCATGCTTGCTTGTGTTGTATGAAATGTCTCTCGTGTGTGCTTCGTGCCCGTTCCACCTTTTGTCATGTTCCTCGGTTGCCTCGTCACCGACTCGTGGGAACCCGGCAACGGGATCACCCCATCATCTTGTTCAACTCGTTCACTCCACCTTTTGTTTTGCACCGGTCCCTCACCGAGTTACCGGTACCGATATGATGCCATTGCCTCATTTCGGATCGTTGCCGTGGCACTCTTTTCTTTCCACCACGGTGACAAATGCTTCTTATCTTGTTAATTGACCCCTTTTAATAGAACTTGCATAAAACTTGATCATGTCATCCGCATCATGTTAACAACATTAATATGTGTGTTTGTTGTTGCTTATAATTATTAAACATGCTTATGGGGATTTTCCGGAGATGTTGTTGTTATTCTTCCGGCCTCATTTAAAATGCCTAGATAGTGTAGTTTTATTATGCTTCACCTCTTGCCATGTTAAACAATTAATCTTGTCTTATAAATAACGAGAGTCAATTAAATAATTAAATGTGGTGTTTTGTCAATATGCAACTCGTTGCATATTGATCTCCACTTAACTTGTAGTGTTGTTTGTGCACTTTGCCATGCCATGCATATTAAACCGGACATGCATCATACTTGTTTGTGCATCGTATGCCATGTTTATGATTGTGTGTTTACCGTGTTGTTTCTTTCTTTCCGGTTGCTTCTCTTGTTAGCTTCGGTTCCGTTCCGGAGTTGTGAGGATCCGCTCGACTGTTGCTCCGTCTTCTTCTTGGATCCGTTCTTCTCCCTTGTGGAATCCCAGGCAAGATGACCGAACCCGGATACCATTACTATTTCTGCCTATTGCTAGTAGTTCCGCTCTATAGTTTTGCCTCGATGCCCATGTCTTCTTGTCAGCCTCCTACTTGTAACCAATTGCCATGTTTAACCAACCTACCTACGCAAACCGTTGTTTGGCTAAGTACGCTTCGCTCAGCCCCTCTTATAGCATTGTTAGTTGCAGGTGAAGATTGAAGATGCTTGCTTCATGATGAAGTTTGGTTGGGTTATATCACACTATATAAATGCTTAAAATGAAATCATCTATATACTGGCAGGGTGGAAGGCTAAGCCTTTTGCTTGGTGTTTTGTTCCACTCATGCCGTTAGGATCCGTATAAGCCGGTGTTATGTTCCTTGATTATGCGTTCCTAACACGGTTGGGGTGTATGGGACCCCCTTGATAAACCGCTAAGTGCTAAGTCTTTTCCAGCAAGTCCCAACATTGGTACTATTCGCCTAATAACTAATAAAACATGCATAAGGGTCTTGCAAACCCTCTTTTATTTAATTCAACCCCCCGGGCCAGTGCTCCACATGAGTGTTGGTCCGAACTGGGCAACCTGCGGGGCCACCTCGAGGAAACTCAAGGTTTGGTAAAAACCCGTAGCTTGTCCCATCCGGTCGTGGCCTGAGACGAGATACGCGCGGCTACTATCAGGGTGTCGGCACGCCGGGAGGATTTGCTGGATTAGCCTTACCTTAGTTCGGTTTAACTTGAGCACGGGATTCCGAGAATACTCGGGTCTTCCCAACTATGGAGTTGCGACTCCGCGGATCGTGGGCTTGTGATGGGCCAAGTTGGAACACCCCTGCAGGGTTTGAACTTTCGAAAGCCGTGCCCGCGGTTATGTGGCAGATGGGAGCTTGTTAATTCCGGTTGTAGATAACTTGACACAATGTTTCAATACACTACCAGCGTGTGTACCGTGACTGTCAATTTCCGAATAGGGATTCGGGAGTTGAACACGGTGGGGTTATGTTTGACCGGCTTTAGTTAGGATCACTTCGTGATCATCTTTCGACCGTTGCACTTCTCTTCTCGCTCTCTATTACGTAAGTTAGTGCTAGTTGCTGTTGCAGACTCTTGTTTGTTCCTTCACCTCTCGTTCTTTCTTCAGCCTTATCCTCACCCAAGGTTTAAATAGTCTTGTTACCCGGGAACGGGATTGCTGAGTCCTCTGTGGCTCACAGTTACTTCACCACACCAGATGCAGGTTCAGCCGAGTTTGAAGTAGGAGTTGGATCAGTTCTTCACCCGGGAGTCCGATGAAGCTCGTGGCCGGTTGCTTGTGACGTTTCGACGTTCAGTAGTGGTTTCTACTAGGATTCGATCCTGACCTGTGGCTTTTGTTGTTTTGGTATCTTTCTTTTGGATCTTCACCCGTAGTCGGGTTGTGATGTTTTGAATGATGATTGTTTATGTAATGTATTGTGTGAAGTGGCGAGTGTAAGCCAACTATCTCCTTTTGCAGTTTAATCCCTCTTTTACATGAGTCGTGCAAAGATACCAAACTTGAGATCATTCTAGGATGGATTTATGCCTTTAAGTCGTGCCTCGACACGTAGGAGGTATAACTCCATCCTGGGCATTACACGCCGGGAGGCCGAAGCCGCACGGGAAGTGCGAGCGGAAGACGACCCGCTCGCCCAGCCATGGGGCCGACCTGATCTCCGCCGCCGGCGCTAGGCGCACAGCGACCTTGTCGGCGGGAGGTAGCTTCCGCGACCAGTGGAGGTTGTCGATGTGCTCCTCCAGGACGTCGCTGCAGTCCCACTGGTCGTGGTGGCGGACCGGCGCTGCGGCGGCCATGGTTCAGGCGGCAGCTCGCTGCGGAGTTGGCGAGAGGAGCGGACGGAAGCAAGGAAGAAGAAGAAGAGCGGGGAGGGGCAAGCGTGAGAACGGCGCTAACCCCTCTCCCCCGGCCTACTTATAGGCTCGGGGCGGCGAAGCCGAGGGGGCGGGCGTGGGATCAACTGCTCCACGCCCCGCACGGTCACCACCTTTTGCGCGCCTAATCCGCGCACATTAAATGCGCGTGGGGAGGGCAATCGATTACCCCTACCACACTGGATCTGCGCGCGGACCGAGGCCCTGTAGTGGTGGGCCCCGTCCCACTGTTACGTCCCGTCACGCGCGTGGGCTGGCAGGCCGACGCAACAAGGCAATGATGCGTGGGGAGCCGCCAATGGTTGGCACGGGTACGCGACTGCCAGCTGACCAGGCGGTGCCTTCCCCCCGAAGATTCAAAGACGGAGGTCCGGCTGCCAGCAGCCGGTGTGACGCCCGAAGACCGACGTCCCAGAAGATTCCAGAGATTCAAGATGTTCCGGGTTCTCCCGTGTGTTTCATTTGTGCTTGTGTTATTTATTTTTGCATAAAACTTGATCATGTCATCCGCATCATGTTAACAACATTACAAAATGTGTGAATTGGTGTTGCTTAAAATTGCTAAACATGCATATGGGGTTTTTCCGGGAATTGTTGTTGTTATTTCCGGCCTCATTTAAAATGTCTAAATAGGTAGTTTTTTTTTTTGCTTCACCTCTTGCCATGTTAAAAACATTTAATCTTGTCTTGTAAATAAACGAGAGTCAACTAAATAAATAACATGTGGTGTTTCGTCAATATGCAACTCGTTGCATATTGAGCTCCACTTAACTTGTAGTACTTGTTTGTGCACTTTGCCATTGCCATGCATATTTAAACCGGACATGCATCATACTTGTTTGTGCATCATGCCATGGTTATGATATGTGTGTTTACCGTGTTGTTTGTTTCTTTCCGGTTGCTTCTCTTGTTAGCTTCGGTTTCGTTCCGGAGTTGTGAGGATTCGCTCGACTATGTTGCTCCGTCTACTTCATGGACTTGTTCTTCTCCCTTGCGGAATCCCAGGCAAGATGATCATACCCTTGGATACCTTTACTACCATTGCCATGCTTAGTTGTCTCGATGCTATCGTTACATGTCGCGCTACCCATCTTTTATGTCAGCCTCTCCTTGTTGCCATGAAACCTCCAACCTTTTGACACCTTCCTAGCAAAACCATTGTTTGGCTATGTTACTCGCTTGCTCAGCCCCTCTTATAGCATTGTTAGTTGCAGGTGAAGATGAAGATCGTTCCAGGTGGGAACTTGTTGTTGGTATATCACAATATCTATAATTATTATTAACACACCTATATACTGGGCATGGGTGGAAGGCTTGGCCTTTTGCTCGGTGTTTTGTTCCACTCATGCCACCTTAGGCGTCGATAAACCGGCATTATGTTCCTTGATTTTGCATTCCTTACACGATGGGTGGATGGGGACCCCTTGACAGTTCGACTTTGAATAAAACTCCTCCAGCAAGGCCCAACATTGGTTTTAATTTGCTCATAATAACAACTTAATTATTTAATAAATTGCATAGGGGGTCATGTCCCCGGGTTCTTAATTCTACATAGCAGGGGGGGCCAGTGCTGATGGTGTTGGTCCCAAACGGGGGTTATGCGGGGCCACCACGGGGAAACTCGAGGTTTGGTTTTACCTATAGGATCGCCCATCCGGTTGTGGCCTAAGACGAGATATGCGCGGCTACTATCAGGGTGTCGGCACGCCGGGAGGTCTTGCTGGACTAGTTTTACCATTGTCGAAATGTCTTGTGCACCGGGAAGCCGAGCCTGATCGGATTTCCCTAAGATAAGGGGTGATGATATTATATTTATCACTTCAGCTAATCGTGAGAGCTTGTGATGGGCTAAGTTGGGACACCCCTGCAGGGTTATGATCTTTCGAAAGCCGTGCCCGCGGTTATGTGGCAGATTGGAATTTATTAACTATCTCCTTTTAGAATTTCATCCCTATTTTTACATGAGTCGTGCAAAGATACCAAACTTGAGATCATTCCAGAATGGGCTTATACCTTTAAGTCGTGCCTCGACACGTAGGAGGTATAGTACCATCCTGGGCATTACAGTCGGCCCCCTTAGCGCAGGCCCGGCTGCCAGCAGACGGAACTTTACGGAAGACGGACGAAGGACGCTGGTCCTGCCTAAGGAGGGAAGGTGCTGGAACCCCGCAGCCCTCCAACACTGGCCACGGAGTTGCACCAGCTTCGGGGACTACTGTCAGAGATATTGACCACGGGTGTCCTCATTAACCACCCACGGTATTTCAAGACAATTTTTGGGTCACCTGTTATTCCCCCGGCCGTCTGCTCATCGTGCCGCCTCCTAGGACAGCTTATCCTAGGAGCTGGTTTCCAGCAGACGGCAGGGGCCCAAACAGGCGGCAGCATCACAGCTAGCAGCTAGCAGACGGTCCCACGCCCCTCCCTCGGGATGCGTGCTGGGGGGCCACCACGTAGCTGAGGCATGGCTACAGATGAGTACGCCCTTAGAGAATCTATAAGGGCATGGCTACAGTGAGCGTGTACCTTATGGACATCTCCTAAGCGGCGAATCACTGTAGCCACGCTACTCGTGACCATGCTTCGGTCAGAGGAAGCCACGGTCCTACTACCCGCAGACGGTGGGGCCAGGAGGCGGCTGACCCCACCGGCCAGTGGGTAAGTCATAGACAAGCCACCCTGGCAGGCGGCCAGGGGAGGCGGCCGCCTGGTAACAGACGGCGAATCCTACCCTAGAAGTCTGAACCTAATAAAGACGACAAGACAAGGTGTGGCGGCAGTGTACGGCAGGAGACGGCGGCACTGTAGCCACTACCCCCTGACGATGTTGTCGTCAGCAGAAGCACACCAACAGTAAAAGGCAATCGCATAGGCCCGCAGGCGGCGGGCCCCAGCAGACAGGCGGCGAGGCCGGCATCAGAAGACGCTGACAGCCGGGGGCCACTCCGTTGATTATAATTGTACCCCTGGGGGGTAGGCCTATATAAACCCCCCAGGATCCTCCATGAGGAGGGGTTGGAAGATTTAACCCTTAGAAGAAGAAGAGAGAGAGAGAGAGAGAGAGAGAGAGAGAGAGAGAGAGAGAGAGAGAGAGAGAGAGAAACCCTAGCAACCACCCCCGATCCCTAGAGCGAAGGTAGTGAGCTAGCCTTGTTCATCTTCCTCCTTTAGACGACACAGCTCGAGGAGCAACCTTTTAGCTACCATAGTGACATTAGTCATGACGCGGAGCCCCCGCGGAGCAGGACTAAGGGTGTTATCTCCTCGGAGAGCCCTGAACCTGGGTAAGATCCGTAAGCGTCCTAAGTTCCGCCTTATCCCGCTTCCAGGGCCCGGCGATGCTCTATTATCCCCATGCATGATAAGCCATCCATTGGCATATGTCGCCCCAAAACCCCGACAAATACCTAGTTCAATCTCGTTACCGGCAAGTCTCTTTACTCGTTCCGTAATACATCATCTCGTGACTAACTCATTAGTCATTTGCTTGCAAGGCTTATTATGATGCGTATTACAGAGAGGGCCCAGAGATACCTCTCCAACATTCGGAGTGACAAATCTTATTCTTGATCTATGCCAACACCACGAACACTTTCGGAGACACCTGTAGAGCATCTTTATAATCACCCAGTTACGTTGTGACATTTGATAGCACACTAGGTGTTCCTCCGGTATTCGGAAGTTGCATAATCTCATAGTCATAGGAACATGCGTAAGTCATGAAGAAAGCAATAGCAGTAAAACTAATCGATCAAGTGCTAAGCTAATGGAATGGGCCAAGTCAATCACATCATTCACCAATGATGTGATCTCGTTAATCAAATGACAACTCATGTCTATGGCTAGGAAACATAACCATCTTTGATTCAACGAGCTAGTCAAGTAGAGGCATACTAGTGACACTTTGTTTGTCTATATATTCACACATGTATTATGTTTCCAGTTAATACAATTCTAGCATGAATAATAAACATTTATCATAATATAAGGAAATACAAATAACAACTTTATTATTGTCTCTAGGGCATATTTCCTTCAAATACTACCAGGACTAAGTTCATGATAAATCAAAGTTTAATTAATCATATTACTAAAGAACTCCCACTTAGATAGACATCCCTCTAGTCATCTAAATGATCACGTGATCCAAATCAACTAAACCATGTCTGATCATCACGTGAGATGGAGTAGTTTTCAATGGTGGACATCTTATGTTGATCATATCTACTATATGATTCACGCTCGACCTTTCGGTCTCCAGTGTTCCGGGGCCATGTCTGTACATGCTAGGCTCATCAAGTTCAACCCGAGTATTTTGCATGTGCAAAACTGTCTTACACCCATTGTATTTGAACGTAGAGCTTATCACACCCGGTCATAATGTGGTGTCTCGGCACGACGAACTTTCGCAACGGTGCATACTCAGGGAGAACACTTATACCTTGAAATTTTATAAGGGATCATCTTATAATGCTACCGCCGTACTAAGCAAAATAAGAAGCATAATAAGATAAACATCACATGCAATCAAAATATGTGACATGATATGGCCATCATCATCTTGTGCTTTTGATCTCCATCTCCAAAGCATCATCATGATCTTCATCGTCATCGGCTAGACACCATGATCTTCATCGTAGTGTCGTGGTCGGCTCGCCAACTATTGCTACTACTATTATCGCTAACTCATAGTGATAAAGTAAAGCAATTACATGGCCTTCGCAATTCTTACAATAAAGAGACAACCATAAGGCTCCTGCCAGTTGCCGATAATTTACAAAACATGATCATCTCATACAATAACGTATAACTCATCATGTCTTGACCATATCACATCACAACATGCCCTGCAAAAACAAGTTAGACGTCCTCTACTTTTTTGTTGCAAGTTTTACGAGGCTGCTACGGGCTTAGCAAGAACCGTTCTTACCTACGCATACAAAAACCACAACGATTTTTTGTCAAGTGTGTTGTTTTAACCTTCACAAGGACCGGGCGTAGCCACACTCGATTCAACTAAAGTTGGAGAAACTGACACCCTTCAGCCACCTGTGTGCGAAGCATGTTGGTAGAACCAGTCTCGCGTAAGCGTACGCGTAATGTCGGTCCGGGCCGCTTCATCCAACAATACCGCCGAATCAAAGTATGACATGCTGGTAAGCAGTATGACTATTATCGCCCACAACTCATTGTGTTCTACTCGTACATATCATCTACGCATAGACCTGGCTCGTGATGCCACTATTGGGGAACATAGTATTTCAAAAATTTCCCACGATCACGCAAGATCTATCTAGGAGAAGCATAGCAACGAGCAGGGAGAGTGTGTCTATGTACCCTCGTAGACCAAAAGCGGAAGCATCTAGTGACGCGGTTGATGTAGTCGAACGTCTTCGTGATCCAACTGATCCAAGCACCGAACGTACGGCACCTACGTGTTCAGCACATGTTTAGCTCGATGATGTCCCATGTGCTCTTGATCCAGTTGAGCGTCTGATACGTCCAAAACGTATCTATAATTTCTGCTTGCTCCATGCCTCTTTTGGGTGATATTGCTATGATATTTATACACTTCCATACACTTTTGATCATATTTGGACTAACCTATTAAATCAGTGCACCCCAGTGCCAGTTTCTGTTTTCTGCTGTTTTTGTATTTCAGGTTTTCCCATTACGAGAACTGCCCGAAAAATCCTGGAAAAATTATATAAAAAATCATCGTTCCGGAAGCTTCCTTGCGGCCAAAGTAGGGCCAGAGGGGGGCCACAGGGGCTCCAGGCGGCCTGCCCATGCGGCCCCCCTCCTGGCCGCGCCGGGGGGGGGGGGGCGCCTGGGCCCCCCAGGCCTCCGCTGATGCCCCCCTTTGGCATATATTTACACCGCGTCGCAAAAACCCTGATTCTAGACCCCTTTTCTCCAGACGCAATCCCGATCTCCGCAGCCATCGCCATCAAGCTTCGGGGGACCAGAATTCCTGTGCCGGCACCCTGCCGGGACGGGGAAGTGCCCCCGGATTCATCTCCATCGACGTTTCTTCCTCCCTCCATGATGCGGGAGTAGTTCCTCCTCGGGGCTGAGGTTTCTACCAGTAGCTATGTGGTCAATTCTCTCTCCCATGATGTGATCTTCGTTGTGATCATAGGCTATGTTAATCTAGGGTGATCCCATGATATCTCCCCTTCCTCTATGTATTGGATTGATGTAGTCACTTGTCTTTATCTAGTATAATCCCCGAGACCAAGGTGACAGCGGTCTATTGGACATGGATTAGAAAAATATTTTCATGAGTGATTTCCTCTCTTGTGTGTTGATTGAAGATTGAGAGTCTCTTGGTGCTTGTCTTTGACTATCCTTTAGATATGTTGTGGTGATTGTGGGACTCTCTTTGGATGGCCGCGGTGACATTGGGAAATCCTTAGATTGAGAACTATGAACTTTGAGGTGTGCTATTGTAGCCCCTACATAATTCTCGTCCTCTCTTGACCACGAAGGAATGACCTCCGGGTGCGTCTCCATTGCATGTTTTATGGGAAATATCATGTGATTCGATTATGTTAATGTTGTTGGGAGTTGCCACTAGTGAAAGTATGAAGCCTAGGCCTTGTTTCCACCATTGCAATACCATTTGTGCTCACGTTTACCACTTGTTTGCTTGCTGCACTTTTTATTACAGATTTATATTACTTTGTTTTGCCATCCATATCACTTGCCATTTAACATCTCTTCGCCGAACTAGTGCACCTATACATCTAACAAGTGTATTAGGTGTGTTGGGGACACAAGAGACTTCTTGTATCTTAGTTGCAGGGTTGCTTGAGAGAGACCATCTTCAACCTCTACTTCCCTGAGTTCGATAAACCTTAGGTCATCCACTTGAGGGGAATTGCTGCTATCCTACAAACCTCTGCGCTTGGAGGCCCAACATAGTCTACAAGAGTAGAAGCGTGTGTAGACAACAAGCTATTTCTGGCGCCGTTGCCGGGGAGGTGAGTGCTTGAAGGTATATCTTTAGATCTTGCAATTAAATCTTTTTGTTTCTTGTTTTTATTTTCACTAGTTTTGCTTAATGGAAAACAACAAAAATATGAGAGAGCTTTATAAGCTCTACCTTGAACTTGGACAGGATGTGTTCGAAGAGAAAATTAAAAAACCTTTGGAACTTTATTTGCATAACAATCATGATGGTGGTGATGTTATTAGTATGTTTCTATTTAATATCAATATTGCTAATGACATGGAAAGCTCTAAGCTTGGGGATGACACGTTTGATGAACATGATATTTTTAGTCCCCCAACTTTTGAGGAGAAAATTTACTTTGATGAAACTATGCCTCCTATATATGATGATTACAATGATGAATATGATATTTTCAGTCCACCTACTATTGAGGATAAAATTTATTATGATTATGATATGCCTCCTAAATACGATGATTAGCATGATGATTATGATAGTCTTACTCTCACTATTCCTAATAAGAAAGATTTTGCTTATATGAAGAGTAATGACACTTTTATGCTTTTGGATCATGGAAATAATGCCTTATGTGATGTTATATTGTTGAGTTCATCCATGATGCCACTGAAATTTATAATGAGAGAGGGAGACATGGTTCTAAATATCTTAATAATAAGAAGTTTCCTCTCTTTATGGTGAATATTTTGAAGCTGCACTTGTTTTGTCTTCCTATGCTTATTGCTTTGGGCTTCAATGAATTATTCTATTGCAATATTCCTATGCATAGGAAGTATGTTAGACTTAAATGTGTTTGGTATTTGCTTCTTGATGCTCTCTTTTGTTGTTCAACTCTTATTCCTACGAGAGCATCATTAAAGTCTTAAGCCTATCTTTATGGCTATAAAGAAAGAGCTCTAGGGAGACAACCCTTGTTATCTTTGCTTTCAGTTTGTTCTTTCAGTTTTTAGTGGTCTTGATGTTTGTTACTACTGTAGCAACATCATTGTATCTTTATTTTTCAGCTTTGTGCCAAGTTTAGCCTCCGGTTGCAAGAAAGTTCAAAAGTTGTGACGTGCAGTCCAGAAAACAGATTCTGTCCTTGGACAGAAAAATTCGTATAAAATCACCAGATCATCTTTTTGATCTGAATTTTTTCGACAGCGTGCTCTATACAATTGGCTTTCGGGCGTCTGTTCTGAGTTTTTTGATTAGAGGTGCAGAAGTGCCCCGAAAAAATCATTTACTACCTCCTGGTCTGTTTTTCACGGATTATGTCCTGTTTTGCCTTTTCTTCATTTTGCAAACCTTCAGCTTGCTTTTTCTTTGCAAAAACCTTTTGGCAATCTTGAGAAACAGTAGACCTTCAATAATATCCTTATTTCCATCAAGGAACAATTATTTTATTATGGGTACTAACCTCGCTAATCAGTTTATGATGAGTTATGTATGAAGGGAGTTTTCAAGTGTGCGAGGGAAGATGATAAAAAGATTCAGGAGTGTCAAACGCTCAAGCTTGGGGATGCCCCCATGCACCCCCAAGAAATATTCAAGGAGACTCAAGCGTCTAAGCTTGGGGATGCCCCCGTGCATCCCCTTCTCCATCAACATTATCAGTTCGTCTTTCGTTCCACTATATTTTTATCACTTCATGTATTATGTGCTATGCTTGGAGCGTCTTGCTTTTAGTTTCCTTTTTAGTTTTCTTTAGCTTTTCATAACGAGTCGGAACTCAGCTTTCTTTGTGTGGGAGAGAAACACGCTCCACTTCTACCTAGAACATAACATAGAATTTTCATGTCTATCTTTGTTCTGTGTGTTCTTTGTCTTTCAATAGCTACTATCATGCTTAGCTCTTAGTTTTCATGCTTATCTTTTTAAAGAGCTTTTGTTTAGTTGGTTGCTTGAATTCTCTTTAGTTATCATGCTTATCTTATTAAGAGAGTTTGCTTCTGTTGCATTGGTTGATATGTCTATGATAAAAATGCTACGTGCATAATGGCGCTTAGTAATTCATGTTTTCTTATGGTTAGTCTCAAATAGCTGGGGGGGGGGTCCCAATGTGTTATTGGAGTACCAACATGATTTGTTTGCTTATGATGTGGTATGGTTTAGTAATATCTTCCTTCAAGAATTTATTTTGATTGACTTGGCGTATGCTCACGCATATTTAAGACTGTAAAGAAAGTCTGTCAAGCCTTGATGATCTTTTATTTCTGAGTAGCGATATAACTTCCATGCCTAATTCAATGTTGCTTTGTCGCTCTGCATGATTATGACCGTCATTGCTCTCTTAGTTGGTCGCTCCCAGTCTTTTGCTAACCTTCGCCTGTACTAAGCGGACTAACTGCTTGTGCATCCAAAATCTTTTAAACCAGTTATGCCATATGAGTCCACCATACCTTCCTATACATGGTATTTACCTGCCATTCCTAACGAAGACTTTCATGTGCCATCTCGAAATTATTCAAAAAAATGCATTTCTGTTTTGTGCCCCTGTTTTAGCTCATGAGGAAGTAGTAGTTAATTCATGATCTTTTTAAGTTGGACAAGCTTCACCCCGGGATTGCATGTATAATGTGCAAACCCATAATACGAGAAGGAACTGGCAATGAGTGCGCCCGGCTCAAAATTAATATAACAAACAAACCCTCCTTCACGCTTTGTTCATGAGAAATCAGAAAACTTTGGCAGTGATAAACAAAGGAGATTAAGAGGATGTGATCGTCCTCATTCGGGAGCCGTTCCTCGAAACTTGTCCATCTCAAAAAGTAATTCAGTTATCTGCTAGCATTCGTTGACGAAACATGTATATTCAAAAAAATAATTATTACCTCTGTTTTTTAAAACCAAGAGCTCTGGTACATGTTTTGTCTTTGCTTCCGACCACGGGTTTTCAACCTTGCCAACAAAAGCCACGGTTCAAGAGTATCCACCTTCTTTTTAAAGCACCAACTATTGAGAGCATGATTGTCATTCTGAGTGTAATGTGCATTGTCCCAAAGTAGCATTGTCTTTTGCATGATTATGATATCGTTTATTCTGAAATCATTGTTTCTAGTCATCACTTAAAACTTGGAGGTGCCCCTGCATTTATGTTTTGCTTCACTAAAGGGGGCAAGCGAGATATCACTTTATCATATTTGCACACCATGCTCATTACAAATCTATTTGATGTTTCAGTATCATATTGTAAAACTTTCAGTTCTTTGTGATTTTCTCATGAGGCAACTTAATTACTACAGATTCATTGTCTCAGTAAGCTTTTGTCATATGACTATGAAAAAGTCCTATATGGTTAATAGCATGTCACCACAGAAATTATTCTTGTTATCATTTACCTACTCGAGGACGAGCAGGAATTAAGCTTGGGGATGTTGATACGTCCAAAACATATCTATAATTTCTTCTTGCTCCATGCCTCTTTTGGGTGATATTGCTATGATATTTATACACTTCCATACACTTTTGATCATATTTGGACTAACCTATTAACTCAGTGCACCCCAGTGCCAGTTTCTGTTTTCTGCTGTTTTTGTATTTCAGGTTTTCCCATTACGAGAACTGCCCGAAAAATCCCGGAAAAATTATACAAAAAATCAGCGTTCCGGAAGATTCCTTGCGGCCAAAGTAGGGCCAGAGGGGGGCCACAGGGGCTCCAGGCGGCCTGCCCACGCGGCCCCCCTCCTGGCCGCGCCGAGGGGGCGCCTGGGCCCCCCAGGCCTCCGCTGATGCCCCCCTTTGGCATATATTTACACCGCATCGCAGAAACCCTGATTCCAGACCCCTTTTCTCCAGACGCAATCCCGATCTCCGCCGCCATCGCCATCAAGCTTCGGGGGACCAGAATTCCTATGCCGGCACCCTGCCGGGACGGGGAAGTGCCCCCGGATTCATCTCCATCGACGTTGCTTCCTCCCTCCATGATGCGGGAGTAGTTCCTCCTCGGGGCTGAGGTTTCTACCAGTAGCTATGTGGTCAATTCTCTCTCCCATGATGTGATCTTCGTTGTGATCATAGGCTATGTTAATCTAGGGTGATCCCATGATATTTCCCCTTCCTCTATGTATTGGATTGATGTACTCACTTGTCTTTATCTAGTATAATCCCCGAGACCAAGGTGACAGCGGTCTATTGGACATGGATTAGAAAAATATTTTCATGAGTGATTTCCTCTCTTGTGTGTTGATTGAAGATTGAGAGTCTCTTGGTGCTTGTCTTTGACTATCCTTTAGATATGTTGTGGTGATTTTGGGACTCTCTTTGGATGGCCGCGGTGACATTGGGAAATCCCTAGATTGAGAACTATGAACTTTGAGGTGTGCTTTTGTAGCCCTACATAATTCTCGTCCTCTCTTGACCATGAAGGAATGACCTCCGGGTGAGTCTCCATTGCATTTTTTATGGGAAATATCATGTGATTCGATTATGTTAATGTTGTTGGGAGTTGCCACTAGTGAAAGTATGAAGCCTAGGCCTTGTTTCCACCATTGCAATACCATTTGTGCTCACGTTTACCACTTGTTTGCTTGCTGCACTTTTTATTACAGATTTGTATTACTTTGTTTTGCCATCCATATCACTTGCCATTTAACATCTCTTCGCCGAACTAGTGCACCTATACATCTAACAAGTGTATTAGGTGTGTTGGGGACACAAGAGACTTCTTGTATCTTAGTTGCAGGGTTGCTTGAGAGAGACCATCTTCAACCTCTACTTCCCTGAGTTCGATAAACCTTAGGTCATCCACTTGAGGGAAATTACTGTTGTCCTACAAACCTTTGCGCTTGGAGGCCCAACATAGTCTACAAGAGTAGAAGCGTGTGTAGACATCAGCGTCACGGGAGAGTTTCGTCAGCACGACGGCGTGGTGACGGTGATGATGAAGCTACCAACGCAGGGCTTCGCCTAAGCACTGCAATGATATGACCGAGGTGTGTATATGTGGAGAGGGGCACCGCACTTGGCTAAAATCTAGTAGGATTCCACCTCCCACATGGGATAGGAAAAGGGAAAGGGAGAAGGAGAAGGAAGGAAGGGGGCGCCCCATTTCTGTCGTGGAATTGTCACGGCAGATGTCCTAGTGTGAGGACTTAGTCGTGAGGCCAACGCATTTATGTGGTAGCTTGAGAGGGGTTGAGCGGAATCGAGAGACGCAACACAAGACAAGGATTTAGACAGCTTCGGGCCCCGGGAAACATCATCCGGTAATAGCCCTACATGTTGTTTGAGGCTTTGTCGCTCTGCATGCTTATGACCGTCATTGCTTTTTTAGTTGGTCGCTCCCAGTCTTTTGCTAACCTCTACCTGTACTAAGCGGACTGACTGCTTGTGCATCCAAAATCCTTCAAACCAGTTATGCCATATGAGTCCACCATACCTTCCTATACATGGTATTTACCTGCCATTCCTAACGAAGACTTTCATGTGCCATCTCGAAATTATTCAAAAAAGCATTTCTCTTTTGTGCCTCTGTTTTAGTTCATGAGGAAGTAGTAGTTAATTCATGATCTTTTTAAGTTGGACAAGCTTCACCCCGGGATTGCATGTCTAATGTGCAAACCCATAATACGAGAAGGAACTGGCAAAGAGTGCGCCCGGCTCAAAATTAATATAACAAACAAACCCTCCTTCACGCTTTGTTCATGAGAAATCAGAAAACTTTGGCAGTGATAAACAAAGGAGATTAAGTGGATGTGATCGTCCTCATTCGGGAGCCGTTCCTCGAAACTTCTCCATCTCAAGAAGTGATTGAGTTGTCTGCTAGCATTCGTTGACGAAACATGCATATCCAAAAAAATAATTATTACCTCTGTTTTTAAAAACCAAGAGCTCTGGTACATGTTTTGTCTTTGTTTCCGACCACGGGTTTTCAACTTTGCCAACAAAAGCCACGGTTCGAGAGTCTCCACCTTCTTTTAAAGCACCAACTATTGAGAGCATGATTGTCATTCTGAGTGTAATGTGCATTGTCCCAAAGTAGCATTGTCTTTTGCATGATTATGGTATCGTTTATTCTGAAATTCTTGTACCTAGTCATCACTTAAACCTTGGAGGTGCCCCTGCATTTATGTTTTGCTTCACTTAAGGGGGCAAGCGAGATACCACTTTATCATATTGGCACACCATGCTCATTACAAATCTATTTGATGTTTCAGTATCATATTGTAAAACTTTCAGTTCTTTGTGATTTTCTCATAAGGCAACTTAATTACTATAGATTCATTGTCTCAGTAAGCTTTTGTCATATGACTATGAAAAGTCCTATATGGTTAATAGCATGTCACCACAGAAATTATTCTTGTTATCATTTACCTACTCGAGGACGAGCAGGAATTAAGCTTGGGGATGTTGATACATCCAAAACGTATCTATAATTTCTGCTTGCTCCATGCCTCTTTTGGGTAGTATTGCTATGATATTTATACACTTCCATACACTTTTGATCATATTTGGACTAACCTATTAACTCAGTGCACCCCAGTGCCAGTTTCTGTTTTCTGCTGTTTTTGAATTTCAGGTTTTCCCGTCACGAAAACTGCCAGAAAAATCCCGGAAAAATTATATAAAAAATCAGCGTTCCGGAAGCTTCCACACGGACGAAGTAGGGCCGGAGGGGGGCCACCAGGGCTCCAGGCGCCCTGGTGGCGCGGCCCCCCTCCTGGCCGCGCCGGGGGGCGCCTGGGCCCCCCAGGCCTCCGCTGATGCCCCCCTTTGGCATATATTTAACACGCGTCCCGAAACCCTCGAGGACGGAACCCTTTTTCGCGATCTCATCTCTGTTTCGCCCGCCGCCGCGCTTCCAAGATCGGGAGCACCAGGAGAACCCTTCCCGGCACCCTGCCGGAGGGGAGGATCACCACCGGGAGCCTCTCCACCACCATGGATGCCTCCCGGATGAGTTGTGAGTAGTCTCCCTTGGACCATGGGTCCATGACCAGTAGCTATGTGATGTTCTCCTCCCCTTCTTGTGCTTCACTAATTAGACCTCGTGAGCTGCCCTACATGATCGAGGCACATATGTAATCCTTATGCGGTTGCTATGTTGAGTTTGCTGGGATCCGATGGATTGTTAGATTATGTTCAGATTGTGTTTGAGTAATATATTTGATTTACCTCTTTTATATTTATGTTCGTAAGTAATTCTTGCATGTTCTCCGTTGCTATTTATTGCTTTGGCCAAGTAGTAGGTAGTCACTCCAAGAGGGAACGTTATGCTTGATTGTGGGTTCATGCCCCTCGATGACTAGCTTGAGTGACAGAAACATGAGTATAGGGGATGTGTTGTTGCCACAAGGGGGAAAACAACGGTGCTTGTACTCGCGGGTACAAGGATTGTTTACTTTACGCAAAGTTCTTTTAATGCAGCTGTCTGTTGCTTTGAGTTTACACTATGGGTGGGACTCGCAACTTAATACCAGCGAGATGTTCTGGATAGATATCTCAAGGTGGATGATTAGTAGTAGATGCAGATGGATTTCGGTCTACTTACCTTGGCGTACCGCCCATGCTTTGAACCTCTACCTTTCTTGCAACATAGTTAGCATTGGTTTGCGCACATAATTCTGTCAATTGCCCAGCTGTAATTCGTTTACCTCACATAGCTGTTTTATCGTCTTTTGGGAGAGAGACATCTCTAGTGAACATCATGGGACCCCGGTCCATATTACCATCACTGATCACATCCGCTATTTATTTTCCGCTTTTACTTACTAGTTGCAGCAATACCTATCACTATTATCTCTTGCATTTGATCCTTTGTAAACGACAAGGCCGGAGGGATTGACAACCTCTCTGTACTCGTTGGGAGCAAAGTTATTTGTATCCGTGTGCAGGTCCAAGTTGATTGCTAAGTATCTGGCGCCGTTAGCAGTTGACACCTTCTTGTTGAACCTTGGAGTCTCAGGGGAAATCGATCCTTGGTATCTTTGCCAAGGGAAAACTTCCGCTACACTGCATCTCAAACCTTCCACTTGGGGTAACCAACGAGGGGCGAGAAGCCATCAGTGGCCCGATTGCGGCCCAACACTACAGAGGGCCCAGCCCACCTCCTCACCTCGCTGTCTTCCTTGCGCCTTCTGGCAAAGTGCATGGCGCGCGCACAGCCGAGCCGCGGCCATCTCCTGCTAGCCACGCAGCCGCTTCATCTCGTCCTGATCCGCCCCTAGGATGCCCCTCGGCCCCTGCACCTCTTCTCTCTCTCCCCTGGGCCTCTTCTCCTCCCCTGGCTCTCTCTTCCACGTAGCCTGAGCGCAACCGTCGCCGCCGTCCACTGCCACTTCGTCCACCGACCATCCCTCGCCACACGACCGCGTCCAAACGCTCCACCACGCAGTATTTGTCGTCCATGCCAAGCCACGCGACCCAGCGAGCCTTGCATCGTCGTCCCTGACTCCTTCTTCAACCTTCATCCACCGGCGAAGAACCCAAGCTCGCCGACGAACCAGAGCCTTCCCGAGCATGCTAAGAACGGCTACGACATCCTTGTGAGCTATCGGTTCTTTGCCCTCTATTTATACTCTGGATTCATCGCCATAGCCTTCGAATCCATGAAGACCAAAAGCTCATCGCCGCCTAGCTCGTCGCCGACGATGCCCTGCTGACCTTCTGGACTCGTGCGTATGATCAACACACTCGTGAGCTCGCGTAGGTGTTGTAGATATCAAGAGGCGGGCGTTTACGCGATTTGACAGGAAACTCCGTCGAGGACGAACTCCGGCCGCCGCCACGAGCTCGCTTCCGGTGAGCTCCGGCCACCCCTCACTCTCCCGTTGGCTCCCCTGGATGCGCACGGGCACGAGCTACCTACTGGTGCCCTCGACGCCTCGATCCGTCGCCTCTGGTGCAACCCCGGCAGACCCACGCCGTCGGCCGTGGTCGTCGCCGGCTAACCTCCGGCCAGCTTATGTGGTCTAATTAGTTTAGGCACTAATGACACCCTGGTTACTGACAGTGGGCCCCGGGCCCCTATTAGTTACAGTTAAGATTAGTTTTAACCTTAATTAACCTCGGAGTCACTGACTGATGGGTCCCACGCGTCAGGTTTGACCCTGGCCCGCCCAGTTGACCAGATGACGTCACCCTGACGCTTTGCTGACGCAGTAATACATTTTATGGATTTGGTTTAATTTTAAATAGCTAGGAAATTCTATAAAATGTTTAAAACTTCAAAAATTCATATAAAATCAACCGTAGCTCGGATTGAAATTATTTATATACGAAAAATTATCAAAAAAAATTGAAGAATATGTTTATGGCATTTTCATGCGTGTTGGAACAACTTATAGTTGCTGAATTGGACAAATCAAATAAATGGCATTTGAAATGCCTTATATGGAGTTTAAATTTGAACCCTTGGTTCAAATCAACTTCATTTAATCCTTTAGCAATTGCATTAGATCAATCAATAGCATGTTGCCCATGTCATTATCATGCATCATATTGTTGCATCGCATTGCTTGTTTTCCTTCTCTGTTTTCTGGTATTGTTCCCTCTCAGTGGACGTTGTACCGGCGTTGTGATCGTTGACACCGATGAAGAGCTATGCTATCTTCAGAAGTGATAGGAAAGCACCCCCTTTGAACATTCCGATACAAACCCATCCTCTTGCTCCTGCTCTCTTTTACTGCATTAGGACAACAACGTTTCACCTCTATTTGCTACAGTAGTTGAACCCCTTTTCCTCTGCATGACCTGTCATTGCCATAGTAAATAGTTGAAACCCAGTAGCGTGAGTAGGAGTCGTTTGAGCCATGATGTACCTACTCTTTCATGCTTGCTTGTTATGCATGCTATGCTTAGAGTTGTGTCAAGTATGATTCATCTGGGATGTATTGGAATGGAGGTGAACATGTCCTACTATTGAGAGCTAACTGTGTGAACACGATTTGGTAAAAGTAGCGATGAGAGGCCATGTAGGAGTACATGGTCGATTGTCTCATTGAAACCGTCATCACGAACTGAGTTTCGTGTTTGTGATCCAAGACAGTTACTACCACACATTGGGTTCCGGTAACTCGAACCCTCTCGGCTTATTAGTTGCCTTGATCTCTGTCTAGGAGTTGCAACTAGTTTCTAGTGTTTGTAGGATATGTGTTTGTGATAGCCTGGCTTATTAGGGATGATAGACTACTTCATATCAATAAGGAATTCCTTCTTTTCCGGGAGCCCATTCGGATAGAACTCCAAAGTTAAGCGTGCTCATCTTGGAGTAATTTCAGGATGGGTGACCGACTAGGAAGTTGCTCCCGGGTGCGCACGAGTGAGGACAAAGTGCGCAGAAAAGACTAGTATTGATCTGTGGGGCCAGTCTAGATCCCACCAGGAGTAACGACCACCGGCGGGTGTGTCCGGGGCGTTACAAGTTGGTATCAGAGCCGACCCTCGCGGTTACACGGATGTTTGCGGACAGGTGCTCGGTCATGTTATTCATGACGTTTGTGACCCGTCGTGGCACACGGCATGGCACATGTATCGGACTTGATGCACAGACGTTTGTGCCAAGAGGGAACGTTCATGTGGCCCAACGAGGACGTTGGTTCCTCCGAGTGGGGGTGTATGTGATAGCCTGGCTTATTAGGGATGATAGACTACTTATATCAATAAGGAATTCCTTCTTTTCCGGGAGCCAATTCGGATAGAACTCCAAAGTTAAGTGTGCTCATCTTGGAGTAATTTCAGGATGGGTAACCGGCCGAGAAGTTGCTCCCGGGTGCGCACGAGTGAGGACAAAGTGCGCAGAAAAGACTAGTACTGATCTGTCGGGCCAGTCTAGATCCCGCTAGGAGTAACGACCACCAGCGGGTGTGTCCGGGGCGTTACACAGATAATCATCAAAGGGAAGATAGATAAGTGACAACTAATTCCAACAAGAGTGAATAGTGTTACTTTGCTCCATGATGAAATAGAGCCCCCCTAGATGTATGCAGGGAAAAAGATATGAGATTAATTCTCCTGCAAGTATTGAAGTATTCAAAGGAAATTTCCATCATTCGAGACAATGATTCACACTGATGACATATAATCCATCAAGATCGTAGTGTTATCATTCATAACTTCGGATAACAATTCCACCTGCAAAACAAATGCTTCGAGAGAGATAGTGCAGCAGGAGGGGTTATTAACATTACAGCACAGAAGTTTTACAACTTAGAGCAGATAAGCTTAAACCAGAAGTTGCAAACACGCACGAAATTAAACCAAACAAGTACAAAAAGCAAAGCTATCGAGACTCAATGTAATTCCCCCCCTTTTGTCAACTAGTGTCAAAAAGTTGAAGAATAACATGAGTGCGAAAGCGCAGAAATTGGTTCACTCGGTGGCATTGCCAGAAGAACTGTCTGAGGTGATTTCGTCTTCAGAAGTGACTGGATTAGCTTCGTATTCAGTAGCAGTGGATTTTCCTTCAGGGATAACAACTTGGGGCTGAGAGGACGAAGACATATTTGGGGAAGCCACATGAGGAACACGGGATAGCACATTGCCTTTGGTAGGTTTCTCCGTCGGTGAGGTGGCTTCAGATTTCTCAAGCACTTTGCGAAGCTTGAGATGCAGAAGATATGTGGTTGGCTCACGACCAGCAATAGGAGGGGTAATTCGATCTTCGAAATCTTCAATAGGGAATCATTTGTCAATGTAACCATAGAGCTCTTGGAGATTGACATTCATGAGTTGTTTCTCGGTAAAGAACTTGCGAAGCAATTTCCGGAGCCTCTTCTTGTTTTCATCTGCAATCAGATGCATGATTCTGGTGCGATTGTTGAGAGCATTGAGTTCGGAGGCGATATGTTCTTTTTCGCGTCGATCATCAGCGATGTGCTGCAGCAGCAGTTGTTATGTACGCAAACTAACTTCAAGTTGCGATGGAGGTTGAGGCAAAATCTTCCAGTCGCGCTGAGGGAGACGTGGCCCGTCGAATTTCTTGTGATAATCGTGAGAGCTTGACGCGGGCGATTTACCTGAAGAAATATCTTCCATGATTTGCAAGGTATCATGAATAGGAGGTATGAAGATTTCATGACTTTCCTTCGCCAGATACACTATGCGCATAGCTTGATCAATAACTTTTCGGATCCATGGCACAAAACTTTGATGCAGAAAGGATGTTGAGCAGAATCCTTCGGAATACGCGGAAACATGTCCTCAACATCAAAGATATACTGCTCAGAGATTGCATAGATAACATTCCGAAGAACATTTGAGATGGACTTATCTGGATTCATCCCAGTCATAGGGAAAATAGTGCAAGAGAGCATACGAAATAGCGTCTGATTCTCGAATGGTAAGTGCTTAGGACGGGGAGGGCCACTGTAGTGACGGATCTTTTCTTGATCCATAGTGCATCATCTGATATGACATCAATGTTGTGCAACCGAATTTCAGTGTTACCATGCTCAAAGCGAGGGAAATGGAACCGCGAGACAAAATCTGTTGAAGTGCTTCTGATGCGTTTTCCTTCGGTCATCCACTCCATAATCCATTTTGAGCTGGCGGATTCATCACCGGAGATATACAAAGTATCATAGAACTGAAGAATAATTTCTCTGTTCCAAGGATGCTCGAATTCGAATATCTTGGTGAGGCAGAAATCATCCAGATCTTGTAGCAACTGATTGAAGCAGCCAATATTGCGCATAACAGGGATGACACCCACAAAGATTGAGGTGGCTCCGATAATACTTTGGCCTATTCACGGGTAAGCAGCCCCCTTAGAATGCCATTCGAAACCTAGTACACATTTAAAGCAGTGAGCCACATGATGATTTTAGCCTGACACTGTGACCACTCATAATGACTCAGTTTCAGAGTAGTAGCGAAGTCAATCAACTAAAATTTCCTAAACTCATGAGGTTTTTGGGTTGTTAGGAAACGAGGTAGTTTTTATTAAGCTTAATCCAGATTAGCATCATCGCAAGTTCACTCACATGGAAAATCAGATACGACAGGGTAGAAATATCTAACATATACGCATATGGACCCAAAGCACATGCCAATATATAGAGAGGTTCGGAACATATGATTTCACCGCAAACTCCGGCTCAATAGCTTCATCGGGCATGGTGGTGAAGATGAGGTGGTCTTCCTCCATAGAGGC
Organism: Secale cereale; assembly: GCA_902687465.1. Lineage (NCBI taxonomy): Eukaryota > Viridiplantae > Streptophyta > Magnoliopsida > Poales > Poaceae > Secale > Secale cereale. The sequence continues at coordinate 582,531,862 of LR738709.1, forward strand.
AGCAAGCAAATGATCGTCGAGGATAGTGGCGGAGACGGGGGGGCATCAAGGGCCTTGCCCCTCTGTCATTAGTAATTTGTTGTTAATTTTTCTATGAACAATGCTTGTTTATGATTATTTGATGCTAAAAACTTGTTTTCTCAATGTTTGGGCCTCCCTAACCTGGCTTAACATCATTTTGCCCTCCCAATCATTTTATCTGGCTCCGCCACTAGTCGAGAATGTAGTCAAACTTGAGTAAGCAATCCTACAGAGACGCTTACAAAAATATCATATCGCTCCTGACCCCATGCAGATCCGCAAGGGCACGGCTTCGAGGGCCTGCTTTCTTGCGCGGCAATGCACACAGTCGTTGGGGTGGAAGTGGGCCAGCTTGTGTGTTCTCTCTGATGTTGTATGTCTGTTCTTTGTAGTCTCTCTCGTGTAGTTTCTTCACATAGAGAGGACACACGGGTAAGTGAAGACATGGAACTAACCGATGGTGAAAGAAATCTCTGGATGCAAAACGTGTCCACAACGAGCTTAAGTATTGTACATACACCCAGAGCTGCCTAGCGGTGCATTGCCAAGCAAAAAAAAGTTATTTCAACAAGACACATAACATTAGACCGAATTGGAACTTGAACTCGGTTCATGAAACGTGCTGCGCACCATTGCCTAGAGTGTGTGAGTTTGTGTTACTGTTTTTTCTCATGATATGAGGAGTGATAGAACAACTCACCTTATATATTGATGCTGCCCTTTCTCAACTAGAAGTACGGAGTACTACTTAAATAAAGAGGTAGTATCGCGGGGAGTCATTGAACTTGGGCTTGATGCTTAATTTGGTTCTAAAACTTGCAAAGTACGGATTTGTGATCACCTAACTTGTTTCATCGTGCAAATATGGTGCTTTCTACCGTATTCGGTGTATCGCCTGCACATGTGGCGTACCAGCGCCGCATAGAGCCACCTGCTAGTGACTAGAAGCAATTTTTTGCACATAACACACATGCATATTATTTATTTATACATACAAAATTCCTTAAATAATTTTTTTAAATGCACCAAGTGAGATTCGACCACATGATCTGCTAGCAATTGACTCCCATAGATATACACCAGACCAACCATGCTAGCATTAAAATTGCACAACTAGAATTTATATATCCTGGAAATTAATGTACAGATTATTTTAGATTCCAAATTGGTATAAACTAAAAAAGGGGAGCACCACAGTCGTTCGAACTTCGAGCGTGCGTGGGCTAACCACCACACCAGTTTACTGTCACTAGTAGAAAACATGCCTTTAGTCCTGGTTCCAGAGGGCCTTTAGTCCCGGTTCTGGAACCAGGACTAAAGGGTCGGGACAAATGCCCAAACCTTTAGTCCCGGTTCACTTACGAACCGGGACTAAAGGGGCTCCATGTGGCCGTTGTTCGGAGCTCCAACTTTAGTCCCGATTGCTAATCGTATTTTTTTGATTTTTTTGTGGAAAAAAAGTTGAATTTTTTCCTCGATTTTCAAATTCCTGAATTTAATCTCTAATCACCCCTCATCATTCTAAATCGTCTAACTTTCCGACCGGTCACCCATCCTTTCACTACTCTAGCCTGACCATGCTTAACTTTCAAGTTCTATTCTCCCCTTGTTTCCGAGTCTGCACTTGTTGTTTTCCTGACAATAGTAAGCTGTCAATCCTATTAACCTTAGGAGTTGAAGTTGAGTATGAAGTCACACGTTACACCGTTTGAGTTTGAAACTATTATTCTTAAAACTAATGATTATTTAGTAACATTAATAATTATTTAGTAAGTAGTTTGACCAGATTTGACCAAAATTCAAAAAAACTGAAATAATTATTTGGTAACAGTAATATTCTTGAATAATTATTTAGTAACACTAATATTTCTTGAATAAGTAGTTTGACCACAGTTTGACCAGATTTAACCAAAATTCAAAAAAGAAAAGAAAAATTTGAGCATAACTTTTTTCCTTTTAATTTGAGGATTCTAAAAAATTGCATGGATGCAGATTTTCGTGCTGAACATTTTGATATATTAAATGTTTTTCCGACATTTTATGCAAAAGATATAGTCGTTTAACTTTTTCATCACACTTTTTTGAAAAACATGTTCAGATTTATGTTTTTTAATTTTCCTAACTAGTAGATGTAGTAACATAACTACATCTCGAAGGATTTTAATTTTTGAAGTTTTTAGATTTTTTTTGTTTTTTTCAAAATTGAAATGGCGATACACGGCCGGGGGGGGGGGGTAGAGTTTGAACCCCTTTAGTCCGGGATGCTGTCCATCCAATCCTACCGTCGACTACATCTGGTAGCACCACCCCAGCAAGAGTCACAACTAAGATCAACCAAGCCAGAGTCATGTTCTATTAGTGTGGCAAAAAAATTACTTTTTAATATAGCAAAACTAATTCTATCAACTATTATTATAGGCTAAACAACTATTAATACAAAACAGTACAAGACCCTAGCAAAATTAATATTAATTAATTATAAAAATTTGTCTATTGTTGTCTAACAAAAGCATACTACAACATGTTAAAATCTACAGAAAGAACTAACTAAAAATAATTGGAAACAACAATCAAAGGACTAAAACAACTATATATGCAAAGCAGTATTATTTTAATTAAGATCCTAATTTATATTATTCCTAAAATAACCAAATTAAACTTATTGTGACAACAATCTGACATGTGACTAGGAGCAAAAAGAATTAAATTAAAAAATATTTCTAAACTCAAATTATTCACAATCTAGTGTTTGAAACAAATTTGGACAAATTCATATTTAAATCATCCAAATTTGAAAACTACTGGCACAAACAGAAACTAGACAAAAATTGGAATCTAATGCAAAAAGAATCAACAAAAACATCAAATATCCTAAAAGATATAAGCAATTTGAAACAGAAACAAAAAAAATGAAAAAATGAAAAACACCGTATACGGTATAAAGCACCGTATAGGTGGGGGGTGGCTCTACACGACGCCACATGTGTAGGACACACATCTGGATACAGTAGAAAGCACCGTATTTGCACGCTAGGACAAGTTAAGCGACCACAATTTCGTATTTTACAAGTTTTAGAACCAAACTGAATATCAAGCACAAGTTCAATGACTGTGTGTGATATTACACCTTAAATAAATGTATGCAAGTTCTTGTAAAAAAAGAGTATGGTACTAAACTTATACTCCCTCCGTCCCAAAATTCTTGTCTTCAATTTGTCTAAATACGGATGTATCTAGTCACGTTTTAGTGTTAGATACCTTCCTATCTAGACAAATCTAATACAAGAATTTTGGGACGGAGGGAGTAAAACTTATTGCCATGCAAGTCAAAATTGGAAATTTGCTAACTAAATGCTACGATTCCAGTAATATTATTCTATTTGGCATTGTGTTCATTATCAATTTTGTTTAGTTCAACGATTTTTTCCTATTTTTCTGTTTGGGGCATTCGGCAGGCTCACTTGGCAATTTGGCATACACGCAAGATGTACCAAGTTATCTTTATGTTTGTGACCCAAGGTTTCAAGATGGATGCACGTTGTGTGGGCACATGAATTGTTGGCCGGGAGAAAATGAAGAAAACTAGCTGTATATTTGAACACAAAATAAATCCAATATGTAAATATTTCATAAAATGGACTTTAAAAAAAATGTCCGTAGATACAGCACAATGCTAGAAAGCGTAACACCCCGTGCTAGAATGCCATGGTAGCGACATCTAGCATGGCGCCCCGGGTTAGGGCATCATACTAGATGTCATGCTATCTAGTACGACGTCCTAGCCCCCGGCGCCATAAGAAAGGGCCACTTCGTAAAATATATATTTTGTGTTGAAGTCCTGAAGAAGGACCATGTTTTGTCCTCCCCGACAAGAATAAATGAAGTCGGAAACACTGCACAATCGCGCTGTTGACCAGCCTTGTCGTCTTCCCCATCAAGTACATCACGTTATAATTTATCAGCAATTAGTACGTACACTGTAGAATTGTTGAAGGGTGTCCCCGCACAAAAAAGTGATGACTGATGGACGCAACACAAGGTAGCGAAACATGCTAAAATGAGAAGAAGAAAAACGCTGCAAAGGGTAGAAGAAGAAAAAAAGGCATATACCGGTATAGTATTTCAGTGCCTAAGAATGACACGCACGAAAATCATGGAAGGAGGCCGAGGCGCCCGGGCAAGCTGCCTGCCTGCGCCACCGCCTCCGGTAGGTCCAGGACGCCGGCGCTGCCACGCCACGTCCACGCTCCTCCTCCAGGGCGCGGCAGCACCCACCGTCCACAGCCACACATGCAGGCCGGCCCGGCCCTGCCCTGCCATGCCACGGTAGCCCACCACGTGCATCCATCACTCCAGAGCACCACCCATGTCTGTCACTCGCTGCCATACATGTACACTGACGGTGCGCGCCCCTGTACGGCACAGTACGTACGTATGTATGCGGCCGGCGCGCCCGGGCGGCGGACGCTGCATGCCGCATCTGATCTTCTTCCTGCCGCCGGACGCTCGACCGACGCCACCGACGCGCGGTGGCTGCATGTGGCGGCGGCCGGTGGTCACGGCATGTAGAGGCGGTCGCGGCACTTGCAGCGCCACGCCACCGGGTAGTACTCCGTGGTGACCAGCACGCCCGGCGGCACGGACACGTGCACGGGCACGCACGGGCTGCAGCTGCCGCACTTGGACGTGCACCGCGGCGGGTGCGACCCGGGGCCGGGGCCCCCGGCCAGCAGCCGCCGCCTGCCGCCCCCGTGGTGGTGACTCTCCTGCGACACCAATGGAAACTGCTCGTTAGCTCACGAGCAAATATCGTATCCGCGCAATCAATCAAGCACGCAGTAGTACGTGCGCGTGTGGTCCGAGCGCCCGGCCGTGCGCGCGGCGTTAATGTGCTGCTGTGTAAAAGTCGATCGTACGGGCAGCGACGACGTCTGGTCGCTACCTCGCCGACGTCTGGTCCCCAACGCGCGCCGTGGAAGGCCTGTCGGGAGCTAGCAGGCGCGCCGTACGCCGCCGTGACCTGGCTGGCTGGCGGTCGCTGTCCCCGGCCGGGGCGACGGGACCAACGAGCGACGCCGACGAGACGATGGCGGTGGCCCTAGCTTGCTAGCCAAGGCCCGCGTCCTTAATTTCGACGCATCCAGGTGGGTTATCGTTGCGCAAGTCACAATCGTGTGATTTGGCTTCGTGCCTTTGTCAGACGCATCGGCCCAAGCCAAACATGAAAAACTTGCGACATCTAGCTAGGATGGTGAATTTCTTACATGAACGGAGAAGCCAAGCTAGCAGGGGAACACTCTAGAGCTTAGCACACTCAAGACTCAACACGAGAAGATCGATCAAACTCACCAGCTCGCCGGCGTAGATCGCTGCTCCTGCCACCATCCTCCCGGAATCTGTTCAGTGAGAGGAAACTGAAACGAGTTAACAACACACCACAGCACCTCATCATATAGAGGCTTCAAAAAACAAGTGTATGATACTACGCTTGACGCACTCTTCTCAGATCTGTGGCTGTAGCAATCAGAAAAGAAAGAGAAGGCAAGAACCAAGAACAGGCGCTAATTAACGCGCGCAAGATGAAGAAATCTTTGCCAACACAGCGCAAGGGAACGCACGCACGCCCGCTAGCTCAGCTCATCGCTTACCCGGCCGGAGCGCGTCGCTCCCCCAGCGGCCGACGACGAAGCAACCGCAGCAGAGGGAGGCGAGGACGAGCAGCCGTAGCATAGATCCGCCGTTGCACCCTGCCGGCGGGCTCCCCCTGGGCGGCGGCATTGCCAGCCCCGCAGCCCAGCTACCGTCAGTTTCCTGGTCTGTAGAGGGAAGGAAGGGAGGGAGGGAGAAGCTCAGCCTCAGCCTCAGCCTCAGCTAGCCAAGGCCAACGCCCGGGGCCAACACACTAGGCGAGAGGAAGAAGAAGACACGGGGACGAGGACGGGGTGGTGCGGGTGTGGGGGCACTGTACAGGCCGCATCGCATCTGGGAGCCCAGCTCCTCTAAGCAGCTGTTATATAAGTATACCACGAGTCGGCACTGTCAGTCAGTGGCCACCCATGGCTGGCTGCGTGTATGCAACTATGCATGCATGCCCCCGGCTGGTAGCTGGCCGGCCGGGAGGCAGGCGCGGTCGCTAACTTTAATATCGGGCGCGCACAAAGTACGGCGTACGCCATGTGCGCTCACCTACACGTATACTACCTGTACGGCTTCCAATCTTGGCGTGTGCGATACCATACCATACCGGTTCTGCTTACCTACAAGGTTTCTACTACGTAAGTATTCCTACGTAGCTCTGCAGTGTTGTGCTTACCTACAAAGTTGCTACTGCTACCAGTGTGGCGTGCTACTAGACGGGGTCGAGCTCTGGACACCGGTAAAATGAGGGACATGTTCTTTTCACGGGGAGGGTATCATACAAGTAAATGTAGTCACTGGTAAAAGGGAGTGCTCTGGGCATCTCCCAGCGAACTCGTAAACCTTTCGCAACGGTTCAGAGATCATCCAACATTGATCTGTATCGGTTTGTAGGGTAATTAGGACGCGATTTCTCTCGCAAATTCGAGACAAAAGTATGAGAGCTTTGCGGGAGTCCGGACACGTGAAACGTAGGATTTCGACACTCCCGACCTACCCAACCCCCTTCGGTCCTATTTTCTTCCACTCCACTCTTCCCCCTTACTCTGCATCCACGCTCTCCACCTCCACCGCTGCTGCTGGTCGTCTCACAAAGGCATTGCTGGATGTCCGCAACTAGCACCAACGTGCTCGCTCGCCATTCTGACGGAGCTTTTAGCCCTGGAGCCCTTTGTACCCAGGTACACTACTGCCAACAACCTCTATGGCGGACACCACGCCCCGCAGGTGTACTGTCAAATGTCATTGAGTTTTTTTTTCAAATGCTATGTCGTTTTTAAAGTACGAAGGGTGGTGAGCTACTCGATCTTGGGGGATGAATTGGTGTGCGATGCAGGGTTGGCCATGTCCACGGATTTCACAGACAGGACCAGAGGGTAGCCCTTCTGGGAGCAAGTGCATGAAAAGTTTCACGCAGGAAAGCACATTGCGCCCTACGACATGTCCATCTTGCGACCACGGAACATGATGTCGTTGTTGTATCGTTGGCACGCTATCCAGGTCAACGTCATCAAGTACTGCAACTTGGTTAGTCAGCTCGAGACAAGGCGGCCATTGCACGCGGACATGAAGGAGACAGTAAGTTTTACTTCCTCTTGCTCAACTCGTTGATTGATTCATTCATTCAATGTTGGTCTACATATTATATGTAGCCCGCACGCGCCGCCGTGTTGTACAACAGGTCAAACGAACGGTCATTTACGTGCACACACTGCCGGATGAAGCCGAAGAGGAAGTATGTATGGGAGAACATGATCTGTCCATGAAAAACTTGTTGGACATCCAGGGTCTAGTCGAATTTAAGACATTGTTTTACTAGACTTAATTTGCATCCTATATGTGGATGGATTTGTGCTTTTTTTCTATTCAAACTTTGACAATATCGGCCAGTTTGCATGAATTTCATCCGGTTGGTTAAAATGCGATTTGAAATGTATGCGTCTAGCGTTGAATGGTTGGCTTCCGCATCCGTGTCGACTGGTTGCCCTATCCACGGACGCATGCGGAGATGCTTTGAGAGAGCTTTTTTTTTTCCCTCATTTTTCATTTTCTTTGGTCGTAGCTTGCAGTGGTACGGCTTTGTTACAGATTAACATGGGCAGCAAGGAGGCAGAGGACACAGGATTGGACCACCAAAAATGTGATGTTGCAATGCGTGCGTGCAGAAACACTGGCACTCCTCCACTGCCCAGAGTTTTGTGCCATGGCCAATTACTCCCACTCCTACTATGGTGGTCCAGTGAGAGACGTCGACCGTGGCGAGGCCGAGTTTCCGGTCCTCACTTCCGGGAGTCAAGCGTTCTGCAGCTCTATGATTCAGAGGAGTTCACGTTTGCCTCTGCGTCCGCGCATGCGTGCATGCACTGGCTGGCCCGATCGTGTCTTAACTATCGCCAGGAATCACGTGGCTCGTCATCATCGGATTATTCCGGGGAGGCCTTGGCGGCTTCCCGGTTCACTTCTCCCCTCCTCCGCCGTGAACTGTGAACTGTGAACCATCACCGCCGTGGAGACGAGGGAGACGCTGCCGCGTACGTGGGCGGGCGGTTCCCTCTCTTTTGGTGGTGTGCTAATGTTGGTTAAACTGGCTGGTGTCCGTGGGAACTCTCGCACTCAGGTGGGCTCTCTTTTGTCTGGTAATCAGATGTGGTGCAGACCGCGATGGATTTGGACTTTGTTGACGTCCACATAAATCGTTGTACAAATGAGTGACGTTTGTTTTGGAACGGAGGACGACGTACTTCTTCCGTCCCATAATGTAAAATATTTTTTTAACAATATATATATAGTACGGATTTCCTATTTCACGTCTAGATCTAGATGTGAAATATTATCTTACATCTAACTCACTCATACTTGATTTATTTTAAATCTTCCGTGGATTTTAAGGGTTAGAGGGTTAGATGTGAGGTAATATCTCACATCTAGAGGTAATATCTCACATCTAGATGTGACATATACAGATCCAATATAGTACTCCTTCCATTTTTATTTACTTCGCATATTAGAGTTGACTAAAGTCAAAATTTGTAAAGTTTGACCAAATTTATAGAGATGAATATAAATATTTAGCATAACAAATCTATATGATGTGGAAGTACATTCAACAACGAATTTAATGGTATTGATTTGTTATTGTACATGTTAAATTTTTTGTCTATAAACGTTGTCAAAGTTCGTGCAACTTGACTTTGATCAAAAATAATATGCGGAGTAAACAAAAACGTTGGAAGTATTAAAAAATGACTTACATTATGAGACAGAGGGATTAGTATTTAATAAAAAAATGTCAAGAACCTAATCCCGTCATTGCCATCACAACTATCTTCACTGATGGGCTAGCGACCACCCGCTCACATCGGCGAAGAATTAACAGTTGCGGTTGGGAAATTCAACTTCCACCCATCTAACTCGACAATACCATACCATTGCCAGGTCTTGATCGAGAGGAAGATGAAGGATGCATCTGGTTTACGTGAGGTCTCGTCGACGAAGGACTCAATCAGACACATGTAGCGTAGCACGCACTGCACAAGCTACCGCTAGCCAGCAAAGCCCTAGCGAGTACATTCTAGCCGTCTAGCCATCACATCGTCATCCTCCGTGTAAGGTGTGTGGCACAGTGACATGCCATTTCAACAGCCAGTGGTAGCACTAACTGCTAGAGGTGGCACGGCGTTTCGATCCGAACCGACCGGGAGGGTCGATCTGCGTCTGGCCTGGCCACCCCGTGCATGCATGCACGGCGGGAAGCTCAACGGCCAAATAATTGGAGGGCTCCCTCCAAGAGGGGGAATCCCAGCTTTCAAGCTCCGAAAAACAAAACAAAAGCAAACCAAACCCGGTGCATCGAAGAGAAAGAAGAGGCTGGCTGGCCTGGGCGGTGCAGCAGCCTCGTCAGCTTCAGAGAGGAATCCACCGGACACGCCGTCTTGTCCCTTCACCATCGCCCGGCCGGCCAGGCCATGCCCTGCATGCATGCCTGCCCTGTACGTACGTAGCTTCCTCTACCACGCCACTACTCGAACTTTGAACTCATCGGAGGCATGCATGCAGCAGTAAAATTCATGGAGTACTTGCGTCGTCGTGGATGTAGATAGATGGGTAGATGCCGCGGTTCGGGTTCGTCGCCTGGACTCCGAGGAGCCTTTGTACATGCATGCATGCATGCATGTCACTGGGCCGCGCCAGCGTGCTCTCCGGCTCTGAGTGCGGCCGGTGTCGCCTCCGTGCAAGGCAGCAGTAAAATCCATGGCGGTCTGTGTCCGCCCCTCCCTCACCGGCGCGGCCATGCCCTGCCTGCCGGCCTAGTACGTACGTACTGAGCTAGTAGTAGCTTTCTCTACCACTACCACTCCCTCTTTGAACTGCCAGTACACCCAGCGCAGGCAGACGATGCAAAGCTTCCCTCAGTGGCTTTACCATGCTTTTGCGTCGCCGATGCGGATAGATGGGTGCCCTGTTCGTGTTCCGGCGCCTCGTAATCTGAAATGCATGCTGGGATCCGCAGGCAGAGACCTTGTACGTCATCCATTCATCGATCCATGATCCATGCATGCATGCACGCTGGGAGCTTCGCTCGCGCGCCCTCCGGCGCCGAGCCCGGCCGGGGCGGTCCCGGCATCGTGCAAGAAGCAGCAGTAAAATTCCGGTGAGGGTTCGTGGTGCGAGCTAGAAGCGGTAAACATTCCGGTGGGTGAGCGGGGAGCAGTGGGGAATTAAAGGCGGAGCCACGAGCAAAGGTTGGGTCACATCGGCCGCGACTGGACTCGGGATGGATCCATCCATCGCCCGGCCGTGTCTCAGTCTCAGTCTCAGAGATGATGAGATTGGAAACCGGAAAGGCATCTCTGTCTGGCCGCCCGCCCGTCTCCGTCTCCGTCTCCATGGGCGAGGAGAGGAGGTCATGTGCCTCAACAGTGCCACATGCTGCTGCTCACTGCAGGCTTCACTATGCGTGCGGTGGTAGCGACACACTGCCCGCCTACTGTTTCGCCGCTGTTGATTGATCGAGTGGTAGCACTGGTGCGTTGCTCTGTCTCTGTGGCTCGTGCGTGTGTGGTGTGCGAATAGAGGATGGTGAAAATTCTACAGGTTGGTTGAGAATGTCCTCCAGACTCTTTTAGTCGCTAAAATGAGATCTTTTGTTCTAGCAAAACTGTTTGCAGGATTATCTAGAACTCATCTAGATGCGATATAAATTTGATCTCATTCAACTGGAAAACAAGAACAGATACAACCCATGTCAGCACACACGTATTCCCTCAGTCCGGAAATACTTGTCATCAGAATGAATAAAAGGAGATGTATCTAGATGTATTTTAGTTCTAGATACATTCTTTTTTGTCAATTTTGATGACAAGTATTTTCGGACGGAGGGAGTATCTTATAGCATCACGTCCAATGACTATAAAAGATGAATAAGACCAAATTATATCTCATCTAGATGAGTTCTAACAAAACTGTTTGCTATATGTCTCAATCTCAAAGGGTTAAATAAATAGAAGGCGTACTTGTTGTGTTTGAACACATTATCTGAATTTCATCCAGGGAAACTCAGACATGGACGCACTTGGTAGCACAGTACCCGCACTAGGCGCCCCGCCCAGGGGCTCGCAAGTCCGAAGGATAGGATGCATGTGGGCGGCTTCATGCGAGATGGTGTCCATCGTTGTAGCAGACAGATTTTCCAAGGGGGAGCAGGCCTGGGGTCCCGTCCCGTCTCCATGATCCACTCTAGTTAATCTCATCAGCTTTTTCTGCCGGCGTGTGAACTTGCGATTAAGGCTACTCGGCATCATCTGCCCGTCTATGGCCCTACTCACCAACCCATCACTGCAGTCTACAGGGAGGGCAAACTGTTTAAGGATTGACCGTTCTAGATCCATCCAGATCAGGTGTAGGTCAAAGACAACACATGCGATCTTGCTCGGCTGGTAAAATCTTTTCAGGGGCTTGGCAAATACCGTATGGGCGAAATTAACAGCTATAGAATGTACTTATACATGAACAAAATGCAGCTACAGTATGTGAAGTTATGACTTGTGAGTTGAGAGGAGGAAATTCCATACACATTGAAAGCTCGCATTTGCCATGGCGGGGCTTGATCCATTGCACCGCCGCCATTCCGGGCCACTAGACAGCGGTCCAAAGACACGGCGCCGCGGCCGCCGCTGCAGGAGTCGCCGCCTTTCTCAAGTTGAAAAAACGGCGAGAATGTCCGGCAACAGCGGGAACTGTTCACTTCACCTTGTACAGATCACGCTCCACCCCTGAAGCTTTGAGGCGACAGCAATGGATCGTCCTGATCTCTCATCACATGGTGCAGCAATGGCGACATGGGTTCACGTGTGACGCTCTTGTTTAAGCATGGCACCTGCAAAGCCAAAACAGTGACGCTGATTGACATGTCGTGCATTTTCGTCAACAGAAAGCCAGCTGGTTGTAACTGAATCTCAACCAGTCACAGTTACTTTGTTTCAGTAAACCACCTTTGTGAAACCGCTACGTGTTGGCACTCCAAGATACTGGACAAGTAAAAACAACCAAAATGGAATCTAAGGCTTGGCATGTTACCAAGAAATCATCAGTCAATAGAACCCAAATCACCAATACTGGAGTGCTGAATGCAGTAGTACCACATCCCTTTTCAAACTTCAAAACAGAGCAAAGATAACAAAAATCACTCTTCAAATTTTGTGACAGGGCAAAGATCAAAACAATAAGAAAAGAGAGCAAGATCATTCCGGTTCAGTACAAATTTCAAGTTTATCAGATCATATTCATGCTGCAGAAGCTATCAACTTATCCAAAAAATGTAGGGCAACATCATGCACAGTTTTATAGATATACTCACTATGTTCAAAGTTTCCTGTTTCAACAAATAATTGGATGGTACAGAGCACCATGCTCACAGTTGCCTGCACAAACTGCGAATGTGCTTTAACAAATAATTAGATGGTTCAGGGAATCAAAACATCATGCTGCTGTAGCCACAGGCCCACATTAGTCTTAATTAATGGACATCCATGTGCAGCACAACGTTCTAGCATCGGGTAGTATAGCAACCCCACAGTTCACAGATTGTTTTCACAGGACTTTAAGGATTCAGCCGGAACCAAAAAGATGCTGAAATGCTGAAGAAGAACAATCTGATCTAATTGCTCCCTGGAAATTACAGAATTTTAAACTATGCATGGAAGCTCAAACCAACAATCAGGCCAGGGAAAGTACTATGCAGCTAATAGTCTTTAAGCATTGAAACACAGCTAAGGTTATAACCCAGAAGTGATGGTTAACACTTTCTAATAAACAGGGCAATTTTAAATTATCACACATAATGCCATAATTAATCAAGATAAAATGGGTGCTTCCACTCGTCAAATGCTATTTTTTGTACAAGATCTACGGTACAGGCCAAAACTGTCTAGGGTAATCATGGACTTACGACACGCGGCAGGCCACATTGTGTACTATCAAAGAAAAGGAAAACAAGAATAGGAAATGGATTGTGTTTTTTGTCTTCCATGTACTATCAATAGACGTAAACAGTGTACAGCAGATACCACAAGTATAAAATAAACACAGCGAGACAATTCTATTATGAATATGTGACAATAAAGCTCCTGTGCCCTGCGAAAACAAAATCAGCTACTGTTCCAACACGACTGCTTGCAATAGGAGCAGCCTCCAAATACCCATATGAATATGTGACAATGATAGTTCGCATTTGCCAGGGCAATATGTAAGATATGCAAACATTCAAGAAAACTATCATCACATAAATGACGCCTGAATCTGAGCAAAGCTAATCATGAAACACCTCACTGCAATTTGCACCAGAAAACAACACTTTCAATAGCTTTCCTAACTCCTAATATGTCGGTGTCATTGATAGTGCACCAGTAGTAACCTTTCCAAACAATAGTATGCAACATTCACGACATATCTAATGTTCAACCTATACATCAGAATGCTAAGAATTCAGATAGCAATACCATCACATATACATCAGAACTAGCGGCAGATAGAACACCACTACATATGGATAAGAAAGTTCCTTACGAGCCTACCTTGTATGTATGTCTAGCGACAGCTGTAAAATGCAGTATTCATAGTATCCATGGTGTTCACTGACGATGTTTGATTTAGTGGTGACTTCAGTACAACTGGTGGCTTCTTATCTGGCACCAGTGTCATGGGTGCACTACCATCAAGCATCCTGACCACCCTTCGCATACCAGGCCGCTTCCTACAGTCCGGATGCACACAGCAGAGGCCCACAAGCAGCACCCGCCGCATCTCCTCGGCGACAAACCGTCCCTGAAGGCGCTGGTCTGCTGCATCAACCAGCCTCCGACGACCCCAGAGACTCCACACCCAGTCAACAACTGCTGTTCCCTTCTCCGTTGGTCTCCGGCCAGTGGCCACCTCCAAAGCAAGCACCCCGAAGCTGTAAACATCCGACCGCTCTGATGCCACACCTGAATGCACATACTCTGGTGCGAGGTATCCCAGTGTGCCCGCTGGCTGTGTTGCCAAAGGCACCCCGCCATGGCTCACCACGCGAGCAAGACCAAAATCTCCTAACCGAGCATTGAAGTCTGCATCGAGCAGCACATTTGATGACTTGACATCACGATGAAGAATGCGGTGCTCACATTCATCATGCAGAAATGTAAGTGCTGATGCAACACCAAGCACCGCCCTAAACCGTGCCTCCCAAGGAAGTATTGCTCCACCCTTTGTGTGCAGTGCACTGTCAAGATTACCATTGGGCATGAACTCGTAAACAAGAACCAGGTCATGCTCACTGGAGCACCATCCCAAGAGTGGCACAAGATTGGGGTGGTGTGGGCAATCAAGCATGGCACGAAGCTCATTCAGAAACGCCTTTGAGCACGGCCACATAGCTTGGAACCGTTTGACAGCAACCCTTGACCCAGAAGGGAGAACCCCCTCAAACACAATCGCGCCAGAGCCACCAATGCCGATCACATTTTCACTGCCGAAGTCCTTTGTTGCTGCGCGTACCACCTCCATGGACAGCATCCCATGGAAGTTCTTGTCGTCGAACAGCACAGCAGGTTTTTCACTTGTGCGGCGCTTTGGATGGCGAATCCATAGAATAGAGCTGATGACCACAAGAACCAGCAAGACCACACCACCGAGAGCTCCGCCCAGCACCGTGTAGAATAGGTTACGGTGGTGGTGATTTTCTGGAAGCGGCAGTGGGCTCTTGAGCGGCGCCTGGTCCTTGGGCGGTGGCGAAGGAATTGGGGAAGCCGAGGCGTGCGAGGTGTTGGGGAAGCCGAAGGTGCGAAAGGTCCAGCTCTCGACGACGTGAAGCGCGGCCCCTTCGCCATTGGACGCCGAGAAGCCGGCGTACATGTACGCGAGGAGGAGGCCGGAGAGGTCGGCGTCGACGGAGAGCGCGGCCTTGTCGGGTCGGCGGGACGACGAGTAGGAGAGCCACACGCTGAGTCGGCGGCGCGGCGCGCGGTACTCGATCCAGGCGGTGATGGGCACGCCGGCCTTGAGGTCGACGCCTGGGCTCGCGGACGCGACGGAGAAGATGGAGCCCGCGTCGAGCGCGACGTGGTTGCCATCAGGGTCGCGCAGCGCCACGTCGCGGTGCGTGTCGAGCTCGACGGCGACGGTGTGCACGTCGGCGAGCTCGCCGTCGTGGGAGGCGGAGGCGGACGGGAAGAGGCCGAGGAACCCGCTGGAGGCCCCGAGGAAGGTGCGCGAGGAGGTGAGGACGAACGCGATCCCGTCGCCGTAGGAGGGGGACGGGGTGATGCGGAAGGTGAAGCGGGTGGAGAAGGAGGCCTGCGCCGGGGCGGCGCGCGGGTCGGGTGGCGGGAGGAGGAGGCGCACGGGCTCCGAGAAGAGGGCGCGGCCGGCGCCGATGCCGTCGCTGGAGTTGGTGGTGAGCGCGACGGCGGCCGCGCCCGGGAGGATCGAGGCGGAGCCCAGGAGCGTGAGGTTGCTCGCCCACGAGATGCGGCGGTAGGAGGTGGTGGCGGCGGCGGGCGGGAGGTGGACGGCGAGGAGGAGGAGGAGGGGGAGGAAGAGGGTGGAGGGGTGGGGCGGCGGCATGGCGACGCGCGGCTAGGTTCTCCGTGGCCGCATTGGCTGCGTC
>LR738709.1:582547870-582561601 GCA_902687465.1 Secale cereale
GGGAAATGGGGTTTAGCTCGTAAAGCGGATGACATGTGGGACCAAGGCAGTAGAACGAAGAATTGCGACACTAAAATGGGCCCAAACATTCTGTGGGCCTTAAACGCAGTGTCCCAGTACCGCGATGCCTACTGGACGGCGAGATTTCTAAAAAAAAAAAAACTGGACGGTGAGATGAAGCGGGAAACTACATGGGGAGCTCTGCACTTGTTGTCCAAAGAGTTCATGATCTGGCCGCCCCAGAAGGAATGGTCTGCAGAGAGCCTCTCTCCCTTGCAGAGGACCTGGGTGTCCAGAATTTTGTTTTGGCTTCGTATTGCCAGTCATCACTGAAATAAACCTTAAGGCAATTACTTTTCATTGTATATTTTCTTTCCAGAATCATGCTGTTAATTATGAAGCACATAGTTTAGGCAAGTTTTCACTTTCTAGAGATCCAGGTCGCCACATTTGGCTAGGCGTACCGCATGACCAAAGTTGTATCCCACTCCAGTGGATTTTGCTGAATAAACTTGGTCTTTCCTAAAAAAAATGTTATTATTTCAATATATTTTCCTAAAAAAGATCGAATGAGAGTAACTAACCAGGGGAGTACTCCTTCGGGAGCTCCCGCAAGAGGCACTTTTTGCTGAATAAACAGTCATGCCTCTCGAAAAAGGGAAAAGTCGTGTTTTCTTTTTCTTCTTCCTCAAGAGGCACGGATTTATTTATCGTGCATGCACGAATTTGTTTTCGTGAGAGGCACAGACGTCCCGTGAAAGGATCGACATGGTTGACTAGAGGGGGGTGAATAGGCAACTAACAATTTTTAGCTTTTCTTGACCAAATTAAACTTAGCAACAATATAGGTTGTCTAGATATGCAACTAGTTGAGCAACCTATATGATGCAACAAAGATAAGTAAGAGCATCTCTAGCAGACCCCGCATAAGTGGTCAAACCCACAAATTTTTTGCGTTTTACAGTTTTGGGCAAAAAAAGTGTGCAGAACAGAAACCGTAAAAGTGGTCCAACCCGTAAAAATTTTACGGGCCACCGCAAATGCACACCCAAAACCCTTATCTTTGGAGGTTGGAAGGCCGAATATAGGGGGGCCCGTATACCGATCGAACCTCGTCGGAGCAAACACGCCACCGTGGGAGTTTGCCGAAATCCCCCGTAAACTCGTCGGAATTCATCACCGCACACCGAAAAAGGCCGCTAGGCGCCGCAATCGATCACCGGCGGCTCGAATTGGACGAGCTCGACATAGCCGTGGCCTCCCATGACCTCAGCCTGGCCGCCGGAATCCTCCCGGCACGGCAGGCAAAGGGGCACGACTCGGCTGGCAATAGAGCAAGGCGCGGACGGCGGAGGTGGCGGGGCGTGGCCGGTAAGGCTGGGCACGGACGACGGAGGCAACGGGGCGTGGCCGGCGAGGCTGGGCGCGGCCGGCGCGGTGATGGGGCGTGGCCGACAGGGGCGGGGCGCGACCGACGGGCAACGCGGCATGGCCTGCGGGCGGTGGGGCGCGGCCGACAGGGTTGGATGTGACCGGCGTGGCCGGCACGGCTGGCTGGAGGAAGGGGCGGCAATGGTCGGACTGGAGGAAGAAGCTCTTTATTCCAGTTTTGCAGTATCTGTTCGGCCGCAGCTAAAATGAACCCTTAAAACACACTTTTTCCAACCTGCATCCCAGTTTTTGCAGTTTGCGATTATGCGGGGTCTGCTAGAGATGCTCTAAGCAAGCAAGCACAAGATACTAATACACTAAAGCTTGCACAAGTAAAGGATAGAGATAACCAAAAGTGGAGCCGGTGAAGACGAGGATGTCTTACCGAAGTTCCTTCCCTTTGAGGGGAAGTACGTCTCCGTTGGAGCGATGTGGAGGTACAATGCTCCCCAAGAAGCCACTAGGGCCACCGTATTCTTCTCACGCCCTCACACAATGCGAGATGACGTGATTCTACTATTGGTGCCCTTGAAGGCGACGACCGAACCTTTACAAACAAGGTTGGGGCTCTCTCCACAACTGAATTGGAGGCTCCCAACGAAACCACGGAGCTTCACCACAATGGATATGGCTCCGAGGTGACCTCAACCGTCTAGGGTGCTCAAACACCCAAGAGTAACAAGATCCGCAAGGGATTAGTGGGGGGAATCAAATTTCTCTTGGTGGAAGTGTAGATCTGGGCCTTCTCAACCAATCCCTAGAAAATCAACAAGTTTGATTGGCTAGGGAGAGAGATCGCGCGAAAATGAGCTTTTGGAGCAACAATGGAGCTTGGAGGAGAAGAGGTGGTTCTTCAAGAGGAAGAAGAACCCTTTATATAGTGGAGGAGAAGACTGAACTGTTACACTCTTATCTTCCCGCACCGAGCGGTACTACCGCTGGGTCGAGCGGTACTACCGCTGGTGCCAGCGGTACTACCGCCCTGTGTTAGGGATGAGGCACAGAGGGGACGAGCGGTAGTAGCCGCGGTGGTGGCAGTGGTACTACCGCTGCTACTACCGTTACTATTACCGCAGAACCCGACACGAGAAATACTCGTCCCAAATCAATGCAGAGGTGGAGCGTAGCCGCGGCGGTACTGCCGCGCATATACCCAGGCGGTACTGCCGCGACTCTTCAGCGGTACTACCGCTTAGAGCGTATAGGCGGTACTACCGCGCCCAACAGACAGAATCACCTCAGAGAGATGTGGAGATCCCTAAGGAAAGGAGAGATGATGAGGGTGCAAAAATAGTGTACGTAATGATTCCACCCTGGCCTTTCCAATGCGGACCCCCCTTGATAGTACAGTGTCTCCTACAACTCAAGTCCACCAAAACACAAGCCTATGAAGACAACACGTCTTGAGCTGATAACTCGGAGGGTAGAAGATCGTCTCGTGCCTCTGGATTCATATCTGAAATACTTGTCACACACGATTAGTCCGCAAACACATTGTCATCAATCACCAAAACCACATAGGAAGGGACATGCCCTTTCAATCTCCCCCTTTTTGGTGGATTGATGACAACATGCGATTTGCTCATAATATAATGACACACGAGGAGTAAGCAAACCCCACGGACTACAAAATACAGACGAGCTCCCCCTAGATGTGTGCATATAAAAGAGTTGCCTGTGGAATGCAAAGCACACACTCTGGGATCAATGCTCCCCCTATATTTTATAATCCGATAACATCTAACAATGAGGAGACATAAGTGGGTAACATAGAAGGTGCAAAAGGATAGAATAGGAATTAAGCATAACCTACTAGAGTACTCGACATAATTAAGATAGCATAGGTCTCACACAAGGAAATAGTGACTGGGTCTTACGAACATAAACCAAACTAGAAAGACAAAGAAAGACGAAACACCTAAAACGCACAAGACACAGACACACTCGTAATACGCAAATCACCTCTCCCCATTTGGCATCGAGACACCGAAAAGGGCCAGAGAAAGGCACAACGTCATCACACCGCTGCATGGTCATCTGCACCTCCGTCATCGGCTGGGGGCTGCTCGGGGTTAGAGTTAGTCCAGTGGCAGTGCTGCCGAACCCAATCGTCCTCGGTGATCCGGCCCTCAGATCCACTAGCAACTGTGGCACTTAGCTGACGTATAAGCTCCTTGTGACGAATCCTGGACTTCTTCTCAGAAACATGGGCCATGTACTGACCATGAGACTCCATGCAGAACAGCTTCTTCATCTTCTTTTTAAGCTTCTTTGTCCAAGAGGGCTCAGCTCTAGATGTCATATACTCATCATCATCATCATCATCCTGACCGACCTCTGCCTCAGAATCATCAGCACCAGCCGGGATGTCAGGCTGAGTGACCGGAGTGTTCCAGAGATCCTTCCTCCTGAGCCTCTTGACCTCGTGAGAGACTAACTCGCCAGTCTCTAGTGGGTACCCATTATAGGTGTGCTCCCAAGCCTTCTCAATGAGGAGCATGATATATGGAGCATAGATGAGACACTTACGCTCTGAGATGGCGGACAACAGTTCAGACCACATGTCATGAGAGATATCCAATGTTTCTCCAGTGTTCCGTTCCTTCTGATGCTGGCAGAAAAGTAGCATGTCCACTAGATATGAGTGGACCATATCATGGTTTCCAATGCGAGGAAAGAGTGTCTCCCTGAAGATGCAATAAAGAATATCCAGAAACACAGGCAGCTCATACATCTCCTTCAGAGTCTCGGGGTTGACCTTCTTAGTGCAGTATGGCCAAAGGTTCTGCTTGTGAGTGAAGGTAGCATTGTGATGAGGTCGAAAGCCGATCGAACTCTCTAGTCCAAGATCTTCAACACCAAGAAGCTCCATGAAAGCTTTCCACTTAACCGCCAGACACCTGCCATTAGTCATCCACGTCAAAGTCCTTTCTGCATCGGTGCCAAGATGGACATGTTGGAAATATGCCCTAGAGGCAATAATAAAAGAGTTATTATTATATTTCCTTGTTCATGATAATCGTTTATTATCCATGCTATAATTGTATTGATTGGAAACTCATATACATGTGTGGATAAATAGACAAACATTGTGTCCCTAGTAAGCCTCTACAGGACTAGCTCGTTGATCAAAGATGACCGCGGTTTCCAGGTCATAGACATGAGTTGTCATTTGATAACGGGATCACATCATTAGGAGAATGATGTGATGGACAAGACCCAAACGTTAAACATAGCTTTTGATCGTATCAGTTATCGCTATAGTTTTCTGCATGTCAAGTATAAGTTCCTATGACCATGAGATCATGTAACTCACTGACACCGTAGGAGTGCTTTGTGTGTGCCAAACGTCGCAACGTAACTGGGTGACTATAAAGGTACTCTACAGGTATCTCCGAAGGTGTCTGTTGAGTTGACATGGATCGAGACTGGGATTTGTCACTCCGTGCGACAGAGAGGTATCTCCGGGCCCACTCGGTAATACATCATCTAAATGAGCTCAAAGTGACTAAGTGGTTAGTCACGGGATTATGTATTACGGTAACGAGTAAAGAGACTTGCCGGTAACGAGATTGAACTAGGTATAGAGATACCGACGATCGAATCTCGGGCAAGTAACATACCGACGAGACAAAGGGAACTGTATACGGGATTGCCTGAATCCTTGACATCGTGGTTCATCCGATGAGATCATCGAGAAACGTGTAGGAACCAATATGGGTATCCAGATCCCGCTATTGGTTATTGACCTGGGAGTGTCTCGGTCATGTCTACATGGTTTCCGAACCCGCAGGGTCTACACACTTAAGGTTCGGTGACGCTAGGGTTGTTAGTGAGAACAGTGCATGGTTACCGAAGGTTGTTCGGAGTCCCGGATGAGATCCCGGACGTGACGAGGGTCTCCGGAATGGTCCGGAGACGAAGATTGATATATAGGATGAAAGGTTTCGGAGTCCGGAAGTGTTCCGGGGAGCATCGGGAAATCGGCGGATGACCGAAAGGGGTTTCGGGGTCCCGGAAGGGGTTTCGGGCCTAATGGGCCACAAAGGGGGGACACAACAGCCCTCATAGGGCTGTGCGCCCCCCCTGGGCCCTCTCCTAGTGCGCATGGGGGGCTGGCCCCTCCTAGGGCTGCCGCACCCCCTGGCTTGGGGGGCAAGGCACCTAGGGGGGGAAACCCTAGGGCCTGGCGCAGCCCTTGACCGCCGCCCCCCCTCTGCCCTGGCCGCCGGCCCCCCTAGGGGAAACCCTAGGGCGCCCCCTCCCCTCTATTCCCCCTATATATAGAGAGGTAGAGGGAGGGCAGCCAACACACGTTTTTGCCTCGGTGCTGCCCTCCCTCTCCCATAACATCTTCGTCTTCCCGCGGTGCTTGGCGAAGCCCTGCTGGAATCCTCCACCACCATCACCACCACGCCGTCGTGCTGCCGGTCTCTCCATCAACCTATCCTCCACCCCTTGCTAGATCAAGAAGGAGGAGACGTCCCCGAGCCGTACGTGTGAAGAACGCGGAGGCACCGTTGCTTCGGTGCTAGGATCTTCGGCGATCTGAATCGCGGCGAGTACGACTCCATCAACCGCGTTCTTAACGCTTCCGCTTAGCGATCTACAAGGGTATGTGGATCCAACTCTCCCCTCGTAGTTGCATCTCCTAGATTGATCTTGGTGAACGTAGAGAAAAATTTTTGTTTCCCATGCAACGTTCCCCAACAGTGGCATCATGAGCTAGGATCTTGCGTAGATGCTTTCACGAGTAGAACACAAAAGGGTTTGTGGACGTTGATGTTTAAATTGCTTCCCTCCTTAGTCTTTCTTGATTCAGCGGTATTATGGGATGAAGCGGCCCGGACCAACTTTACATGTCCACGTACATGAGACCGGTTCCATCGACAGACATGTGACCTTTGTTGCATAAGATGGCTGGCGGGTGTCTGTCTCTCCTATCTTAGTTGAATCGGAACAGAACAAGGCGGTCCTTGTAGAAGGTTAAATAGCAACTTAAATATCACCGTTGTGGCTTTGCGTAGGTAAGAAGCGTTCTTGCTAGATACCCATAGCAGCCACGTAAAACATGCAACAACAAATTAGAGGACGTCTAACTTGTTTTTGCAGGGTATGTATGTGATATGATATGGCCAATGACATGATGAGATATATTTGATGTATGAGATGATCATGTTGTAATAGTTAATATCGACTTGCATGTCGATGCATACGGCAACCGGCAGGAGCCATAGAGTTGTCTTTAATTTTTGTATGACCTGCGTGTCAATCATTAAGCGCTTTGTAATGCTTTACTTTATCGCTAAACGGTAGCAATAGTAGTAAGAGCATGGTGGGCGCCGACAACCCCGATGGCGACACGATGATGGAGATCATGATGATGGGGATCATGGTGTGGCGCCGGTGACGATGGAGATCATGCCGGTGCTTTGGAGATGGAGATCAAAAGCACGAGTTGATGGCCATATCATGTCACTTATGATTTGCATGTGATGTTAATCCTTTTATGCATCTTATTTTGCTTAGGACGACGGTAGCATTATAAGATGATCCTTCACTAAAATTTCAAGATAAAATTGTGTTCCCCCCGAGTGTGCG
This sequence comes from Secale cereale, assembly GCA_902687465.1. Lineage (NCBI taxonomy): Eukaryota > Viridiplantae > Streptophyta > Magnoliopsida > Poales > Poaceae > Secale > Secale cereale. The sequence goes on from LR738709.1 coordinate 582,554,903, forward strand.
CCGTTGCGAAGGTTCGTCGTTTCGAAGCACCACGTGATGATCGGGTGTGATAGACTCTACGTTCGCATACAACGGGTGCAAGCCAGTTTTGCACATGCAGAACACTCGGGTTAGACTTGACGAGCCTAGCATGTACAGACATGGCCTCGGAACACGGAGGACCGAAATGTCGAACATGAGTCATATAGTAGATATGATCAACATGTTGATGTTCACCATTGACACCACCTCATCTCACGTGATGATCGGACTTGGGTTGGTGGATTTGGATCATGTCACGCTCGAATGACCGGAGGGATGTCAATTTGAGTGGGAGTTATAAATAATTTGATTAGGTAATAACTCACTTATCATGAACAATAGTCTAAAATGTCTTTGCAAATCTTTTGTTGTAGATGGCTCGCGCAGTAGCTCCCCTGAATTTTAATGCGTTCCTAGAGAAAGCTAAACTGAAAGATGATGGGAGCAACTTTGCGGACTGGCTCCGCAATCTGAGGATCATCCTCACTGCTGCCCAAAAGGTTTATGTCCTAAGTGCACCGCTAGGTGAACCCCCCGCTCCTCAGGCCTCTGCGGACGTTATGAACGCCTGGCAGTCGCGTTCGGATGACTACTCAGTGGTGCAGTGTGCCATTTTGTATAGCTTGGAAGGAGGACTTCAAAGGCGTTTTGAACGTCATGGAGCATATGAGATGTTCCAGGAGTTGAAGTTCATCTTTGAAAAGAATGCTAAGATCGAGAGGTATGAGACCACCGATAAATTCTTTGCTTGCAAGATGGAGGAGAATTCGTCTGTCGGTGAGCACTTACTGAAGATGTCTGGGTACTATACCCGCATAGCTGATCTGGGACTTGTGTTCCCGGACGAGGCTATCATTGACAGAATTCTCCAGTCACTCCCGCCTAGCTACAAGAGCTTTGTGCAGCAGTACAACATGCAAGGGATGAACAAAACCATCGCCGAGCTGTTTTCGATGCTGAAAGTCGCTGAGGCAGACATCAAAAAGGAGTATCAAGTGTTGATGGTCGATAAAACCACCAGTTTCAAGAAGAATGGCAAGGGCAAGAAGGGTAACTCTAAGAAGGGTGGCAAGGCAGTTGCTCACCCAGTGAAGAAACCCAAGGCTGGGCCCAAGCCAGAGACTGAGTGTTTCTATTGCAAGGGGAACGGCCACTGGAAGCGGAACTGCCCCAAGTATCTGGCAGACAAGAAGGGGGCCAACAACAACAACAAGCAAGGTATATGTGATATACATGTTATTGATGTGTACCTTACCAACTCTTGTTGTAGTGCCTGGGTATTTGATACCGGTTCGGTTGCTCACATTTGCAACTCTAAACAGGAACTGCGGAATAAACGGAGGCTGGCGAAGGACGAAGTGACGATGCGCGTGGGAAATGGTTCCAAGGTTGATGTGATCGCCGTCGGCACGCTCGCTCTTCGATTACCATCGGGATTAGTTATGAACCTGAATAATTGTTATTTAGTGCCTGCGTTGAGCATGAACATTATATCTGGATCTTGTTTATTGCGAGACGGTTACTCGTTTAAATCAGAGAATAAAGGTTGTTCTATTTATATGGGTAATATCTTTTATGGTCATGCACCCGAAGTGAGGGGTTTATTCTTATTGAATCTCGATAGTGATGATACACATGTTCATAACATTGATGCCAAAAGATGTAGAGTTGATAAAGATAATACCACTTACTTGTGGCACTGCCGTCTGGGTCATATCGGCGTAAAACGCATGAGGAAGCTCCATGCTGATGGACTTTTGGAGTCTCTTGATTTTGAATCACTTGACACATGCGAGCCGTGCCTCATGGGCAAGATGACAAGGACCCCGTTTTCAGGAACAATGGAACGGGCAAGTGACTTATTGGAAATCATACATACTGATGTGTGTGGTCCGATGAGTGTCATGGCGCGCTGTGGATATCGTTATTTTCTCACCTTCACTGACGACTTAAGTAGATATGGGTATATTTACTTAATGAAGCATAAGTCTGAAACTTTTGAAAAGTTCAAGCAATTTCAGAGTGAAGTTGAAAATCATCGTAACAAGAAGATCAAGTTCCTACGATCTGATCGAGGGGGAGAATATCTGAGTTATGAGTTTGGCAATCACTTAAGAAAATGTGGAATCGTTTCACAGTTGACGCCACCTGGAACACCACAGCGTAATGGTGTGTCCGAACGTCGTAATCGAACCCTATTAGATATGGTGCGTTCTATGATGTCTCTTGCCGATTTGCCACTATCGTTTTGGGGATATGCGTTAGAGACAGCTGCATTCACTTTAAATAGGGCTCCATCTAAGTCCGTTGAGACAACACCGTATGAACTATGGTTTGGTAAGAAACCTAAGTTGTCTTTTCTCAAGGTTTGGGGTTGCGATGCTTATGTCAAAAGGCTTCAGCCAGAAAAGCTCGAACCCAAAGCGGACAAATGTGTCTTCATAGGATACCCAAAAGAAACTGTTGGGTACGCCTTCTATCTCAGATCCGAAGGCAAAGTGTTTGTCGCTAAGAACGGATCCTTTCTCGAGAAAGAGTTTCTCTCGAAAGAATTGAGTGGGAGGAAGGTAGAACTTGATGAGGTTATTGAACCTCTGCTTCAACCAGAAAGTTGCGTAGCACAGAAAGATGTTTTTGTGGAGCCTGCAGCGGTTGAAGAGGAAGCCAATGATGATGATCAAGAAGCTTCTGATCAAGTTACTACCGAACCTCGTAGGTCGACAAGGGTACGCACTGCACCTGAGTGGTATGGTAACCCTGTCTTGGAGGTCATGTTGTTAGACAACGGTGAACCTACGAGCTATGGAGAAGCGATGGAGGGCCCGGATTCCGACAAATGGTTAGAGGCCATGAAATCCGAGATGGGATCCATGTATGAAAACAAAGTATGGACTTTGGAAGTATTACCTGAAGGGCGGAAGGCCATTCAGAATAAATGGATTTTTAAGAGGAAGACGGACGCTGACGGTAATGTCACCGTGTATAAAGCTCGACTTGTGGCAAAGGGTTTTTCACAAGTTCAAGGAATTGACTACGATGAGACTTTCTCACCCGTAGCGATGCTTAAATCCGTCCGAATCATGTTAGCAATAGCTGCATATTTCGATTATGAAATTTGGCAGATGGATGTCAAAACAGCGTTCCTTAACGGTTTTCTTAAGGAAGAATTGTATATGATACAACCGGAAGGTTTTGTCGATCCAAAGAATGCTGACAAAGTATGCAAGCTCCAGCGTTCCATTTATGGGCTGGTGCAAGCATCTCGGAGTTGGAATCTTCGCTTTGATGAGGTGATCAAAGCGTTTGGGTTTATACAAGTTTACAATGAAGCTTGTATTTACAAGAAAGTGAGTGGGAGCTCTATAGCGTTTCTAATATTATATGTGGATGACATATTGCTGATTGGAAACAATATAGAACTTTTGGATAGCGTGAAGGGGTATTTGAACAAGAGTTTTTCGATGAAGGATCTCGGGGAAGCTGCTTTCATATTGGGCATCAAGATCTATAGAGATAGATCAAGACGCTTGATAGGACTTTCACAAAGTACATACCTTGATAAAGTTTTGAAGAAGTTCAAAATGGATCAATCCAAGAAGGGGTTCTTGCCGGTATTGCAAGGTACAAAGTTGAGTAAGACTCAATGCCCAGTGACTGCGGAAGATAGAGAAAAGATGAGTGTCGTCCCATATGCTTCAGCCATAGGCTCTATCATGTATGCAATGCTGTGCACAAGACCAGATGTCAGCCTTGCCATAAGTATGGCCGGAAGGTTTCAAAGTAATCCTGGTATGGATCACTGGACAGCGGTCAAGAATATCCTAAAGTACCTGAAAAGGACTAAGGAAATGTTTCTCGTTTATGGAGGTGATCAAGAGCTCGTCGTAAAGGGTTACGTCGATGCAAGCTTTGACACTGATCCGGATGACTCTAAGTCTCAAACCGGATACGTATATATTCTCAACGGGGGAGCGGTAAGCTGGTGCAGTTCCAAGCAAAGCGTGGTAGCCGATTCTACATGCGAAGCGGAGTACATAGCTGCCTCGGAGGCGGCAAAGGAAGGTGTCTGGATGAAGGAGTTCATAACAGATCTTGGAGTTGTGCCTAGTGCACTAAACCCAATGACTCTGTTCTGTGACAACACTGGTGCCATTGCTCTAGCCAAGGAACCAAGGTTTCACAAGAGGACCAGACACATAAAGCGACGCTTCAATTCCATCCGCGATTCAGTCAAGGAGGAGGACATAAACATTTGCAAAGTACACACGGATTTGAATGTTGCAGATCCGTTGACTAAGCCTCTTCAGCGGGCTAAGCATGATCAACACCAAGACTCTATGGGTGTTAGATTCATTACCTTGTAATGCTAGATTATTGACTCTAGTGCAAGTGGGAGACTATTGGAAATATGCCCTAGAGGCAATAATAAAAGAGTTATTATTATATTTCCTTGTTCATGATAATCGTTTATTATCCATGCTATAATTGTATTGATTGGAAACTCATATACATGTGTGGATAAATAGACAAACATTGTGTCCCTAGTAAGCCTCTACAGGACTAGCTCGTTGATCAAAGATGACCGCGGTTTCCAGGTCATAGACATGAGTTGTCATTTGATAACGGGATCACATCATTAGGAGAATGATGTGATGGACAAGACCCAAACGTTAAACATAGCTTTTGATCGTATCAGTTATCGCTATAGTTTTCTGCATGTCAAGTATAAGTTCCTATGACCATGAGATCATGTAACTCACTGACACCGTAGGAGTGCTTTGTGTGTGCCAAACGTCGCAACGTAACTGGGTGACTATAAAGGTACTCTACAGGTATCTCCGAAGGTGTCTGTTGAGTTGACATGGATCGAGACTGGGATTTGTCACTCCGTGCGACGGAGAGGTATCTCCGGGCCCACTCGGTAATACATCATCTAAATGAGCTCAAAGTGACTAAGTGGTTAGTCACGGGATTATGTATTACGGTAACGAGTAAAGAGACTTGCCGGTAACGAGATTGAACTAGGTATAGAGATACCGACGATCGAATCTCGGGCAAGTAACATACCGACGAGACAAAGGGAACTGTATACGGGATTGCCTGAATCCTTGACATCGTGGTTCATCCGATGAGATCATCGAGAAACGTGTAGGAACCAATATGGGTATCCAGATCCCGCTATTGGTTATTGACCTGGGAGTGTCTCGGTCATGTCTACATGGTTTCCGAACCCGCAGGGTCTACACACTTAAGGTTCGGTGACGCTAGGGTTGTTAGTGAGAACAGTGCATGGTTACCGAAGGTTGTTCGGAGTCCCGGATGAGATCCCGGACGTGACGAGGGTCTCCGGAATGGTCCGGAGACGAAGATTGATATATAGGATGAAAGGTTTCGGAGTCCGGAAGTGTTCCGGGGAGCATCGGGAAATCGGCGGATGACCGAAAGGGGTTTCGGGGTCCCGGAAGGGGTTTCGGGCCTAATGGGCCACAAAGGGGGGACACAACAGCCCTCATAGGGCTGTGCGCCCCCCCCTGGGCCCTCTCCTAGTGCGCATGGGGGGCTGGCCCCTCCTAGGGCTGCCGCACCCCCTGGCTTGGGGGGCAAGGCACCTAGGGGGGGAAACCCTAGGGCCTGGCGCAGCCCTTGGCCGCCGCCTCCCCTCTGCCCTGGCCGCCGGCCCCCCTAGGGGAAACCCTAGGGCGCCCCCCTCCCCTCTATTCCCCCTATATATAGAGAGGTAGAGGGAGGGCAGCCAACACACGTTTTTGCCTCGGTGCTGCCCTCCCTCTCCCATAACATCTTCGTCTTCCCGCGGTGCTTGGCGAAGCCCTGCTGGAATCCTCCACCACCATCACCACCACGCCGTCGTGCTGCCGGTCTCTCCATCAACCTCTCCTCCACCCCTTGCTGGATCAAGAAGGAGGAGACGTCCCCGAGCCGTACGTGTGAAGAACGCGGAGGCACCGTTGCTTCGGTGCTAGGATCTTCGGCGATCTGAATCGCGGCGAGTACGACTCCATCAACCGCGTTCTTAACGCTTCCGCTTAGCGATCTACAAGGGTATGTGGATCCAACTCTCCCCTCGTAGTTGCATCTCCTAGATTGATCCTGGTGAACGTAGAGAAAAATTTTTGTTTCCCATGCAACGTTCCCCAACAGGACATTGGCATAGAACTGAGCCACCAGATCAACATCAAAGTCCTTATTGAATGACATGATGTGGGCAATGTTCAGCTGGTTACACATCTCCAGGGCTTCGCAGAAGTAAGCCATGTCCTTCTCTAAATGAGCAATGACAATTGAGCACACATCAACAAAGAGATTCTTCTTGGCCTTGATCACATCAAAGTAGGTTGCATACTGAAAGCGGTTCCAGAACGCCCGGTTGACAAGGGTGGGCTCTTGCTCATGCTCATAGGGATTGCGCCGACGCCTCTCCCAGAACTCCTTGTTTGACATCTCAGTGATAGTCTTGGCCTTCTTAGCTGGCTTCTTTGCAGTACTCTTGGACGGTTGTTGTGACTGAGACGGTGGTGCACTGGACGAAGGAACCCCTACAGAACCACTTGCAGACCCACCTGCTGCCTCATAGGTGCGATAGCGCTCTGAACTAGTGCTCCCGGGATTGATGCGACGAGCAGGGTGTTCCGTTGGGCCATCTCCTGGAGACAAACACAC
>LR738709.1:582561972-582596754 GCA_902687465.1 Secale cereale
GGGGCAATACCGGCATCCATGGCTTGATGAAGGGGTGGGGATCGATCCCACCAAAGGAAAAGGTGAAACACAGTCCAAAGGAGGCACCCCACCGGCGACCTCGATGCAGGTTCTTCGTTGGAGAGGAGAACAAGAGATGGGAGTCAATGGGTGTGGGGAAGGGAAGAAAACTCCCCGACCCCTATTAACCCCGCAGCCTCGCGCTCCAGCGGTAGTACCGCTTCAAGCGGGCGGTAGTAACGCTTAGGTTAATGAGCGGTTGTACCGTGCGCTCCAGCGGTAGTATCGCCCAACTCAAAAAAAGAGTCTCTAAACTGACATTTTGCTCCCAAGCGGCTTTTAGCGAGAAACACACACAACAACGAGAAGAAAACACAGGAAAACAGAGGGAACAACACAGACACAACCACACAAACAAAGACAAAAACACGACAACAAACACACATCTCTCGAACGAGATGGCGGTGGCTGAGGCCACCTATGTTTGAGTGAAGTGGTATGGCACCGCGAAGATTTTAACCTTGAGCCCATGACCACTACTCATCTTTGAAGCACATCTTGTACCAACAACAATGGTGAATGTGAAAGATTTGGTCGATTTGTGCATAACGGGGGGAGAGAAAGTTCATTGAGAGAACACCACTCCCCCTATATCAATGCCTACATCTAAACAAGATAACACGGTGTGAATGGGAGGTGTGCACAACTTCAATCCACATTGCTCAAATCTATGATATTTAGCTCATGCCTTAACTCGTGAAATCTTGCTTCATCCAAAGGCTTCGTGAAGATATCTGCAAGGTTATCATGTGTGTTGACATAGTGAAGATCAATTTCCCTTCGCTGAATATGCTCCCAGATGAAGTGATACCAAATCTCAATATGCTTCGTCTTGAAGTGTTGCACCGGGTTGAGAGAAATCTTGATGGCACTTTCGTTGTCACACCAAAGAGGCACTTTGTCACACGTGACACCTTAATCCTTTAAAGTTTGCCTCATCCATAGAAGTTGAGCACAACAACTGTCGGTCGCCACACACTAAGCTTCGGTGGAAGAGAGATACACAACTTTGCTTCTTGGAAGACCAACTCACAAAAGAGCAACCAAGAAATTGGCAACCTCCGGAAGTTGACTTTATATCCACTTTGTCTCCTGCCCAATCCAAATCCGAGAACCCTACAAGGTTGAAGTGTGCTCCTCTTGGGTACCTGATACGTCCATTTCGCATCATGCTTATATATTGATATTTATTGCATTATGGGTTGTTATTACACGTTATGTCACAATACTTATGCCTTTTCTCTCTTATTTTACAAGGTTTACAAGAAGAGGGAGAATGCCGGCAGCTGGAATTCTGGGCTGGAAAAGGAGCAAACTCTGGAAACCTATTCTGCATAACTCCAAAAGCCCCGAAACTCCACAGAACTCCGTTTCAGAAAATATAAAAAATATCTGGCGAAAGAAGTTTACGAGGGGGGCCACCTGCTGTCCACGAGGGTCAGGGCGCGCCCTCCTATCTCGTGGGCCCATCGACGCCCCCCCCATGCCCATATTCTCCTATATGAGGTGTTTTGACCTGGAAAAAATCATAAGGAGGCTTTCGGGACCAGATGCCGCCGTCTCGAGGTGGAACCGAGGCGGAAACCAATCTAGGGCTCCGGCAGAGCTGTTCTACCGGGGATACTTCCCTCCTGGAGGGGGAAATCGTCACCGCCGTCATCACCAACAACTCTCCCATCTTGGGGAGGGCTATCTTCATCAACATCTTCACCAGCACCATCTCCTCTCAAACCCTAGTTCATCTCTTGTATGCAATCTTTGTACCCAAACCACAGATTGGTACCTGTGGGTTGCTAGTAGTGTTGATTACTCCTTGTAGTTGATGCTAGTTGGTTTATTTGGTGGAAGATCATATGTTCAGATCCATTATGCATATTAATACCCCTCTGATCATGAACAATATTATGTCTTGTGAGTAGTTACTTTTGTTCCTGAGGACATGGGAGAAGTCTCGCTATTAGTAGTCATGTGAATTTGGTCTTCGTTCGATATTTTGATGAGATGTATGTTGTCTCTCCTCTAGTGGTGTCATGTGAACGTCGACTACATGACACTTCACCATTATTTGGGCCTAGAGGAAGACATTGGGAAGTAATAAGTAGATGATGGGTTGCTAGAGTGACATAAGCTTAAACCCTAGTTTATGCGTTGCTTCGTAAGGGGCTGATTTGGATCCATATGTTTCAGGCTATGGTTAGGAATACCTTAATACTTCTTTTGTAGTTGTGGATGCTTGCATTAGAGGTTAATCATACTGGGAGGCTTGTCCAAGTAAGGACAACACCCAAGCACCGGTCCACCCACATACCAAATTATCAAATTACCGAACGCGAATCAGATGACCGTGATGAAAACTAGCTTGACGATAATTACCATCTGTCCTCGGGAGCGCTTTCCTTTATATAAGAGTTTGTCCAGGCTTGTCCTTTGATACAAAAAGGATTGGGCCACCTTGCTGCACTTTATTTACTTTTACCTTTTGTCACTTGCTACCAATGACCTTATCACAAAACTATATGTTACCTATAATTTCAGTGCTTGCAGAAAACACCTTACTGAAAATTGCCTATCATTTCCTTCTGCTCCTCGTTGGGTTCGACACTCTTACTTATCGAAAGGACTACGATAGATCCCCTACACTTGTGGGTCATCAAGACTCTTTTCTGGCGCCGTTGCCGGGGAGTGAAGCGCCTTTGGTATGGAAAAATTTATATAGTGTGCTGAAATTTATTGCCACTTGTTACTATGGCTCAAAATCCTTTGAGGGGCTTGTTCGGGGTATCTTCACCCCGACCAGAAGAGCAAAGAGTTGCTCCTCAACCTACTGCACCTACTGAAAATGTTTGCTTTGAGATTCCTTCGGGTATGATAGAGAAACTGCTTGAAAATCCTTTTACAAGAGACGGAACACTGCATCCCGACTTACACCTAATCTATGTGGATGAAGTTTGTGGATTATTTAAGCTTGCAGGTATGCCCGAGGATGTTATCAAGAAGAAGGTCTTCCCTTTATCTTTGAAAGGAGATGCATTGACATGGTTTAGGCTATGTGATGATATTGGATCATGGAACTATAATCGTATGAAGTTGGAATTTCATCAGAAGTTCTACCCTATGCACCAGGTTCATCGTGATCGTAATTATATTTATAATTTTTGGCCTCGCGAAGGAGAAAGCATCTATCAAGCTTGGGGGAGGCTTAAGTCAATGTTATATCCATGCCCCAATCATGAGCTCTCAAGAAAAATGATCATTCAAAATTTTTATGCTCGGCTTCTCTCAATAATCGCACCATGCTCGATAATTCTTGTTCTAGCTCTTTTATGATAAAGACCGTCGAATTCAAATGTGATTTATTGTAAAGAATTAAACACAACTATGAATATTGGGATCTCGACGAAGGTAAGGAGTCAGGTATGACCCCTAAGTTTGATTGTGTTAAATCTTTTATAGATACCGATGTTTTCCGTGAGTTTAGCACTAAATATGGACTTGACTCTGAGATAGTAGCTTCTTTCTGCGAATCTTTTGCTACTCATGTTGATCTCCCCAAGGAGAAGTGGTTTAAATACCATCCCCCTATTGAAGTAAAAGTAGTTGAACTTGTTAAAGTTGAAGAAAAGACTATCACTTATAATGTTGATCCTATTGTTCCTACTGCTTATATTGAGAAACCACCTTTCCCTGTTAGGATAAAAAATCATGCTCAAGCTTCAACTGTAGTTCGTAAGAGTAATACTAGAACACCTACACCCTCTGAGCAAATTAAAGTTGAACCTAGTGTTGCTATGGTTAAAAATCTCTTGGTAGAAGATTTAGATGGACATGTTATTTACCTCCAAGAAGAGTCTGCTAGAATAGCTAAACCCAATGCTAGGAATAAACATAGACCTATTGTAGGCTTGCCTATCATCTCTGTTAAGATAGGAGATGATTGTTATCATGGTCTATGTGACGTGGGTGCTAGTGCGAGTATTATCCCTCATACCTTATATCAAGAAATTATGCATGACATTGCACCTGTTGAGTTAGAAGGGATTGATGTTACTATTAAGCTTGTTAATAGAGACACTATTTCACCAGTTGGGATCATTAGAGATGTTGAGGTTTTGTGTGGGAAGGTTAAATACCCTACTGATTTTCTTATTCTTAGTTCCCCACAAGATGAATTATGTCACATTATATTTGGTAGACCCTTCTTGAATACTGTTAATGCCAAGATAGACTGCGTGAAAGATATTGTTACTGTTGGATTAGGGGATATGTCTCATGATTTTAACTTTGCTAAATTTTGTAGACAACCCCTTGATAAAGAACCACCTAGTAAGGATGAAATTATTGGTCTTGCTTCTATTGTTGTGCCCCCTAATGATCCTTTAGAACAATACTTGCTAGACCATGAAAATGATATCCATATGAATGAGAGAAGGGAAATAGATGAAATATTCTTTAAACAAGGACCCGTATTGAAAAACAACTTGCCTGTTGAAATCCTAGGGGATCCTCCTCCACCCAAGGGTGATCCCGTGTTTGAACTTAAACCTTTACATGATAATCTTAAGTATGTTTATCTTGATGAAAAGAAGATATATCCTGTTATTATTAGTGCTAACCTTTCAGAGCAGGAACAAGAAAAACTATTGAAAACTCGGAAGAAGCATCGTGCTGCTATTGGATATACTCTAGATGATCTTAAGGGCATTAGTCCCACCTTATGCCAACACAAGATAAAATTGGAAGAAAATGCTAAACTGGTTATTGATCATCAGCGACGGTTAAATCCTAAGATGAAAGAAGTGGTAAGGAAGGAAATACTAAAGCTTCTACAGATAGGTATTATCTATCTAGTTGCTGATAGCTAGTGGGTAAGTCCTGTCCATTGTGTCCCTAAGAAGGGAGGTATGACTGTCGTTCCTAATGATAAAGATGAATTGATCCTGCAAAGAATAGTTACAGGTTATAGGATGGTAATTGATTTCCGTAGGTTAAATAAAGCTACTAAGAAAGATCATTACCCCTTGCCATTTATTGATCAAATGCTAGAAAGGTTATCCAAACATACTCATTTTTGCTTTCTAGATGGTTATTCCGGTTTCTCTCAAATACTTGTGTCAAAAGGGGATCAAGAAAAGACCACTTTTACTTGTCCTTTCGGTACCTTTGCTTATAGACGTATGCCTTTTGGTTTATGTAATGCACCTGCTACCTTTCAAAGATGCATGATGGCTATATTCTCTGATTTTTGTGAAAAGATTGTTGAGGTGTTCATGGACGATTTCTCCGTTTACGTAACTTCTTTTGATGATTGCTTAAGCAACCTTGATCGAGTTTTGCAGAGATGTGAAGACACTAATCTTGTTTTGAATTGGGAGAAGTGCCACTTTATGGTTAATGAAGGTGAAAGGGTTGTATATCAACTAGAGGGGGTGAATAGGCGATTTTTATGAAAGACTTCAAAACATGGAAGTTTCGAAGACAAACAATAGAACCGATCCTATTTATATGCAGCGGAAGGTAGACTACACTAGACAAGCCATAGTCAAGTATTCAATGAAGTGAAAGCACTAAGACTAATAGCAGCTAGGCAGTATGGATCAGGATGGTAGATTGTATGAAGCCAATCATAACAAGTAGTCACACAGTGAAGTCAAACAGATAAGGCAAGCAGGCAATGACTTCACAAAGACAGACAATGAGTAAAGAGAAGGAAGGGATAGAACCAGTAGCTTGGGGAAGACAGTGATTTGTTAGACCAGTTCCAGTTGCTGTGACAACTGTACGTCTGGTTAGGGAGGCTGAGTTTTAACTCAGAAGACCGCGTCTTCACCTTATTCCCCTTGGGCTAAGGACACCTAGTCCTCGCCCAATCACTCTGGTAAGTCTTCAAGGTAGAGTTCCATTCCAAACCTTCACAGACTTCGTTCACCGGCGATCCACAATCTTCAAGGTAGACTCTTGGATGCTCAGAACGCGAGGCCTAACCGGCTGAAGGATTCACAGTCCTCAAGTGTAACAAGTCTTCTGATCACGCAGACAGAAAGACTTCAGTGATGCCAAACACTCTTTGGATCTGGGTGTTTGGGCTTTGTCCTCGCAAGGATATATCTCTCAAATGCTTCGGAGGTGGGTTGCTCTCAAACGACAAAAGCCGTGTAATAACTCTGAGCAGCCACCAATTTATGGTGTAGGGGGTGGGCTATTTATAGCCACTAGGCAACCCGACCTGATTTGTCCGAAGTGACCCTGGGTCACTAAGGAACTGACATGTGTTCCAACGGTCAGATTTCAAACACACGCGGCAACTTTACTTGAGCTACAAGTAAAGCTGACTCATCCAGCTCTGGATAAGATTTGCTCCCATAGTCTTCAATCGAAGACATAGGATTTGGTTGAGCATCACTTCAGTCACTCTGACTTTGTTCACTTGGACCCCACTTAACAGTACGGTGGTTCCTATGACTCAACAAAGAAGAAAAGGAAACAACGAAACGTCTAAGTCTTCGCGCTCCATAGTCCTCACACAATGGCTTCTCTCGTCATAGTCTTCAATATGAATATCTTCTTATACCACCATTGTCGTCAATGTCTTCATACATTTTTAGGGGTCATCTCCGGTAGGTAAACCGAATCAATGAGGGACTACTACATGTGTTATCCTGCAATTCTCACAAACACATTAGTCCCTCAATCAGGTTTGTCGTCCATACTCCAAAACCAACTAGGGGTGGCACTAGATGCACTGACAATCTCCCCCTTTTTGGTGATTGATGACAAACTGGTTGAAGTTTTCAACGGGGATAAAAGTATGTGAAATTGTAAAGGATAAAGGTATTGTCTTCATAAGTAGCAAAGGCTCCCCATGAAGATGTGCATATAATTAATTTGCTTTTGAATGCAAATGCACATGGCAGGTTGTACTTGTGGAGATCCTCTTAAACTTATGAAGACAATTCATCATGCACAATTGACATGTCGAATATAATGATATGCATAATGAGAAATGGACGTCTACAAAATGACTAAGTGCAGAATTTATCGTAGCACATGCGGAATTTATCATCGCATTACAGAGTACCAAAAAATGTAGCAGACGACCATCAAGTTCAAGTGTTACAACTCAAAGAACCAAATGTAACAAAAGCGGGAGTTGTAAACACTAGGCAAAATATAAAGCACCCGCCCATATCGACCCGCTTGAAGACTATCAACTCGTATGCTTCTCCCCCTTTTTTCAGTAAGGACCAAAAAGGTTTGAAGACACAGAGCCTCTACTCATTCCCAGTAGGAGTAGGAGAAGATGCAGGGTCGGCGTTGGTGTTTGGCGGTGCAGAAGAACTTGGAGCAGTGTCGACACACGCCGAAGGAGGAGGTGGTGAGGTAGCATCATCTTGATCATCGATCACTCTCGCATCCATCATTGCAGCGGAGGAGGAATAGTCAGAGTCTTCAAGAGACGAAGTTCGACGCAAAACAATATTCCTTGGGGGTGTGTTGTCAAACTTGAATCTTTCAATGAAGCCATCGTCTTGAAGATCTGCTTCAGCACTCAGCAATGTCAAACTCTTCCATGACCTCCAACAGGTTCATGTGCAACAAAGGCATTCTTGGTGGCAAGGTTGCGAATACGATTGACGTCCACGGAGAGGCTTTGCATCTGGCGCTTCAGCCAGTAGTGATGCTTATCCTGTTTCTGATGTAAGGCAATGAGAAGTTCTCGGTCATTGAGAACACGAGATCGCTTCCGAGGCCTTTGGGCAATGGTGCTCTCAGTAGCTTCAGTCTCTGCATGGTGAGGTATGCGAGTATGTCCAGCCAGAGGATAAACACGAGTGACTGCTGGAACTCCTTCAATGGGCTGAGTGAAGCTTTGGTGATCAGCATTGTGAAGACAAACATGCTCTTTGGCAGGCTCTTGGTATATGGCTTCAACTGACATATCAACCTCTGGCAAGAATATGAGATGGTTGCGAGCAGAAGGCTGATAGTTGATGGCTGAGTGAAGCTTGATGAGACGCATGACCCATGGAGCATAGAACTTAAGTCCAAAGAGATCAGAGCCTGATACAGCCAACTGCCTGATAAAGAAGTCTTGAGCATTGAAACTAATTCCATTGAAGGTATAGAAGACCAATGTCTTCATTGTTCCTTCAAGTTTGGCTGATGAAGAGTGTCCTTTCACAGGCCATAGAGTTCGCCTGATGATATGATATATAGTGCGTGGCAGATACTCAAGGTCTTCAACAAATAACTCCTTTGGGTACTCAGCATTGAGTGGCAAGGGCTTCATCATGCTCAACATTTGGCTCATGTTGGGCTTTGGCTTCTGAAAGATACTCTCCAAAGCTTCGTAGTGTCGTTAACAACCAGGTTCATATAGTTCTCCTGGAGTGGGCAGGCCAGTTAGCTCAATGAGGTCAAAGGCTTTGGCTTCATGATGGACATTTCCTGTCATCCACTCAAGGACCCATGTCTTTGGATCCCTATTGTAGCCGCGAATGTGGAGGGTTGCATAGAATTGCAGAAGCAGCTCTTCATTCCAATGCTCTTTATCAGTCAAGAAGTTGAGTAGTCCAGCATCACGGAAGCAATCAAGGGCTTCTTCAAGGCAAGACAACCCAGTAATGGCTTCAGTGTCAAGATGCATATGTGGGAATATGCGCCCTTGATCATAGAGAACACGTGAATAATAGCTGCGCTGTTGATAGCTCCAGAACCTATCTGACGAAATCCTTGGTTTGGAATAGGGGTTCTTGGCGCTGTCAAAGAAGGTGTTGTGTGCAGTGAAGCCATTAGCATTGAAGGACCCTAGTGAAGTGGCAGTACCTGGAAACCTGGGCAGTCTTGGCTTTGGCTTCTGAACCTGAGGCCTGTGCTCGATGTGGTAATCAAATCAAGGGCCAACAGCAGGCGGACCAGCAGTAGGTGGAGGAACCAGAAGAGGCCATTTGACAGAGATGAGCTGGTCATCATTGTTGTATGCTTGCTCAATAGTATGTGGCCTTGGAGGCAGAACATGAGTAGTGGCATTGTCTTCAGGCTGCAGATTTGCGTCAGGTGCAGCATTGGCTTCAGGTGCTATCACTTCAGGCACCACATTGAATTCAAGTGCCACATTAGCTTCAGCCATGACAACGTCATTGGCTTCAGTGGTGGTGTTGGTGGCAGCCTCAGAATGTGTAACCTCCACTTCAGGAGCTGGAGGGTCAGACATGTTCTCCTCGAGAACAACTTGGTCGGCAGGGGGTGTGGCAACACGTGCTTCTTCTTCTCTTGTTTCTTCTTGGTCATCGGCTGATGCAGCCGGAATATCTTCAGCCGCTTTGGCTTCGGATTCAGGGATGTTCACAGTAGGAGAGGCTTCCGGAAATACTTGGCGTGAAACAGATTGGCGCTCATCTCCTTCTGGAACACTTGGTTGATCGACTTGAGGCCTTGGTCCTTTGCGAAGCCTGCGAAACACTGGCGACGCTTGTGGAGATGGAGTTGGTTGGGCCTCAAGGTCTTCATCGTCAACCACTCGAGTGGTGACCTATGTTGGGGGAGTAACTGGTGTGTCTTCAACACGCGGGGAATCTTGTGGGTGATCATCCCATGAGTCATCCTGAGCAATTGGCGTCAAGGGACGACCAATGCTGATGCGTTCGCTGTTCGTGAGAACAGGCGATGATACCACATTGTATTCAATCCGAGGAAGGACTTCATCATCTTCAACATTGTCGTGATGACCAATGTCTTCAGCTGCGGTGGGGTCAACAGCTGGAATTTCTTCAGGAGCCTCTGTGGTAGCAGGCTCATGAACAGTCAGGCGACATTCTTGTTGTGCAGACGCAAGACGAGCAACAGAAATTGGCTCGACGACAAGGGGCTCTGTGGGAGCAGCACGGACTTTCTTGATCTTGCGCTTCTTGGTGGGTGGAGCTTCATCAGTGGTGTTCTTGGTTTTGCGCTTGCGGGCTTCAGCTTCAGCCACCTTTGTCTTCTTGAGTTCTGAAGCAACTGTGGGGACCTTAGGCTTCGTGCCTGTCATGCTGGCAGGAAAGACAATGCGAGGTTCTTCCTGCCTTGATTCTTCAGCTGGGGCCACAGTTGGCTTCTTCTTCTTGGCAGCCATGCTGGGGTCGATGCCAGGACGCCCAAGGGACTTGCGCTTCTCAGCTTCATTGTAAGCTTGAACACACTTGGCAGCCAAAGCCTTTATGCGCTCACGAAAACCTTTAGCTTCTTCACGCCTCTTGTGAAAGGCTTCCTTGAGCTCATGCATCATGACTTTAAAATTCTGGACTTCTTTGACGCTGAGCTTGGCCATATGCTTCTTGAACTGACCTTTTCAAAATCAATCTTGTGCTTTAGCTCAACAATTTTCTGAGCAAGAGCTAGCTCAGAAGCAATGGCACCGTTGAAGGAGACGCTTAGGCCAACTGGAAGTTGCAGATCGCCAAAGCTGAGATTGGGGGTGTCAAACCACTCATCAATGAAGTTGTTCAATACTTCCACGTCCAAGAGAGGCAAGTCATTGAAGATTTCTGCATCTTGCTTGCTCTTTATCAGTTGCTCAAGAGCGTCATCAGCAAGATCTTCATCACTTGACAGATCAATGGCTTCATTCTCGTTCCTCAGAACAGCAGCAGGAGTCAGAGCTTGACTGGGGTTGTGCATGGGCTTCTTCTTCAGCTTCTGACTCTTGGAGATGCGAGAGTGATCTTCAGATTGCACACTTGGTGCAGGTGGAGCAGTGGCCAAAGGCTTCACTCTCGAAGCTATTGGTGGAGTGGAAGGCTTCGAAGCCTTGGATTTCTTCTTCTTCTTCGGCTTCGGAGGTGCAGTCGCTTCATCAGAGTCAGCATCGTCTGCAGGTTGATCCACATCCGCCCCTTGAACCCTTATATGACTGATGAGACCTTCTAAGTTGTAGAAGGGCCCAACCAGATTTGGTTCAGCTTCGCGTGTGCCATCGGCACGAGGCGCAGAGGGGCCAGGGTTGAAATCTAATCCCCAAGTTTTCTTGTTTTCCTTGGCCGAGTTCTGGGCATACTGGAGGTTGCGCTTGAACAGATTGTCATCACGACACCATAGCAATGATGATGGGTCGGCATCAGCTGGTTGTGGCCCTCGGACCATGCAAGGATAGAAGCCTTGCGCAATGGCTTCAACTCTGGACCTGGGTGGAAGATTTTTGTACAAAATGTCTCCCCATGGTCGCTTGATGGCATTCTTCTCAGCATACTCCTGGGTCACAAACCTGTACTTGAACCACTGTTCTGCCCAATATCTTCGAATCCATTGGATTCGAGTTTTTCTCTGATTGTAGTCCTCCTCTGGATCAGTCTTGTACATCTCATAGAGGTCAGGAGGCAAATCTCTGGAAGTGTTTGCACGGCGCTGTCTGCCACCCTTCTTAACAGATTTCTCAGTTGCCATGAGATTCAAGCTGAAAGGATTCAACTCTATCAAAGGCTTCCGTCTGCTGGTCAGACAGGAACTGGCTTCGGGAGAGTGAATGTGACGCTGCAAGAATTCTGCAAATGAATGCAGACTATGAGAACTAAGGGATTCTCCCACGGACATGTACCTGTGACAGCATTAGAGATGCGAGGGAAGGGGAAGAGGTCATATGCATTCTCAAAAGATTTTGAAGATAAATCAGTTTAGAAGACATTGACCTCATAGCGCGAAGACATTCACTTATATGTAGAGAGTTGGTTCCAGATTTGTACGAATCCAAGAATAGGTACAAGTGAGGAATCTAACTATGTGTGAAGCATAAGTGAATATACTAGGCAAAGTATGAGATGTAGACAGGATAGATCCAAATATGTGGAGGCAGAAACTTCTATTGGTAGAAAGGATGAATCTATAGGATCAAAAGGACGGTAAAAAGAGGGTTTTAATTTACCACACGATGAACTGCTAGACGAAGACGAAGTGGAGGCCGAGCAGTTCGATCTTCCATGCCCTAACTTGGCGACGGAGGACACCTACGACGACGACAAAGAAGACGATGTCCACGGCCAGCGTGAAGATGGCGTCGACGAGGTCGCGGCACCTAAGCGCTTCGTCGCCGGCGTCGTCGAGAACTAGCGGTGGCGCTAGGGTTTGTCGAGGTGGAGAGGTGGTAGAAGAGTTTTGACCGTGATGGGACGGGCATTTATAAGGATGGGAGACGGCACAGCGCAATCACGCAGGTGTCCCTGGCGGTTCACATCTGAGGGACACGTGGCGGACATGTAACACATAGGGAGTTGTTCCATGATCCCACGCACGCCTGGACTGTCGGGGTGGTCGTTCCGGCTTCTCTGGGTTTCAGGCAATAAGGATTGAGCATTAAAAAAATATTTAATGTTTGTCTCTGTAGCTTCTGCTGACAAGGACGCAGCGAAGACATTCGACGGTTCCAACAGAATGCATATGATTTGGATAGATAGAGCTTGAGGTCGAAAGCATAGAGAGGTTAGGGTCCGATCACATTCACTTAGTTCAAAAGATTCAAATAAGAAGACATAGCTATTAGCGAATGATGTAGAGGACATAACACAAGTCTATATAAGACATATATGAAGATAAATCAAATGCGAAGATTTTGCAAATGTAACGCCAAGAGAAACACTTCAAGCAAAGATTTGGTGGTGGCGTTACCCACCGTATAGGAAGTATTAGACCCAGACACGACGCACAATTATCGTGGCGCTCCGAAGTCAAATTCCGCGTTAATGTATTCACACTCGGAATGTAAGTCTTCATTGATTTAAGATATACTTTACTTCGTGTGTTGCACATCTAAGTCATCAACATGCATAAGTGTTAGGATGTGTGCCTGATTACAGGACATTTGAGGATTCCAAGATATTTAGCTCACACCGCAACTTGCAAAACCTTTTCTCATCCAAGGGCTTTCTGAAGATATCTGCCAGCTCCTCTTCAGTTTTGACGTGTATGATATCAATATCTTCCTTCATAACATGATCTCTGAGAAAGTGATGACAAATTTCAATGTGCTTTGTCTTCGAGTGCTGAACTGGGTTGTTGGCAATCTTGATGGCGCTTTCATTGTCACAATAGAGTGGCACATGCTTCAGATGGACACCATAGTCCTTGAGAGTTTGCTTCATCCAGAGAAGCTGAGCGCAACAAGATCCAACAGCAATGTATTCAGATTCAGCAGTGGAGAGTGATACACAGTTCTGCTTCTTTGAAGACCAACAGACAAGTGATCGTCCCAGAAAGTGACATGTGCCTTATGTAGACTTGCGATCAACTTTGTCACCAGCATAATCAGCATCCGAGAATCCAACTAGATCAAACTCTGAGCCCTTTGGATACCATAATCCTAGTGTTGGGGTGTAAGCCAAATATCGAAGAATTCGCTTCACAGCTAAGTGATGCGATTCCTTTGGTGCCGCTTGGAATCGAGCACACATGCAAACACTAAGCATAATATCTGGCCTAGATGCACATAAATAGAGTAAAGAACCAGTCATGGAGCGGTATACCTTTTGATCGAAATCTTTACCATTGGCGTCGGGACTCAGATGACTTTTAGTTGGCATAGGCGTCGTGTATCCTTTGCAGTCTTGAATTCCAAACTTCTTCAGGCAATCTTTGAGATATTTCTCTTGAGATATGAAGATGTCGTTGCTTTGCTGACGAATTTGAAGACCAAGGAAGAACTTTAGCTCACCCATCATGGACATCTGATATTGCTCTTGCATCATGTGAGCGAACTCATCACTGTATCTTTTGTCAGTGCAGCCGAAGATAATGTCATCCACATAGATTTGGCAAACAAACAGTTCACCATCATATGTCTTCGTGAAGAGTGTGGGATCTAGGGAACCAGGTTTGAAGCCGTTGCTCTTCAGGAAGTCTTTGAGTGTGTCATACCAAGCACGAGGGGCTTGTTTGAGGCCATACAGTGCCTTATTGAGCTTGTATACCATATCAGGATGTTTTGGATCTTCAAAGCCAGGTGGTTGTGCAACATACACTTCTTCTTCAATCTTGCCATTGAGAAAAGCACTCTCCACATCCATTTGATACAGAAGGATGTTGTGATGGTTTGCATAGGCTAGCAGTATGCGAATAGCTTCAAGCCTAGCCACAGGAGCAAATGTTTCATCGAAGTCAATCCCTTCAATTTGAGTGTATCCTTGAGCAATGAGACGAGCTTTGTTTCTGACAACTTGACCATGCTCATCTTGCTTGTTGCGATATATCCATTTTGTGCCAATTATGTTGTGCTTGCGGGGGTCAGGATGCTTGACAAGTTCCCATACGTTGTTCAGCTCAAACTGTTGAAGCTCTTCTTGCATAGCTTGAATCCATTCAGGTTCCATGAAGGCTTCAGCAACTTTCTTGGGTTCGATATCGAGACAAATGCAAAGTGCCCATAGAAATTTGGTAGCTGTGTTGCTCTTGAATGAGTAAGTGGACCAGGTGCATTGATGCTGTCAATTATCTTCTCAACTTGTACTTCATTTGCAACACGAGGATGAACTGCACGAAGATTTTGCTGTTGCTGGTCATTGTCATCATTAGGAGGATTGTCTTCAGGCTGAGCATTGTCTTCGGGTTGATTGGGAGCAGAAATGATGAGTTCCTCGTCAGGCTGTGCTTCAGAAGGCATGATTTCACCTGTTCCCATTAGCTTGATAGCTTCACTAGGTGGAGCTTCTTCCAGCACATTTGGCACGAACTCTCTTTGTGAGCCATTTGTTTCATCAAACCACACATCCACAGTTTCAACCACTTTATAGAGAAAGAGGTTGAAGACTCTGTAGGAGTGCGAGTCCTTTCCGTAGCCGAGCATGAAACCTTCATGTGCTTTTGGTGCAAATTTTGACTTGTGATGTGGATCCTTGATCCAGCACCTAGCTCCAAATACCCTGAAGCAACTGACATTTGGCTTCTTGCCAGTAAGGAGTTCATAGGAAGTTTTCTTCAGAAGCTTGTGAAGATAAACACGGTTGATGACATGGCATCCTGTATCAATAGCTTCGGGCCAGAACCTTCTTGGTGTCTTGTATTCATCGAGCATCGTTCGAGCCATCTCAATTAGGTTTCTATTCTTGTGCTCGATGATGCCATTCTGCTGAGGTGTGTACGGAGCTGGGAACTTGTGAGTGATTCCCATTGTATCTAGATAAAGATCAAGGCCGGTATTCTTGAACTCAGTGCCATTGTCACTTCTGATATGCTTGATCTTGACGCCATAGTTGTTCATGGCACGGTTGGCAAAGCGTCTGAAGACATCTTGTACTTCAGTCTTGTAGAGAATTATGTGCACCCATGTGTATCTTGAATAATCATCAACAATGACGAAGCCATAGAGACAAGATGTAGTAGTGAACGTGGAGTAGTGAGTAGGGCCAAATAAGTCCATGTGAAGCAACTCGAAGGGTTGGGATGTCGTCATGATTGTCTTCGAGGGATGCTTGGCCCTGGTCATCTTCCCAGCTTCGCAGGCACCGCATAGATGATCTTTCTTGAACTTGACGCCCTCGATGCCTACGACGTGCTTCTTCTTCGCGAGAGTGTGCAAGTTCCTCATGCCGGCATGTCCTAGCCTCCGATGCCAGAGCCAACACTCTGAAGCTTTTGCTAGAAGACATACGGCCATCTGTGGTCCTGCTGAGAAATCTACCATATACAGATCATCTTTCCGATATCCTTCAAAGACTAGAGACTTGTCAGATTCCATTAGTACAAGGCAACGATATTTTCCAAATATCACAATCATGTTTAAGTCACAAAGCATTGAGACAGACATTAAGTTGAAACCAAGGGATTCAACAAGCATGACTTTATCCATGTGCTGAACCTTTGAGATTGCAACTCTACCTAGACCCAATACCTTGCTTTTACCAGTGTCAGCAAATGTGATGTGACTCTTGTCAGATGGACGTAAGTTTGAGTCCAT
This sequence comes from Secale cereale, assembly GCA_902687465.1. Lineage (NCBI taxonomy): Eukaryota > Viridiplantae > Streptophyta > Magnoliopsida > Poales > Poaceae > Secale > Secale cereale. Next base: position 582,577,946 of record LR738709.1, read on the forward strand.
AAGAAGACTTCGATCACCAGTCATATGATTAGTGCATCCGCTATCCATAATCCATTCTGAAGTCTTTGGTGTCATACCCTACAGTGCAGTTAGGGGGATAGGCTTCACGAATAGTCATTGTGAAGCATAAACATTTGACGTGCAAGCGGATTATGAAAGCTTAGATCCAAGTTAGGACTGATAGGATGGTTGGCAAGCGATTCAGGAACAAAATACATAGTAAGACCATTTGGGCATTTGATCTTGCGCCCTACAAGATGGTTTATGTCCCCAGCAATAGCATCAGACGCCTTTGATTTTCGGCTGGAGACCTTTCCCTGCAAGAGAAAGTTAATTCTTCTTAACCACCCACATCTTCAGGGGTGGCTTAGAAGCAATGAGTCTAAGTGCAGCATCTGTGAATTTTGGCTTTGGAGCCCTAGCAAATAGCCTTCCAGGAGGAGAATAATACTCATAAGAATAAGCAGAAAAGTTCTTTGTTTCGTGAATATAGCGGTTTGAGGAAACACACTCATATTCATGGGTCTGAGTACAATTTCCCTGCAAAACATTGGCATTAGGGTGACTCAGGTGAGTCCTCTGTCTGTATGAAGCCTTAGGACCATATGAAGCCTTTGGTCTGGGGTTAGTCTTCTTCCCAGGTGGTGTCATGATGACATTTACTGGAAGCTCCTCAAGACAACTTTTGGGAACTCAGATCTTCTTCATAGGTGGCATGTTCCTGCAGTTAGTACCAATATACTTGGCAAACACTTCACCATTATGATTCCTAAACAGTTTATAGTTTGCATCAAGGGATTCATCAATGATAATAGGATTAGCACAAGTGAAGCCAGATAAGGTAGTCAGATCCACTGAAGGTTCCTTTGCAGCAACCCATGTGGTTTTGGGGTACTGCTCAGGCTTCCAGTATGAACCATCAACATTCATTTTCCTCTCGAACCCTACACCCTCTTTCCTAGGGTTTCGGTTCAGAATCTGCTTTTTGAGGACATCACATAACGTCTGATGCCCTTTGAGGCTTTTGTACATTCCTGTTTCAAGCATAGTCTTCAACCTAGCATTTTCATCAGCAATAGTAGTGGTATCCTCAGCAGAGGGGTTAGTTACCACATCAGCAGTTGAAGATATTGCAACCGTAGCAGTAGTAGAACATTCAGCAACAGATGTAGCGTTATCACGCTCAATGCATTTTAGACATGGTGGTTCAAATCCTTCCTGAGCGGAACTGATCTTTTGATCACGGAATGACTCATTTTCTTTTTGAAGATCTTCATGAGCCGCTTTCAATTTCTCAAGTACTTGCTTCCTTTGAAAATAATCGTAGGAAAGCTTTTCATGAGTTTTTGAGAGCGATTCATGACGACTTTCAAGTTCCTCATACTTAACATGAAGATTTTTTATGTCTTCAATTAAGGACTGAGAACGGGTCATTTCCGCGTCCAATAGGTCATCGCTTTTGTCTAATAGTTTTTGAATATGTTCCATAGCTTTCTGTTGTTCAGTGGCAATTTTAACAAGTGTTTTGTAGCTAGGTTTGGATTCACAATCGGAGTCATCTTCACTGGATGTTTGAAAGTAAGCATCGCGTGATTTTACCTTGGCACCATGTGCCATGAAGCAGTAGGTGGGAGCGGAGTCGTCGTTATCATCATCATCAGTGTTGGTGACGGAGCCATTGTCTTCAGTGTTGGAGATGGACTTGGCAACGTAGGCTGTGGCTAGAGCCAGACTTGCAACACCAGAATCGGACTCCTCCTCAGACTCCGCCTCCGCTTCTTCTGAAGCAGACAACTCCTCTAAATCCATCTCCTTGCCAACAAACGCACGAACCTTGCCATATGAATTCTTCTTGTGTGATGAATACTTCGATGAAGACTTGGAAGAAGACTTTGAGTATTTCTTCTTTTTCTTATCATCCGAATCATATTCCTTGCTCTTCTTCTTCTTCTTCTCATTGTCCCATTGAGGACACTCAGAGATGTAGTGACCAAGTTTCTTGCACTTGTGGCATGTTCTCTTCTTGTGGTCACGGATAGAAGCTTCATCATTTCTTGAGCTGGATCATGAAGACTTTCTGAAGCCTTTCTTCTTAGTGAATTTCTGGAACTTCTTCACAAGCATGGCAAGCTCCTTTCCAATGTCTTCAGGATCACCAGAACTGCAATCAGATTCTTCTTCAGATGAGGAAACAACCTTTGCCTTCAAAGCGCGAGTTCGACCATAGTTGGGACCATAGATGTCACGTTTCTCAGATAGCTGGAACTCATGTGTGTTGAGCCTCTCAAGTATGTCAGACGAATTGAGAGTCTTGAAGTCAGGGCGTTCTTGAATCATCAGGGCAAGGATGTCAAATGAGTTGTCAAGTGATCTCATGAGAGTCTTGACGATTTCATGCTTGGTGATCACAATGGCGCCAAGTGCCTGAAGCTCATTTGTGATGTCAGTGAGGCGATCGAATGTGTGCTGGACATTCTCATTTTTGTGTCTCTTGAAGTGATTGAAGAGGTTGCGAAGGACACTGATTCTTTGATCTCTCTGGGTTGATACGCCTTCGTTGACATTAGAGAGCCAGTCCCAGACTTGCTTCGACGTTTCTAGAGCACTCACACGACCATACTGTCCTTTGGTCAGATGACCACAGATGATATTCTTGGCAGTGGAATCCAGTTGAACGAGCTTCTTGACATCAGCAGGGGTGAGACCTTCACTAGTCTTGGGAACGCCATTCTTGATGACATACCAGAGGTCCACATTAATGGCTTCAAGATGCATGCGCATCTTGTTCTTCCAGTAGGGGTATTCAGTGCCATCGAAGACGGGGCACGCATCGGAGACTTTGATTATCCCTGCAGTCGACATAGCTAAAACTCCAGGTGGTTAAACCGAATCACACAGAACAAGAGAGTACCTTGCTCTGATACCAATTGAAAGGGCTGTATATCGACTAGAGGGGGGGGGTGTGAATAGGCGATTTTTACGAAAGACTTCAAAACATGGAAGTTTTGAATACAAACAATAGAACCGATCCTATTTATATGCAGCGGAAGGAAGACTACACTAGACAAGCCATAGTCAAGTATTCAATGAAGTGAAAGCACTAAGACTAATATCAGCTAGGCAGTATGGATCAGGATGGAAGATTGTATGAAGCCAATCATAACAAGTAGTCACATAGTGAAGTCAAACAGATAAGGCAAGCAGGCAATGACTTCACAAAGACAGATAGCGAGTAAAGAGAAGGAAGGGATAGAACCAGTAGCTTGGGGAAGACAGTGATTTGTTAGACTAGTTCCAGTTGCTGTGACAACTGTACGTCTGGTTAGGGAGGCGGAGATTTAACTCAGAAGACCGACTCTTCACCTTATTCCCCTTGAGCTAAGGACACCTAGTCCTCGCCCAATCACTCTGGTAAGTCTTCAAGGTAGATTTCCAAACCTTCACAGACTTCGTTCACTGGTGATCCAAAATGACTCTTGGATGCTCAGAACGCGACGCCTAGCCGGCTGGAGGATTCACAGTCCTCAAGTGTAAGAAGTCTTCTGATCACGCAGACAGAAAGACTTTAGTGATGCCTAACACTCTTTGGATCTGGGTGTTTGGGCTTTGTCCTCGCAAGGATCTCTCTCTCAAATGCTTCGGAGGTGGGTTGCTCTCAAACGAAAAAAGCCGTGTAATAATTCTGAGCAGCCACCAATTTATGGTGTAGAGGGTGGGCTATTTATAGCCACTAGGCAACCCGACCTGATTTGTCCGAAGTAACCCTGGGTCACTAAGGAACTGACACATGTTCCAACGGTCAGATTTCAAACACACGCGACAACTTTACTTGAGCTACAAGTAAAGCTGACTCATCCAACTCTGGATAAGATTTGCTCTCATAGTCTTCGTTCGAAGACATAGGATTTGGTTGAGCATCACTTCAGTCACTCTGACTTTGTTCACTTGGACCCCACTTAATAGTACGGTGGTTCCTATGACTCAACAAAGAAGAAAAGGAAACAACCAAACGTCTAAGTCTTCGCGCTCCATAGTCCTCACACAATGTCTTCTCTCGTCATAGTCTTCAATATGAATATCTTCTTATACCACCATTGTCGTCAATGTCTTCATACATTTTTAGGGGTCATCTCCGGTAGGTAAACCGAATCAATGAGGGACTACTACCTGTGTGATACGTCCAAAACGTATCTATAATTTCTGCTTGCTCCATGCCTCTTTTGTGTGATATTGCTATGATATTTATGCACTTCCATACACTTTTGATCATATTTGGACTAGCCTATTAACTCAGTGCACCCCAGTGCCAGTTTCTGTTTTCTGCTGTTTTTGTATTTCAGGTTTTCCCATTACTTAAATTGCGAGAAAAATTCCGGGAAAAATATTTAAAAAAATCAGCGCTCCAGAAGCTTTCATGCGGCAGAAGTAGGGCCAGAGGGGGGCCAGAGGGGCTCCAGGCGCCCTGGGGGGCGGCCCCACCCCTGGCCGCGCCGGGGGGGGGGGGGCCTGGGCCCCCCTTACCTCCTCTGGTGACCCCTTTGGCATATATTTACACCGCGTCCCGAAACCCTCGAGGACGGAACCCTTTTTCGCGATCTCATCTCTGTTCCGCCGCCGCCGCGCTTCCAAGATCGGGAGCACCAGGAGAACTCTTCCCGGCACCCTGCCGGAGGGGAGAACCACCACCGGGAGCTTCTCCACCACCATGGACGCTTCCCGGATGAGTTGTGAGTAGTCCCCCTTGGACCATGGGTCCATGACCAGTAGCTATGTGATGTTCTCCTCCCCTCTTTGTTCTTCACCGATTAGACCTCGTGAGCTGCCCTCCATGATCGAGGCACATATGTAATCCTTATGCTGTTGCTATGCTGTGTTTGCTGGGATCCGATGGATTATGAGATTATGTTCAGATTGTGTGTGAGTAATATATTTGATTCACCTCTTTTATATTTATGTTCTTGAGTAATTCTTGCATGTTCTCCGTTGCTGTTTATTGCTTTGGCCAAGTAGTAGGTAGTAACTCCAAGAGGGAACGTTATGCTTGATTGTGGGTTCATGCCCCTCGATGACTAGCTTGAGTGACAGAAACATGAGTCTAGGGGATGTGCTGTTGCCACAAGGGGGAAAACAACGGTGCTTGTACTTGCAGGTGCAAGGATTGTTTACTTTACGCAAAGTTCTTTTAATGCAGTTGTCTGTTGCTTTGAGTTTACACTATGGGTGGGACTCGCAACTTAATACCAGCGAGATGTTCTGGATAGATATCTCAAGGTGGATGATTAGTAGTAGATGCAGATGGATTTCGGTCTACTTGCCTTGGCGTACCGCCCATGCTTTTGAGCCTCTACCTTTCTTACAGCATAGTTAGCATTGGTTTGCGCACATAATCCTGTCAATTGCCCAGCTGTAATTCGTTTACCTCGCTTGGCTGTTTTATCGTCTTTTGGGAGAGATACATCACTAGTGAACATCATGGGACCCCGGTCCATATTACCATCACTGATCACACCCGTTATTTACCCTCCTGTTCTTATTTACTAGTTGCAGTCATACCTATCACTATTATCTCTTGCGTTCGATCCTTTGTAAACGACAAGGCCGGAGGGATTGACAACCTCTCTATACTTGTTGGGAGCAAAGTTATTTGTATCTGTGTGCAGGTCCTGTCAAGCAAAAGTCTCTGGCGCTATTGACACCTTCTTGTTGACCCTCGGAGTCTCACGGGATTCGATCCTTGGTGTCTTTGCCAAGGGAAAACTACTGCAACGCTACATCTTAAACCTTCCACTTGGGGTAACCAACGAGGGGCGAGAAGCCATCAAGCAAAGTTTTCTGGCGCCGTTGCCGGGGACTCCACTCTTCAAGATAGGGGAGTTGCACGCTATCTTTTATCTTTGCTTTTTAGTCTTCTTAGTTTACCTTTCAGTTTTGCTTTAGTGTCTTCTATCAAAAATCACAAAAATAGTTATCTTGCTTGCTGCTGCTATGGGTTCCACCGAGAACACCAAGTTGTGTGACTTCACTAGTCATAACAACGATGACTTTATCTGCACGCCTATTACTACACCTGCCACTTCAGCACCTTCTTATGAAATTAAACCTGCTTTACGGAACCTAGTTATGAAAGATCAATTCTCCGGTGCTGGAGATGATGCTGCTTTGCACTTAAATAATTTTGTTGAACTCTGAGATATGCAAAAGTACCAAGAAATAGATGGTAATATTGTTAAGCTTAAGCTTTTTCCTTTCTCCTTGAGAGGAGGAGCTAAAATTTGGTTTCAATCCTTGCCTAGGAATAGCATAGATTCTTGGGACAAGTGCAAGGATGCCTTTATTGGGAAGTACTATCCACCTGCTAAAATTATCCAACTAAGGAGTAACATAATGAATTTTAAACAATTGGATAATGAACACGTTGCCCAAGCTTGGGAACGCATGAAATCTCTTGTCAAGAACTGCCCTACTCATGGTTTGACTACTTGGATGGTTATCCAAACTTTTTATGCAGGCTTGAACTTTACCTCGCGGAACTTGTTGGATTCGGCCGCGGGAGGAACCTTTATGTCAACTACACTTAGTGCTGCCACGAAGCTTCTCGATGAGATGATGACCAATTATTCCCAATGGCACACCGAATGCGCTCCAACAGGTAGGAAGGTAAACTCTGTCGAGGAGATTTCCTCCCTAAATGAAAAAGTTGACTTGATCATGTCTCTACTTTCCAAGCAATCTTCTATTGATCCTCGTGATGTTCCTTTAAATTCTTTGATTGCTCAAGATCAAGAAGATGTGAACTTTATCTCTAGAAACAATTTCAATAACAATGCTTATAGGAGTAATTTTGGTAGCAACCCTAGACCGTTCCCCTCTATTTCCTATGGGAACAACAATGCTTATCCTAACATCAAGAACTCCACTTCTGAACTAGAGATTATGCTTAAAGACTTCATCACTACCCAAAAAGCCTTCAATAAGAATGTAGAAGAAAAACTAGCCAAACTAGATGATCTCTCTTCGAAGGTAGACAATTTAGCCCATGAGGTAGAGTTGCTTAAAATTACAACTTCCCCTCTTGAGGAGAGGAAGACCACTCCTATGAATGCTATTCAAGTGCAAATTAATGAAAACATTAGGATGTTGGCTAAACTTAAAGAGAGATGGGCTAGAGAAAAGGAGGAAGAAGATAGAATTAAGAACCTTCCTACCCACCACACTGTTGCTACTATCCAAGTTGTTGAGGATATCCAAACTCTTAGCACCCAATGCACTCCTGGTCCCATTTGACCTATTAATGGTGATGCTATGACCTTAACCGTAGAAACTCCTATGGCCATAGAAGCTACCAAACAAGTGAGCCTAAAGGACACCACTACCACTTTACTTGACAATAGTGACCTTGATTTTGATAATTGCACCCTTTCTGAAGTTATTGATTTTCTTCACAAGATGTCTAGAGATCCCCATGATACGTCCAAAACGTATCTATAATTTCTGCTTGCTCCATGCCTCTTTTGTGTGATATTGCTATGATATTTATACACTTCCATACACTTTTGATCATATTTGGACGAACCTATTAACTCAGTGCACCCCAGTGCCAGTTTCTGTTTTCTGCTGTTTTTGTATTTCAGGTTTTCCCATCACGTAAACTGCCAGAAAAATCCCGGAAAAATTATATAAAAAATCAGCATTCCGGAAGCTTCCTTGCGGCCAAAGTAGGGCCGGAAGGGGGCCACCAGGGCTCCAGGCGCCCTGGTGGCGCGGCCCCCCTCCTGGCCGCGCTGGGGGGCGCCTGGGCCCCCCCAGGTCTCCACTGATGCCCCCCTTTGGCATATATTTACACCGCGTCCCGAAACCCTCGAGGACGGAACCCTTTTTCGCGATCTCATCTCTGTTCCGCCGCCGTCGCGCTTCCAAGATCGGGAGCACCAGGAGAACTCTTCCCGGCACCCTGCCGGAGGGGAGAACCACCACCGGGAGCCTCTCCACCACCATGGACGCCTCCCGGATGAGTTGTGAGTAGTCTCCCTTGGACCATGGGTCCATGACCAGTAGCTATGTGATGTTCTCCTCCCCTCTTTGTGCTTCACTAATTAGACCTCGTGAGCTGCCCTACATGATCGAGGCACATATGTAATCCTTATGTTGTTGCTATGTTGAGTTTGCTGGGATCCGATGGATTGTGAGATTATGTTCAGATTGTGTGTGAGTAATATATTTGATTTACCTCTTTTATATTTATGTTCTTGAGTAATTCTTGCATGTTCTCCGTTGCTGTTTATTGCTTTGGCCAAGTAGTAGGTAGTAACTCCAAGAGGGAACGTTATGCTTGATTGTGGGTTCATGCCCCTCGATGACTAGCTTGAGTGACAGAAACATGAGTCTAGGGGATGTGCTGTTGCCACAAGGGGGAAAACAACGGTGCTTGTACTCGCGGGTGCAAGGATTGTTTACTTTACGCAAAGTTCTTTTAATGCAGTTGTCTGTTGCTTTGAGTTTACACTATGGGTGGGACTCGCAACTTAATACAAGCGAGATGTTCTGGATAGATATCTCAAGGTGGATGATTAGTAGTAGATGCAGATGGATTTCGGTCTACTTACCTTGGCGTACCGCCCATGCTTTTGAGCCTCAACCTTTCTTGCAGCATAGTTAGCATTGGTTTGCGCACATAATTCTGTCAATTGCCCAACTGTAATTCGTTTACCTCACATAGCTGTTTTATCGTCTTTTGGGAGAGAGACATCACTAGTGAACATCATGGGACCCCGGTCCATATTACCATCACTGATCACATCCACTATTTACTTTCTGTTTTTACTTACTAGTTGCAGCAATACCTATCACTATTATCTCTTGCGTTTGATCCTTTGTAAACGACAAGGCCGGAGGGATTGACAACCTCTCTGTACTCGTTGGGAGCAAAGTTATTTGTATCTCTGTGCAGGTCCAAGTTGATTGCTAAGTATCTGACGCCGTTAGCAGTTGACACCTTCTTGTTGAACCTTGGAGTTTCAGGGGAATTCGATCCTTGGTATCTTTGCCAAGGGAAAACTACCGCTACACTGCATCTCAAACCTTCCACTTGGGGTAACCAACGAGGGGCGAGAAGCCATCAAGCAAAGTTTTCTGGCGCCGTCGCCGGGGACTCCACTCTTCAAGATAGGGGAGTTTCACGCTATCTTTTACCTTTGCTTTTTAGTCTTGTTAGTTTACCTTTCAGTTTTTGCTTTTGTATCCTTTATCGAAAATCACAAAAATTGTTATCTTGCTTGCTTGCTCCTATGGGTTCCACCGAGAACACCAAGTTGTGTGACTTCACTAGTCATAACAACGATGACTTTATTTGCACGCATATCACTACACCTGCCACTTCAACACCTTCTTATGAAATTAAACCTGCTTTACTGAACCTAGTTATGAAAGATCAATTCTCCGGTGCTGGAGATGATGCTGCTTTACACTTGAACAACTTTGTTGAACTCTGTGATATGCAAAAGTACCAAGAAATAGATGGTAATATTGTTAAGCTTAAGCTTTTTTCCTTTCTCCTTGAGAGGAGGAGCTAAAATTTGGTTTCAATCCTTGCCTAGAAATATCATAGATTCTTGGGACAAGTGCAAGGATGCTTTTATTGGAAAATACTATCCACCTGCTAAAATTATCCAACTAAGAAGTAACATAATGAATTTTAAACAATTGGATAATGAACACGTTGCCCAAGCTTGGGAACACATGAAATCTCTTGTCAAGAACTGCCCTACTCATGGTTTGACTACTTGGATGGTTATCCAAACTTTTTATGCAGGCTTGAACTTTACCTCGCGGAACTTGTTAGATTCGGCTGTGGGAGGAACCTTTATGTAAACTACACTTGGTGCTGCCACGAAGCTTCTCGATGAGATGATGACCAATTATTCCCAATGGCACACCGAACGCGCTCCAACAGGTAGGAAAGTAAACTCTGTCGAGGAGATTTCCTCCCTAAATGAAAAGGTTGACTTGATCATGTCTCTACTTTCGAAGCAATCTTCTATTGATCCTCGTGATGTTCCTTTAAATTCTTTGATTGCTCAAGATCAAGTAGATGTGAACTTTATCTCTAGAAACAATTTCAATAATAATGCTTATAGGAGTAATTTTGGTAGCAACCCTAGACCGTTCCCCTCTAATTCTTATGGGAACAACAATGCTTATCCTAGCACCAAGAACTCCACTTCTGAATTAGAGAGTATGCTTAAAGATTTCATCACTACCCAAAAAGCCTTCAATAAGAGTGTAGAAGAAAAACTAAACAAACTAGATAATCTCTCTTCGAAGGTAGACAATTTAGCCCATGAGGTAGAATTGCTTAAAATTAGAACTTCTCCTCTTGAGGAGAGGAAGGTCACTCCTATGAATGCTATTCAAGTGCAAATTAATGAAAACATTAGGATGTTGGCTAAACTTAAAGAGAGATGGGCTAGACAAAGGGAGGAAGAAGATAGAATTAAGAACCTTCCTACCCACCACACTGTTGCTACTATCCAAGTTGTTGAGGATATCCAAACTCTTAGCACCCAATGCACTCCTGGTCCCATTGGACCTATTAATGGTGATGCTATGACCATAGAAACTACCAAACAAGTGAGCCTAAAGGAAACTACTACCAAATACTTGATAGTAGTGACCTTGATTTTGATAATTGCACTCTTACCGAAGTTATTGATTTCCTTCACAAGATGTCTAGAGATCCCCGCACTAGCACGCTTAACCTTGCCTTCACCGAGCATATCACTAATGCTCTCATCAAAGCTAGGGAGGAGAAACTTAGAGTAGAAGCCGCCATACCTAGAAATCTAGAAGATGGTTGTGATCCTATGATTAAAATTAAGTTGAATAACTTCTCTTGCTATGCTTTATGTGATGTTGGAGCTAGTACCTCCGTTATGCCCAAAAGAATATATGATATGCTTAAATTGAAACCTTTTGATTCTTGTTCTTTTGGTGTTCGCCTTGTTGATTCTTCCATAAAGAAACCTTTGGGGAGGATCGACAATGTTCTCATCATTGTCAATGACAATTACGTTCCCGTTGATTTTACTATTATGGATATTGAATGTGAACCTTCTTGTCCAATTATTTTGGGACGTCCTTTTCTTCGCACCGTTGGTGCCATCATTGACATGAAAGAGGGGAATATAAAATTCCAATATCCTCTCAAGAAAGGGATGGAACACTTCCCTAGAAAGAAGATTAAGTTACCTTTTGAGTCCGTTATACGGGCTAGCTATTCTTTTACTCTTGATAAGACTTGATCTCTTTGCATTATGCCTAGCTTAAAGGCATAAAAGAAAGCGCTTTTGGGAGGCAACCCACAATGAATAAAATTTTATTTTGCTTTTGTTGTGTCTTGATGTTGTTACTACAGTAGCATCATCATTGTATCTTTACTTTTCAGCTTTGTGCCAAGTTTAGCCTCTGATTGCAAGAAAGTTCAAAAGTTGTGACGTGCTGTCCAGGAAACAGATTCTGTCCTTGGATAGAAAAATTCCTATAAAATCACCAGATCATCTTTTTGGTCTCAATTTTTTTGACAGCATGCTCTATACAATTTTCTTTCGGGCGTCTGTTCTGAGTTTTTTGATTAGAGTTGCAGAAGTGCCCCGAAAAAATCATTTACTACCTGCTGGTCTGTTTTTCACAGATTCTGTCCTGTTTTGCTTTTCCTTAATTTTGCAAACCTTGAGCTTGCTTTTTCTTTGCAAAAACCTTTTGGCAATCTTGAGAAACAGTAGAACTTCAATAATATCCTTATTTCCAGCAAGGAACAATTATTTTATTATGGGTACTAACCTCGCTAATCAGATTATGATGAGTTATGTATGAAGGGAGTTTTCAAGTGTGCGAGGGAAGATGATAAAAAGATTCAGGAGTGTCAAACGCTCAAGCTTGGGGATGCCCCCGTGCACCCCCAAGAAATATTCAAGAAGACTCAAGCGTCTAAGCTTGGGGATGCCCCCGTGCATCCCCTTCTCCATCAAAATTATCAGTTCGTCTTTCGTTCCACTATATTTTTATCACTTCATGTGTTATGTGCTATGCTTGGAGCGTCTTGCTTTTAGTTTCCTTTTTAGTTTTCTTTAGCGTTGCTTGCTTTTCATAACGAGTTGGAACTCAGCTTTCTTTGTGTGGGAGAGAAACACACTCCACTTCAACCTAGAACATAACATAGAATTTTCATGTCTATCTTTGCTGTGTGTGTTCTTTGTCTTTCAATAGCTACTATCATGTTTAGCTCTTAGCTTTCATGCTTATCTTTTTAAAGAGCTTTTGTTTAGTTGGTCGCTGGAACTCTCTTTAGTTATTATGCTTATCTTATTAAGAGAGTTGGCTTCTGTTGCATTGGTCGATATGTCTATGATAAAAATGCTATGTGCATAATGATGCTTAGTAGTTCATGTTTTCTTATGGCTAGTCTCAAATAGCTGGGGGGTTCTCAATGTGTTATTGGAGTACCAACATGATTTGTTTGCCTATGATGTGGTATGGTTTAGTGGTATCTTCCCCCAAGAATTTATTTTGATTGACTTGGCGTATGCTCACGCATATTTAAGACTGTAAAGAAAGTCTATCAAGCCTTGATGATCTTTAATTTCTGAGTAGCGATATAACTTCCATGCCTGATTCAATGTTGCTTTGTCGCTCTGCATGATTATGACCGTGATTGCTCTTTTAGTTGGTCGCTCCCAGTCTTTTGCTAACCTTCGCCTGTACTAAGCGGACTGACTGCTTGTGCATCCAAATTCTTTTAAACCAGTTATGACATATGAGTCCACCATACCTTCCTATACATGGTATTTACCTGCCATTCCTAACGAAGACTTTCATGTACCATCTCGAAATTATTCAAAAAAAGTATTTCTCTTTTGTGCCTCTGTTTTAGTTCATGAGGAAGTAGTAGTTAATTCATGATCTTTTTAAGTTGGACAAGCTTCACCCCGGGATTGCATGTCTAATGTGCAAACCCATAATACGAGAAGGAACTGGCAAAGAGTGCGCCCGGCTCAAAAATAATACAACAAACAAACCCTCCTTCACGCTTTGTTCATGAGAAATCAGAAAACTTTGGCAGTGATAAACAAAGGAGATTAAGAGGATGTGATCATCCTCATTCGGGAGCCGTTCCTCGAAACTTGTCCATCTCAAGAAGTGATTGAGTTATCTGCTAGCATTCGTTGACGAAACATGCATATTCTAAAAAATAATAATTTTTACCTCTGTTTTTAAAACCAAGAGCTCTGGTACATGTTTAGTTTTTGTTTCCGACCACGGGTTTTCAACCTTGCCAACAAAAGCCATGGTTCGAGAGTCTCGACCTTCTTTTAAAGCACCAACTATTAAGAGCATGATTGTCATTCTGAGTGTAATGTGCATTGTCCCAAAGTAGCATTATCTTTTGCATGATTATGATATCGTTTATTCTGAAATCATTGTATCTAGTCATCACTTAAACCTTGGAGGTGCCCCTGCATTTATGTTTTGCTTCACTAAAGGGGGCAAGCGAGATACTACTTTATCATATTTGCACACCATGCTCATTACAAATCTTTTGAGTGTTTCAGTATCATATTGTAAAACTTTCAGTTCTTTGTGATTTTCTCATGAGGCAACTTAATTACTGCAGATTCATTGTCTCAGTAAGCACTTGCCATGTGACTATGAAAACTTCTTATATGGTTAATAGCATGTCACCACAGAAATTATGCCTGTTATCATTTACCTACTCGAGGACGAGCAGGAATTAAGCTTGGGGATTTTGATACGTCCAAAACGTATCTATAATTTCTGCTTGCTCCATGCCTCTTTTGTGTGATATTGCTATGATATTTATACACTTCCATACACTTTTGATCATACTTGGACTAACCTATTAACTCAGTGCACCCCAGTGCCAGTTTCTGTTTTCTGCTGTTTTTGTATTTCAGGTTTTCCCATCACGTAAACTGCCAGAAAAATCCCGAAAAAATTATATAAAGAATCAGCGTTCCGGAAGCTTCCTTGTGGCCAAAGTAGGGCCGGAGGGGGGCCACCAGGGCTCCAGGCGCCCTGGTGGCGCGGCCCCCCTCCTGGCTGTGCCGGGGGGGCGCCTGGGCCCCCCAGGTCTCCGCTGATGCCCCCCTTTGGCATATATTTACACCGCGTCCCGAAACCCTCGAGGACGGAACCCTTTTTCACGATCTCATCTCTGTTCCGCCGCCGCCGCGCTTCCAAGATCGGGAGCACCAGGAGAACTCTTCCCGGCACCCTGCCGGAGGGGAGAACCACCACCGGGAGCCTCTCCACCACCATGGACGCCTCCCGGATGAGTTGTGAGTAGTCTCCCTTGGACCATGGGTCCATGACCAGTAGCTATGTGATGTTCTCCTCCCCTCTTTGTGCTTCACTAATTAGACCTCGTGAGTTGCCCTACATGGTCGAGGCACATATGTAATCCTTATGCTGTTGCTATGTTGAGTTTGCTGGGATCCGATGGATTGTGAGATTATGTTCAGATTGTGTGTGAGTAATATATTTGATTTACCTCTTTTATATTTATGTTCTTGAGTAATTCTTGCATGTTCTCCGTTGCTGTTTATTGCTTTGGCCAAGTAGTAGGTAGTAACTCCAAGAGGGAACATTATGCTTGATTGTGGGTTCATGCCCCTCGATGACTAGCTTGAGTGACAGAAACATGAGTCTAGGGGATGTGCTGTTGCCACAAGGGGGAAAACAATGGTGCTTGTACTCGCGGGTGCAAGGATTGTTTACTTTACGCAAAGTTCTTTTAATGCAGTTGTCTGTTGCTTTGAGTTTACATTATGGGTGGGACTCGCAACTTAATACCAGCGAGATGTTCTGGATAGATATCTCAAGGTGGATGATTAGTAGTAGATGCAGATGGATTTCAGTCTACTTACCTTGACGTACTGCCCATGCTTTTGAGCCTCAACCTTTCTTGCAGCATAGTTAGCATTGGTTTGCGCACATAATTCTGTCAATTGCCCAGCTGTAATTCGTTTACCTCACATAGTTGTTTTATCGTCTTTTGGGAGAGAGACATCACTAGTGAACATCATGGGACCCCGGTCCATATTACCATCACTGATCACATCCACTATTTACTTTCTGCTTTTACTTACTAGTTGCAGCAATACCTATCACTATTATCTCTTGCGTTTGATTCTTTGTAAACGACAAGGCCGGAGGGATTGACAACCTCTTTGTACTCGTTGGGAGCAAAGTTATTTGTATCTGTGTGCAGGTCCAAGTTGATTGCTAAGTATCTGGCGCCGTTAGCAGTTGACACCTTCTTGTTGAACCTTGGAGTCTCAGGGGAATTCGATCCTTGGTATCTTTGCCAAGGGAAAACTACCGCTACACTGCATCTCAAACCTTCCACTTGGGGTAACCAACGAGGGGCGAGAAGCCATCACCCCACACTAGCACGCTTAATCTTGCCTTCACGGAGCATATCACTAATGCTCTCATCAAAGCTAGGGAGGAGAAACTTAGGGGTAGAAGCCTCCATACCTAGAAAGGTAGAAGATGGTTGGGATCCTATGATTAAAATTAAGTTGAATAACTTCTCTTGCTATGCTTTATGTGATGTTGGAGGTAGTACCTCCGTTATGCCCAAAAGAATATATGATATGCTTAAATTGAAACCTTTTGATTCTTGTTCTTTTGGTGTTCGTCTTGTTGATTCTTCCATAAAGAAACCCTTGGGGAGGATCGACGATGTTCTTATCATTGTCAATGACAATTATGTTCCCGTTGATTTTACTATTATGGATATTGAATGTGAACCTTCTTGTCCAATTATTTTGGGACGTCCTTTTCTTCGCACCATTGGTGCTATCATTGACATGAAAGAGGGAAATATAAAATTCCAATTTCCTCTCAAGAAAGGGATGGAACACTTCCTTAGAAAGAAGATTAAGTTACCTTTTGAGTCCGTTATACGGGCTAGCTATTCTTTTACTCTTGATAAAACTTGATCTCTTTGCATTATGCCTAGCTTAAAGGCATAAAAGAAAGCGCTTTTGGGAGGCAGCCCACAATGAATAAAGTTTTATTTTGCTTTTGTTGTGTCTTGATGTTTGTTACTACAGTAGCATCATCATTGTATCTTTACTTTTCAGCTTTGTGCCAAGTTTAGCCTCTGATTGCAAGAAAGTTCAAAAGTTGTGACGTGCTGTCCAGGAAACAGATTTTGTCCTTGGACAGAAAAATTCGTATAAAATCACCAGATCATCTTTTTGGTCTGAATTTTCTCGACAGCGTGCTCTATACAATTGGATTTCGGGCGCATGTTCTGAGTTTTTTGTTTTGAGTTGCAGAAGTGCCCCGAAAAAATTATTTACTACCTGCTGGTCTGTTTTTCACAGATTCTGTCCTGTTTTGCCTTTTCTTCGTTTTGCAAACCTTGAGCTTGCTTTTTCTTTGCAAAAACCTTTTGGCAATCTTGAGAAACAGTAGATCTTCAAGATTATCCTTATTTCCAGCAAGGAAAAATTATTTTATTATGGGTACTAACCTCGCTAATCAGATTATGATGAGTTATGTATGAAGGGAGTTTTCAAGTGTGCGAGGGAAGATGATAAAAAGATTCAGGAGTGTCAAACGCTCAAGCTTGGGGATGCCCCCGTGCACCCCCAAGAAATATTCAAGAAGACTCAAGCGTCTAAGCTTGGGGATGCCCCCGTGCATCCCCTTCTCCATCAACAATTATCAGTTCGTCTTTCGTTCCACTATATTTTAATCACTTCATGCGTTATGTGCTATGCTTGGAGCGTCTTGCTTTTAGTTTCGTTTTTAGTTTTCTTTAGCTTTGCTTGCTGTTCATAACGAGTTAGAACCCAGCTTTCTTTGTGTGGGAGAGAAACACGCTCCACTTCAACCTAGAACACAACATAGGATTTTCATGTTTATCTTTGCTGTGTATGTTCTTTGTCTTTCAATAGCTACTGTCATGTTTAGCTCTTAGTTTTCATGCTTTTCTTTTTAAAGAGCTTTTGTTTAGTTGGTTGCTTCTGGAACTCTCTTGAGTTATCATGCTTATCTTGTTAAGAGAGTTGGCTTCTGTGGCACTGGTTGATATGTCTATGATAAAAATGCTATGTGCATAATGGTGCTTAGTAGTTCATGTTTTCTTATGGTTAGTCTCAAATAGCTGGGGGTTCTTAATGTGTTATTGGAGTACCAGCATGATTTGTTTGCTTATGATGTGGTATGGTTTAGTGATATCTTCCTCCAAGAATTTATTTTGATTGACTTGGCATATGCTCACGCATATTTAAGACTGTAAAGAAAGTCTATCAAGCCTTGATGATCTTTAATTTCTGAGTAGCGATATAACTTCCATGCCCGATTCAATGTTGCTTTGTCGCTCTGCATGATTATGACCGTCATTGCTCTCTTAGTTGGTCGCTCCCAGTCTTTTGCTAGCCTTCACCTGTACTAAGCGGACTGACTGCTTGTGCATCCAAAATCCTTTAAACCAGTTATGCCATATGAGTCCACCATACCTTCCTATACATGGTATTTACTTGCCATTCCTAACGAAGACTTTCTTGTACCATCTCGAAATTATTCAAAAGCATTTCTCTTTTGTGCCTCTGTTTTAGCTCATGAGGAAGTAGTAGTTAATTCATGATCTTTTTAAGTTGGACAAGTTTTACCCTGGGATTGCATGTCTAATCTGCAAACCCCTAATACAAGAAGGAACTGGCATGAGTGCGCCCGGCTCATAAAAAATACAACAAACAAACCCTCCTTCACGCTTTGTTCATGAGAAATCAGAAAACTTTTGGCAGTGATAAACAAAGGAGATTAAGGGGATGTGATCGTCCCCGTGCGGGAGCCGTTCCTCGAAACTTGTCCAGCTCGAGAAGTAATTGAGTTATCTACTAGCATTCGTTGACGAAATATGCATCTCCCAAAAATCATTTTTACCTCTGTTTTTAAAAACCAAGAGCTCTAGTACATGTTTAGTCTTTGCTTCCAACCACGGGTTTTCAACCTTGCCATCAAAATCCACGGTTCGAGAGTCTCCACCTTCTTTCTTCAAAGCACCAACTATTGAGAGCATGATTGTCATTCTGAGTGTAATGTGCATTGTCCCAAAGTACCATTGTCTTCTGCATGATTATGATATCGCTTATTCTGAAATCATTGTATCTAGTCGTCACTTAAACTTCAGAGGTGCTCCTGCATTTATGTTTTGCTTCACTAAAGGGGGCAAGCGAGGTATCACTTTGTCATGTTTGCACACCATGCTCACTACAAATCTATTGGGTGTTTCAGTATCATATTGTAAAACTTTCAGTTCTTTGTGATATTCTCATGAGGCAACTTAATTACTAAAGATTCATTATCTCAGTAAGCATTTGTCATGTGACTGTGAAAAGTTCTTATATGGTTGATAGCATGTCACCACAGAAATTATGCTTGTTATCATTTACCTACTCGAGGACGAGCAGGAATTAAGCTTGAGGATGTTGATACGTCCAGAACGTATCTATAATTTCTGCTTGCTCCATGCCTCTTTTGTGTGATATTGCTATGATATTTATGCACTTCCATACACTTTTGATCATATTTGGACTAACCTATTAACTCAGTGCACCCCAGTGCCAGTTTCTGTTTTCTGCTGTTTTTGTATTTCAGGTTTTCCCATTACTTAAATTGCCAGAAAAATTCCGGGGAAAATATATAAAAAATCAGCACTCAAGAAGCTTCCATGCGGCAGAAGTAGGGCTAGAGGGGCTCCAGGCGCCCTGGGGGGG
>LR738709.1:582596766-582627487 GCA_902687465.1 Secale cereale
CCTGGCCGCGCCGGGGGGGCGCCTGGGCCCCCCTTACCTCCTCTGGTGACCCCCTTTGGCATATATTTACACCGCGTCCCGAAACCCTCGAGGACGGAACCCTTTTTCGCGATCTCATCTCTGTTCCGCCGCCGCCGCGCTTCCAAGATCGGGAGCACCAGGAGAACTCTTCCCGGCACCCTGTCGGAGGGGAGAACCACCACCGGGAGCTTCTCCACCACCATGGACGCTTCCCGGATGAGTTGTGAGTAGTCCCCCTTGGACCATGGGTCCATGACCAGTAGCTATGTGATGTTCTCCTCCCCTCTTTGTTCTTCACCGATTAGACCTCGTGAGCTGCCCTACATGATCGAGGCACATATGTAATCCTTATGCTGTTGCCATGCTGAGTTTGCTGGGATCCGATGGATTATGAGATTATGTTCAGATTGTGTGTGAGTAATATATTTGATTCACCTCTTTTATATTTATGTTCTTGAGTAATTCTTGCATGTTCTCCGCTGCTGTTTATTGCTTTTGCCAAGTAGTAGGTAGTAACTCCAAGAGGGAACGTTATGCTTGATTGTGGGTTCATGCCCCTCGATGACTAGCTTGAGTGACAGAAACATGAGTCTAGGGGATGTGCTGTTCCCACAAGGGGGAAAACAACGGTGCTTGTACTTGCGGGTGCAAGGATTGTTTACTTTACGCAAAGTTCTTTTAATGCAGTTGTCTGTTGCTTTGAGTTTACACTATGGGTGGGACTCGCAACTTAATACCAGCAAGATGTTCTGGATAGATATCTCAAGGTGGATGATTAGTAGTAGATGCAGATGGATTTCGATCTACTTGCCTTGGCGTACCGCCCATGCTTTTGAGCCTCTACCTTTCTTATATCATAGTTAGCATTGGTTTGCACACATAATCCTGTCAATTGCCCAGCTGTAATTCGTTTACCTCGCTTAGTTGTTTTATTGTCTTTTGGGAGAGAGACATCACTAGTGAACATCATGGGACCCCGGTCCATATTACCATCACTGATCACACCCATTATTTACCTCCTGTTCTTATTTACTAGTTGCAGTCATACCTATCACTATTATCTCTTGCGTTTGATCCTTTGTAAACGACAAGGCCGGAGGGATTGACAACCTCTCTGTACTCGAGCAAAGTTATTTGTATCTGTGTGCAGGTCCTGTCAAGCAATAGTCTCTGGCGCTATTGACACCGTCTTGTTGACCCTCGGAGTCTCACGGGATTCGATCCTTGGTATCTTTGCCAAGGGAAAACTACCGCTACGCTACATCTCAAACCTTCCACTTGGGGTAACCAACGAGGGGCGAGAAGCCATCACTGTGTTATCCTGCAATTCTCACAAACACATTAGTTCCTCAACCAGGTTTGTCGTCAATACTCCAAAACCAACTAGGGGTGGCACTAGATGGACTTACAGAAGGCATTGTCTTCGGCCATAAAATTTCCGAAAGAGGTATTGAAGTTGACAAAGCTAAAGTCGATGCTATTGAAAAGATGCCATGCCCTAAGGACATCAAAGGTATACGAAGTTTCCTTGGTCATGCCGGGTTTTATAGGAGGTTCATAAAGGACTTCTCCAAAATCTCCAGGCCTCTGACTGATCTCTTACACAAAGATATTCCTTTTGTCTTTGATGATGATTGTCTAGAAGCATTTGAAATACTTAAGAAAGCATTGATCTCTGCACCTATTGTCCAGCCTCCTGACTGGAATTTACCTTTTGAGATTATGTGCGATGCTAGCGATTATGCTGTAGGTGCTGTTATAGGGCAAAGAGTTGATAAGAAATTGAATGTTATCCAATATGCTAGTAAAACACTAGATAGTGCTCAAAAAAATTATGCCACTACTGAGAAAGAATTTTTAGCAGTTGTATTCGCTTGTGATAAGTTTAGACCCTATATCATTGATTCTAAAGTAACTATTCACACTGATCATGCTGCTATCAAATACCTTATGGAAAAGAAAGATGCTAAACCTAGACTTATTAGATGGGTTCTCTTGCTGCAAGAATTTGACTTGCATATTATTGTTAGAAAGGGAGCTGAGAACCCCGTTGCAGATAACTTGTCTAGGTTAGAGAATATACTTGATGACCCACAACCTATTGATGATAGCTTTCCTGATGAACAATTAGCTGTCATAAATACTTCTTGTACTGCTCCATGGTATGCTGATTATGCTAATTATATTGTTGCTAAGTTTATACCTCCTAGCTTCACATACTAGCAAAAGAAAAAGTTCTTCTATGATTTGAGACATTACTTCTGGGATGACCCACATCTTTATAAAGAAGGAGTAGATGGTATTATTAGACGTTGTGTACCTGAGCATGAACAGGAACAGATCCTACGCAAGTGCCACTCCGAAGCTTATGGAGGGCACCATGCGGGAGATAGAACTGCACACAAGGTATTGCAATCTGGTTTTTATTGGCCTACTCTCTTCAAGGATGCCCATAAGTTTGTCTTATCTTGTGATGAATGTCAAAGAATCGGTAATATCAATAGACGTCAAGAAATGCCTATGAATTATTCACTTGTTATTGAACCATTTGATGTTTGGTGCTTTGATTATATGGGACCGTTTCCTGCCTCTAATGGGTACACCCATATTTTAGTTGCTGTTGATTACGTTACTAAGTGGGTAGAAGCTATTCCAACTAGTGGTGCTGATCATAACACCTCTATTAAGATGCTTAAACAAGTTATTTTCCCGAGGTTTGGAGTCCCTAGATATCTAATGACTGATGGTGGTTCACACTTTATTCATGGTGCTTTCCGTAAGATGCTTGCAAAATACGATGTGAATCATAGAATTGCATCCCCTTATCATCCACAGACTAGTGGTCAAGTAGAACTAAGTAATAGGGAGTTGAAATTAATTTTGCAAAAGACTGTTAATAGGTCTAGGAAGAATTGGTCCAAGAAACTTGATGATGCATTATGGGCCTATAGAACTGCATACAAAAATCCTACGGGTATGTCTCCATATAAGATTGTAAATGGAAAAGCTTGTCACTTACCTCTTGAGATAGAACATAAGGCATATTGGGCTATTAAAGAGCTCAATTATGATTTCAAACTTGCCGGTGAAAAGAGGTTATTTGACATTAGCTGTCTTGATGAATGGAGAACCCGGGCCTATGAGAATGCCAAGCTGTTTAAAGAAAAAGTTCAAAGATGGCATGCCAAAAGGATACAAAAGCGTGAGTTTAACGTAGGTGATTATGTCTTGCTATTCAACTCTCGTTTAAGATTTTTTGAAGGAAAACTTCTCTCCAAGTGGGAAGGACCTTACGTTATCGAGGAGGTCTATCGTTCCGGTGCCATAAAAATCAACAACTTCAAAGGCACAAATCCGAAGGTGGTGAACGGTCAAAGAATCAAACATTAAATCTCAGGTAATCCTATAAATGTTGAAACCAATGTTATTGAAACCGTAACCCCGGAGGAATACATAAGGGACACTTTGTAGAACGATTCAGCCTCCGAAAAGGAAGAGGTATGTGGTACCGTAAGTAAACCGACTCCAAAATAGCTCTAAAGGCAAATTTTCTCCGTTTTGGAATATTTAGAAAAATAGAAAAATAAGTAGCAGTCCGGAAGAGACACGAGCCGTCCACGAGGGTGGAGGGCGCGTCCCTGCCTCGTTGGCAGCTCGTGTGCCTCCCGGACTCCGATTTCTTGTATGTTACTCCTTTTGGTCGGTAAAAAATCATTATATAAACCCCCGAAGGTTTTGACCTCTGTATCACGCAAAAATCCTTTGTTTTCGTTTTGAGATGTTTCCGTCGCAGATAAAAGCAACATGTCATCCCAGGATTCGGAGGGAGAAAGCTACGTAGCCGATTCCCTTGCTGACCCTAAGTCTATGAGCACTGGGAGCGTTATGGTTGGACCACGGAGGAAGAAGAGGACCATGATCCCAAGGGGAATGATTGGACCAGCTCAGATGAAGACGAAGCCCCACTACCTCAACCCGGGGACATGCATGTGGAGTTCAAAAAGTCAAGCCTCCCCGATAGAGTAAAGAAACCTAAGATCAAATTTATCCCTTTTAACCTCTTGTGGGAAAACAAGCAGACACTATGCAAGAAGATATTAAATCTTGAGCAAGAGATCAATGACCTAAGGGAGCAAAATTCTGCCCTTAAGCGCAAGTTAAGGAACAAGCCATCATCACCACCCTCGAAGAAGGAGACATAATCATATGGGTATGGGCACTCCCCTTGGCAACTGCCAAGCTTAGGGGAGTGACCTCGGTATCGTATCACCATCACTCCTATCTTTACTGTTTTTCTTAGTTCAATCCTTTTGGAAGTATCTTGATCTAGTAGAATAAAGTTAGCATGATCTAGTTGTGAGATTTTGCCTTATGATCTCTACCCTTTGTAATCGAGTCCATGAGCTATATAATAAAGATTAGTGTTGAGTCAAGGGCTTGATTTCCTCACTTTGGTCATGATAAAAAGATAGAAAATATAAAAAGTATCCAAGAGATCTTATGGGAAGTAATGACTTCACATATAAGAGTATGATAAATAAAAGTTGTTGAGAGTTGACAAACAAAGTTTTGGTCATCGTTGCAATTAATAGGAAGTAATAAAAGAAGAGAGGCTTCACATGCAAATATACTATCTTGGACATCTTTTATGATTGTGAGCACTCATTAAAATATGACATGCTAAAGAGTTGATGTTGGACAAGGAAGACAACATAATGGGTTATGTCTTCTTATATCCGAAATAAAGTATATTGTCATGGATCATCCAACATGTTGAGCTTGCCTTTCCCCCTCAAGCTAGCCAAAACTCCTTGCACTAAGTAGAAATACTACTTGTGCTTCCACACATCCTTAAACCCAGTTTTGCCATGAGAGTCCACCATACCTACCTATGGATTGAGAAAGATCCTTCCAAGTAAGTTGTCATGTTGCAAACTCGCTAAAATATGTATGATTTATTAATGTGGAGGAAATTAGCTTTATACGATCTTGTGATATGGAATTAATAAAAGCGACGGACTGCATAATAAAGGTCCTTATCACAAGTGGCAATATAAAGTGAAGTTCTTCTGTGCTAAGACTTTGTGCATCCAACCATAAAAACACATGACAACCTCTGCTTCCCTATGCGAAGGGCCTATCTATTATTCTTCCTTAAGAGTCAAGGTGAATTTCACCTTTCCTTTTTACATTTTATCCTTTGGCAAGCACATTGTGTTGAAAAGATCCTGACATATATACCCACTTGGATGTAAGTTTATCATGATCTATTATTGTTGACATTACCCTTGAGGTAAAAGGTTGGGAGGCATCACCATAAGCCCCTATCTTTCTCTGTGTCCGATTAAAACTCCACAACCATAAGTATTGCGTGAGTGCGAGCAATTGTGAAAGACTATATGATAGTTGAACATGTAGGCTTGCTGAAAAGCTCTTATATTGACTCTTTCCGATTTTACGATAAATTGCAATTGCTTCAATGACCGAGATCAAAGTTTGTTAGTTTTCAATGAAGTTTACGATTCATGCTTGATATTGTGGATGAATTGTTACGTTGATGTTATGAGAATGATCATGATGCCCTCATGTCCGTATTTTGTTTTTATCGACACATCTATCTCTAAACATGTGGACATATTTTTCGATATCGGCTTTCACTTGAGGACAAGCGAGGTCTAAGCTTGGGGGAGTTGATACATCCATTTTGCATCATGCTTATATGTTGATATTTATTGCTTTATGGGCTGTTATTACACGTTATGTCACAATACTTATGCCTTTTCTCTCTTATTTTACAAGGTTTACAAGAAGAGGGAGAATGCCGGCAGCTGTAATTCTGGGCTGGAAAAGGAGCAAACTTTGGAAACCTATTCTGCACAACTCGAAAAGCCCCGAAACTCCACAAAACTCTGTTTCAGAAAATATAAAAAATATCTGGTGAAAGAAGTTTACGAGGGGGCCACCTGCTGTCCACGAGGGTGGGGGGCGCGCCCCCCTCTCAGGGCGCGCCCCCCTGTTCCGTGGGCCCACCGAGGGCCCCCCGATGCACATCTTCTCCTATATGAGGTGTTTTGACCTGGAAAAAATCATAAGGAGGCTTTCGGGACCAGACGCCACCATCTCGAGGCGGAACCGAGGCGGAAACCAATCTAGGGCTCCGGCAGAGCTGTTCTGCCGAGGATACTTCCCTCCGGGAGGGGGAAATCGTCACCGCCATCATCACCAACAACTCTCCCATCTTGGGGAGGGCTATCTTCATCAAAATCTTCACCAGCACCATCTCCTCTCAAACCCTAGTTCATCTCTTGTATCCAATCTTTGTACCCAAACCTCAGATTGGTACATGTGGGTTGCTAGTAGTGTTGATTACTCCTTGTAGTTGATGCTAGTTGGTGTATTTGGTGGAAGATCATATGTTCAGATCCATTATGCATATTAATACCCCTCTGATCATGAACAATATTATGTCTTGTGATTAGTTACTTTTGTTCCTGAGGACATGGGAGAAGTCTCGCTATTAGTAGTCATGTGAATTTGGTCTTCGTTCGATATTTTGATGAGATGTATGTTGT
Organism: Secale cereale; assembly: GCA_902687465.1. Taxonomy (NCBI): domain Eukaryota; kingdom Viridiplantae; phylum Streptophyta; class Magnoliopsida; order Poales; family Poaceae; genus Secale; species Secale cereale. The sequence goes on from LR738709.1 coordinate 582,603,360, forward strand.
CTCTCCTCTAGTGGTGTCATGTGAACGTCGACTACATGACACTTCACCATTATTTTGGCCTAGAGAAATGCATTGGGAAGTAATAAGTAGATGATGGGTTGCTAGAGTGACAAAAGCTTAAACCCTAGTTTATGCGTTGCTTCGTAAGGGGCTGATTTGGATCCATATGTTTCAGGCTATGGTTAGGTTTACCTTAATACTTCTTTTGTAGTTGTGGATGCTTGCATTAGAGGTTAATCATAAGTTGGAGGCTTGTCCAAGTAAGGACATCACCCAAGCACCGGTCCACCCACATACCAAATTATCAAAGTACCGAACGCGGATCAGATGATCGTGATGAAAACTAGCTTGACGATAAATCCCATGCGTCCTCGGGAGCGCTTTCCTTTATATAAGAGTTTGTCCAGGCTTGTACTTTTCTACAAAAAGGATTGGGCCACCTTGCTGCACTTTATTTACTTTTACCTTTTGTCACTTGCTACCAATGACCTTATCACAAAACTATCTGTTACCTATAATTTCAGTGCTTGCAGAAAATACCTTACTGAAAACTGCCTATCATTTCCTTCTGCTCCTCGTTGGGTTCGACACTCTTACTTAGCGAAAGGACTACGATAGATCCCCTACACTTGTGGGTCATTAGTACCATAAGCCAAAGTTTGGGGTATGAGCCAAATATCAAAAGATTCGCTTGACTGCCAGAAAGTGACTTTCCTTAGGTGAGGCTTGAAACCGTGCACACATTCCCACACTCAACATGATATCCGGTCTAGATGCACAAAGGTAAAGTAAGGATCCAATCATAGAACGATATACCTTTTGATCCACCGCTTTACCATTGGGATCAATGTCAAGTTGGCACTTGGTAGGCATTGGAGTAGTAGCCGTCTTGACATCACTTAGATTGAACCTCTTGAGCATGTCTTGAGTGTATTTGGCTTGTTTGATGAAGATTCCTTCTCTTCTTTATTTGATCTCGAACCCAAGGAAGAACTTCAACTCTCGCATCATGGACATCCCACATTGCGCGGTCATTAGTGTGGCAACCTCATCATTGAAAGCTTTGTTGGGTGAACCAAAGATAATATCATCAACATATAGTTGGCATACAAACAACTCCACTTTGACCTTCTTAGTAAAAAGAGTGGGGTCGATTTTCCCAATTTCAAACCCACGATCTTGCAACAACTCGGTAAGATGCTCATACCACGCACGTGGGGTTTGGTTAAGGCCGTAGAGCGCCTTATCGAGTTGATAAACGTGATTGGGGAACTTAGGATCCTCAAACCCCAGGGGTTGTTTGACATACACCAACTCATTAAGAGGACCATTGATAAAGGCACTTTTCACATCCATTTGTTGCAATTTAAAGTTCTGATGAGAAGCATAGGCAAGCAACAAACGAATAGATTCAAGGCGAGCGACGGGGGCAAAGGTTTCACCGTAGTCGATACCCTCGACTTGGGAGTAGCCTTGAGCCACCAAACGCGCCTTATTGCGGATGACAATTCCGTGAGCATCTTGCTTGTTCTTAAAGATCCACTTGGTTCCAATGACATTATGGTTCTCCTTCGGCCTTGGCACGAGACGCCACACTTTGTTGCGCTCAAAGTTATGGAGTTCTTCATGCATGGCATTGAGCCAATCGGGGTCTTCGAGCGCCTCACAGAACTTTTGAGGTTCAACACAATAGACAAAAGCTTGATGAGCACAACAGTTTGCTAATTGTCTATGAGTGCTTACCCCCTTTGTGATGCTTCCAAGAATATTCTCCATGTGATGCTCTCTCGAAGCAAGCCTGGAAGCAACTTTGGCAGCACGACGCTCCAATTTCTCTTCAAGAGATAATTGAGGAGCTAAGAGTTGATCATCTTGAGCGTCGTCATGAGCTTGATCTTGATCTTGAGGTTGCTCTTGATCTTGAACATGCCCGGGGAGAGGGAACTTGGCCTTGTGCATCACTTGGTGGCTCACCACCATCTTGAGGTTGATCTTGCACTTGGCCTTGTTCATCCGGTTGAGGGCCTTCACTTTGTTCTTCGGAAGCGTGTGGGTCTTGGGTTGGTGATGGTTCCACTTGAGTGGAACATTGTCCTTCTCCTTCAGCCACAAGGGGTTCCTCAATGGGTAGGATATAACCAACACCTATTCTTCTTATGGCTTGGAGAGGAATTTCATCACCTACATCACAAGTACCACTTTGCTCCACTTGGGAGCCGTTATTCTCATCAAACTCTACGTTACACGTCTCCTCAATGAGTCCATTGGACTTGTTGAGGACACAGTAAGCATGAGAGTTTGTAGCATAACCAACAAATATGCCCTCATGAGCTCTAGCTTGAAATTTAGACAAACAAGCACCTTTCTTTAGTATGAAACACTTACAATTGAACACCCGGAAGTACTTGAGATTGGGCTTGTTACTGGTAAGTATCTCATATGGAGTCTTGTTCAAGACTTTGCGGTGACAGAGCCGATTGGATGCATGACAAGCGGTGTTGATGGCTACGGCCCACAAGTTGTACGGAGACTTGAACTCTGCCATCATGGTCCTTGCCGCGTCCATCAATGTCATGTTCTTTCTCTCCGCCACACCATTTTGTTGAGGGGTATATGGTGCGGCATATAGATGCTTGATCCCCTCATCACTAAGAAACTCATCCAGGGTGTAGTTCTTGAACTCGATGTCGTTGTCACTTCGAATCATCAAGATCTTTGCATCATGTTGTCGTTGAGCTTCATTTGCAAAGTTGATGACGGTTTGCTGGGTCTCACTCTTCCTCTTGAAGAAGTATACACAGGTGTATCTTGAATAATCATCTACAATCACCAATCAATACTTTCTACCCCCAAGACTATAAAAGGATGGAGGCCCAAAGAGATCCATGTGAAGGAGCTCTAATGGTCTTTTTGAGTAGATGATAGTCGTGGGAGGGTGAGCCTTCTCATGTAACTTTCCTTCAATACAGGCACTGCAAGCACAATCTTTGGCAAAACTAACATTTGTTAGTCCACGGACACGGTCCGCCTTGAGGAGACTTTGCAAAGATCTCATATTGACATGGGATAGCCGGCGATGCCAAAGCCAACCCACATCAACTTTAGCCATTAGGCAAGTCGCGGTCTTAGTGGGTTGCTCCGAGAAGTTAACCACATAGAGACCGTTTTCGACATGCCCAACATAGGCTCCTATAAGAGTCTCGCTCCACAAGAGGGCCACGGTATCAATATCAAAGAATGTGGCAAAGCCCATGAGTGCAAGTTGACGAACAGAAAGTAAATTGTATGCAAGGGACTCAACAAGCATGACTTTCTCGATCGTGAGATCGCGAGAAACAACAACCTTGCCAAGCCCCAATACCTTAGAAGATGAAGCATCACCCCATTCGACATTGGTGGCCATAGATGAAACTTGGTGCACGTCCACCACCAAGTCTTTGCTTCCGGTCATATGATTTGTGGCTCCACTATTAAGCAACCATGATCCCCCACCGGAAGCAAACTCCTACAAGAGATCAATGCTTGGATTTAGGTACCCATTTTGTAATGGGTCCTTTGAGGTTAGTAACAAGGGTCTCAGGAACCCAAATAGACCATGCAATGTACTCATAAGAAGAACCAACAAATTTAGCAAAAACATGTCCATCACTAGCACGACATAGAACATAAGAAGGGTTAAAGTCGCCGGCTTTGTTGGATGGCATGGCAGTGTTTTTCTTGACTCCACCACCTCTTCACAATGTTCTTCTTCTTAGGAGCACCCTCTCCCTCTTTTACAAAGGTTTGCTTGAGAGGAGGAGGTTGCTTGGTCTTGTCGTTCTTCTTATTCTTGGGCTTGGGAGCAAACCCAATTCCTTCCTTCGCTACAACTTCCTTTTGATTGCTCAAAAGATCGTTGAGGTTCTTCTCACCTTGTATACCAGACACAAGGCCTTTCTCAAGTTGCTTATTCAACTTGGCATTCTCTTCAACAAGATGCACATGCTCGCAACATGGGTTAGTAGCATTTGTATTATCAATTAAAACCATGCGTGGAAAGGTAGCTTTCTCCTTGGTAGCGAAACTTGAAGTTGATCATGAGACTCTTTGAGGCTAGTATGTACATTCTTCAAGACCTTGTGAGACTTGTCAAGCGTAACAAACTCCTCCTTGAGTCTAGCATGGTCAACCACAAGCTTTGCCTTCTCAGAATTGAGCACACGGGAGATAAATAAAGCATGATCAAGATCTTTCTTTAATTTAGCATGATCATCGTTGTATGACTCCTCAAGAGCCAAACGAAGACCCCGCTCTCCCTCAAGAGCATTAGAGAGATCTGATATCTCATCAGCATATTCTCAACTATGACCCTCCATTTTAGAAATGGTCTCCTCGTGAGCCTCGATTATGTCATTGGCTTCATCGAGTTGTTCCAAGAGAGCAACGAAGTGCTTCTTGGGTTTGCCCTTGAGTTTACTCATAAACAACTCAAATTCATTATCCTCCCCCCCCCTCACTCTCATCAATACAATCCGTTAATGAAGGATTAGAGGTGATGGTAGAATTGATGTTGGGGGTTACCTTGTTGGTGGCCTGCCTTAGCCATGAGGCACTTGGCGATGCTGTTCTCATTTGGTGAGTCGAAGAGGGATGCTCGTGGAGATGTTGCAATAGCAATGGTGGCCATATTGACCATCTCCTCATCTTCTTCATCATCATCATCCTCATCGTATTCTTCTTGGGCCACCAATCCTTGGGGAGGAGTCATCTTGTTGAAGTTGTTCTTGTTGGAATAAGACTTGGCCTTGTCCTTTCGGATAAACTTGCTGATATGTCTCCAACGTATCTATAATTTTTGATTGTTTCATGCTATTATTTATGATGTTTTGGATGTTTAATGGGCTTTGTTATACACTTTTATATTATTTTTGGGACTAACCTACTAACCCAAAGGCCCAGTCCAGATTGCTGTTTTTTTTGCCTATTTCAGGGTTTTACAGAAAAGGAATATCAAACGGAGTCCAAACGGAATGAAACCTTCGGGAGAGATATTTTTGGAGAAAAACACGCACGGGAGACTTGAGAACCACGGAGTAGGGCACAGGTGATACGTCCAAAACGTATCTATAATTTCTGCTTGCTCCATGCTTCTTTTGTGTGATATTGCTATGATATTTATGCACTTCCATACACTTTTGATCATATTTGGACTAACCTATTAACTCAGTGCACCACAGTGCCAGTTCCTGTTTTCTGCTGTTTTTCTATTTTAGATTTCCCCCATATTAAAAGTGCTCCAAAAATTCCGGGAAAAATACAGGAAAAATCAGCGTACAAGAAGCTTCGAGAAAAACCAAAGTGGGGCCAAAGGGGAACCAGGGGTGGCCCAGGCGGCCACCCGGCGCGGCCCCACCCCTGGCCGCGCCAGGGGGGCGCCTGGGGCCCCCTCTCTGCCTCTGGTTGCCCCCCTTCGCATATATATTCCTCGCGTCCCGAAACCCTCGAGGACGGAACCCTTTTTCGCGATCTCGCCTCTGTTCCGCCGCCGCAGCGCTTCCAAGATCGGGAGCATCAGGAGAACTCTTCCCGGCACCCTGCCGGAGGGGAGAACCACCACCGGGAGCTTCTCCACAACCATGGACGCTTCCCAGATGAGTTGTGAGTAGTCCCCCTTGGACCATGGGTCCATGACCAGTAGCTATGTGATGTTCTCCTCCCCTCTTTGTTCTTCGTGGATTAGACCTCGTGAGCTGCCCTACATGATCGAGGCACATATGTAATCTTTATGCTGTTGCTCTGCTGAGTTTGCTGGGATCTGATGGATTATGAGATTATGTTCAGATTTTGTTTGAGTAATATATTTGATTCACCTCTTTTATATATTTGTTCTTAAGTAATTCTTGCATGTTCTCCGTTGATGTTTATTGCTTTGGCCAAGTAGTAGGTAGTAACTCCAAGAGGGAGCGTTATGCTTGATTGTGGGTTCATGCCCCCTGATGACTATCTAGAGTGACAGAAACATGAGTCTAGGGGATGTGCTGTTGCCACAAGGGGGAAAACAACGGTGCTTGTACTTGCGGGTGCAAGGATTGTTTACTTTATGCAAAGTTCTTTTAATGCAGTTGTCTGTTGCTTTGAGTTTACACTTTGGGTGGGACTCGCAACTTAATACCAGCGAGATGTTTTGGATAGATATATCAAGGTGGATGATTAGTAGTAGATGCAGATGGATTTCGGTCTACTTGCCTTGGCGTACCGCCCATGCTTTTGAGCCTCTACCTTTCTTTGCAGCATAGTTAGCATTGGTTTGCGCACATAATCCTGTCAATTGCCCAGCTGTAATTTGTTTACCTCGCTTAACTGTTTTATCGTCTTTTGGGAGAGAGACATCACTAGTGAACATCATGGGACCCCGGTCCATATTTACCACCGCTGATCACACCTTATATTTACTTCCTGTTTCTATTTCCTAGTTGCAGTCATAGCTATCATTATTACCTCTTGTGTTTGATCCTTTGTAAACAACAAGGCCGGAGGGATTGACAACCTCTCTGTACTCGTTGGGAGCAAAGTTATTTGTATCTGTGTGCAGGTCCTGTCAACCGCTAAGTTTCTGGCGCCTTTGACACCTACTTGTCGACCCTCGGAGTCTCACGGGATTCGATCCTTGGTATCTTTGCCAAGGGAGATTTGCTGCTACGCTACATCTCAAACCTTCCACTTGGGGTAACCAACGAGGGGCGAGAAGCCATCAAGCAAAGTTTCTGGCGCCGTTGCCGGGGACTCCACTCTTCAAGATAGGGGAGTTGCACGCTATCTTTTATCTTTGCTTTTTAGGCTTGTTAGTTTACCTTTCAGTTTTTTGCTTTAGTGTCCCTTACCAAAAATCACAAAAAATAGTTATCTTGCTTTTTAGTTGACATTATGTCTGGTCCTTTTGCCTTTGGTGAGGCAGAAGTGCTCACCTTTAAACAAAGAGGTGGTGAAAGTCTAAAAGATGCTTGGTATAGAATTAATGATTCTCAAAAAAGAGCCACCAAGAAGCAATCTGCTACTATCCTGCTTAGAAATTTTTATGTTGGAATTACTTCTTGGAATAGGTTTATTCTAGATTCTGCTATCAATGGAAATTTCCTAGAAGCCCCAGTTTGGGAATCTCTTAGTATTATGGAAAATCTTTTTGTAAATCCCCCTGTTGTTAGCATTCAAGAGGACATTACCCTAGCTCACATTATGAAAAAACTTGAAAAGATAGAGCTAGAGATGCCAAGCATTAATAAGATAAATGAGTTGGACCGTAAGATCCAAGGGAATTTGAATAGGCTTGATAGCTCCATGCATAAAATTCTCAAAACTTTGGAGACCATCAAATCCCATGACTTGGATTCTTCTAGGATAGACAAGATTGAGGAAATCTTTGACACTTTAGGAACTACTTTCTCCTCAATCAAAGCCAAAAAGGTAGAAACTCCGGCAAAGAAGGAACCTAAGTTCGTTTACGTTCCAAAGGCTCCTCGTTCCAAAAGTAATCCATCTATTGCCAAAGGGGTTGAAACTGTGAAGACTTTGGAAGAAATACCTCTCTTTGATAAATTTATAAATGAATCTTCCATTGACTTTCCACCTTTTGGTTTTCTCCCTAGAAGTATCTTTATTAGGCCTTTATTTGAAAGTCCTCTTAAGACTAGTTGTACCATTGAAGAGCTTTTTGATGATCTTGATGATGGTTCAATTGATACAACTTGATCTTCTCTTTTTGCATCATGCCTAGCTTAAAGGCATAAAAGAAAGCGCTTTTGGGAGGCAGCCCACAACGAATTAGGTTTTATTTTGCTTTTGTTGTGTCTTGATGTTTGTTACTACAGTAGCATCATCATTGTATCTTTTCTTTTCAGCTTTGTGCCAAGTTTAGCCTCTGATTGCAAAAAGTTCAAAAGTTGTGACGTGCTGTCCAGAAAACAGATTCTGTCCTTGGACAGAAAAATTCGTATAAAATCACCAGATCATCTTTTTGATCTGATTTTTTTTGAAAGCGTGCTCTATACAATTGGCTTTCGAGCGTCTGTTCTGAGTTTTTTGATTTGAGTTGCAGGAGTGCCCCGAAAAAATTATTTACTACATGCTGGTATGTTTTTCACAGATTCTGTCCTGTTTTGCCTTTTCTTCGTTTTGCAAACCTTGAGCTTGCTTTTTCTTTGCAAAAACCTTTTGGTAATCTTGAGAAACAGTAGCTCTTCAAGATTATCCTTATTTCCAGTAGGGAAAAATTATTTTATTGTGGGTACTAACCTCGCTAATCAGATTATGATGAGTTATGTATGAAGGGAGTTTTCAAGTGTGCGAGGGAAGATGATAAAAGAAGATTCAGGAGGGTCAAACGCTCAAGCTTGGGGATGCCCCCGTGCACCCCCAAGAAATATTCAAGAAGACTCAAGCGTCTAAGCTTGGGGATGCCCCCGTGCATCCCCTTATCCATCAATAATTATCAGTTCGTCTTTCGTTCCACTATATTTTAATCACTTCATGCGTTATGTGCTATGCTTGGAGCGTCTTGCTCTTAGTTTCCTTTTTAGTTTTCTTTAGCTTTGCTTGCAGTTCATAACAAGTTAGAACCCAACTTTCTTTGTGTGGGAGAGAAACACGCTCCACTTCAACCTAGAACACAACATAGGATTTTCATGCTTATCTTTGATGTGTGTGTTCTTTGTCTTTCCATAGCTGCTGTCATGTTTAGCTCGTAGTTTTCATGCTTTTCTTTTTAAAGAGCTTTTGTTTAGTTGGTTGTTGAACTCTCTTGAGTTTTCATGAGTATCTTGTTAAGAGAGTTTGCCTGTTGCACTGAGTTGTGTGTCTTAACTTAAAGTAGGTAATTGAGGTTGCTATTTAATTTTAGTAGTAACTTGCAATAGTTTTGAGGTATTGCCATGAGTAATGTCTGAACTTTTGGTGTCAAGAGCTTTAGCCTATTAGTGATAGATGTCGTATTTTGGGCAATCCGTGTTTATTTTCAAAAACCTACAAAATAGTTGAGAACTTTAGCTACTAAATGGATCACTAATCTTTGGAGGGATCGAATATTAGAGTACACTCACGTACCATGAGTCGAGGATGCGCAAGGATAACCAAACCCCCATACACTCCTCCTCGGGGTACTTGCCTCTTTGTGAACCTCCTAATTAGATTGAGAGTTACCGATAATAAGTGCATGAGTTCTTCGGACTAATGTGAGTATTCGAAGGTTGACCCTTCCACCTAGCCATATTTTTCTAGCCTCTTCGGTACCGTGCATTGCCCTTTCTCACCTCGAGGGTTGCGCATACTTCGCCGGTGCATCCAAATCCTTGGCACGATACGCTCTATCATCATAAGCCTCATTATATCCTTCCTCAAAACAGCCACCATACCTACCTATCAAGGCATTTCCATAGCCTTTCCGAGATACATTGCCATGCAACATCCATCTTCTCATGACTTGATCTTCATGTCATACATGTTTTTTGCTTGATCGATGAGCCGCATGCTAGTTGGGCCTTGCCCTAATCATTGCTACATGACGCGCTAGTATCATTGCATATCCTGCTACACTGGCAGAGGCATACATTTGCATACATCATGATAGTTTCATTTTCTTTATGTTGAGTACTTTTGTAAAGTGTGAAAGATCTTCTATACTTCTTGTAATACATAGAGTGTTGCCCCTAAAGTGAGGAAAAGATCCCAAAGAGGACAAAATCAAAAGATCCCAAAGAGGACAAAAATCAAAAGATCCCAAAGAGGACAAATGAGAGTTAAATAGAAAGAGCCATTGAGGCCACAAAAAAAATAAAAAAAATAAAAAAGAAAAAGAAATAAAAAGAGAGAAGGGGCACACTACTATTTCTTTTGAGAGATCCACACTCGTACTCCATCTTATACCTTGTACTCCATAGAGATTATCATTTATGCATATAGCTATGTGGGGACCTTCACACTATAGAACTTGGCTTGTATATTCTGATGATGAGCCTCCTCAAAAGAGCTCTAGGTCTTCTTGAGCAAGCAAGTTGGATGCACCCCCACTAGTTCCATTTGAGATCTTACCTTAGCTCATATGTGCATCCGTTGCATGGCAATCCCTACTCCTCACATCATATCTATCATTTGGCTTTCTCTCACCCATGATTGTCCTCATTGATGTGAGCCTTTCACACCTTTTTTGTCTTCCCCCTTCATCATTTTTCTCTCTTTGCCATCCTAAGTGTCAACTTTCTTGCTTACGCTCATCCATTGCATGAGTGCTCAAAATATCGAAAGGGAGTGGATCATTTTGACTTGTACCTGGCTAGTGGTCTGGGGATGAGTCAAGATAAGATTCCAAAGAAGACCAAGTGTGAAACTTTAGTAGATTAAGTTCTCAACAATACAAAAACTATGTTTTACTCTCTCGTATATCCCTATCCCCTTTCTTGCACGCAAACACCATTTGGAGACATTCGAGTCACGGACAGTGAGAGCTCTTGCACCTTTATGTTCTTATGTTACTTGTTACAATGCTAATATAGACTCTTGCTTGTTATGACTTGAATTGAATTACATGCCTTGATTGCTTTACTTAAAAAGTTCTTATATGGTTGGTAGCATGTCACCACAGAAATTATGCTTGTTATCATTTACCTACTCGAGGACGAGCAGGAATTAAGCTTGGGGATGTTGATACGTCCAAAACGTATCTATAATTTCTGCTTGCTCCATGCTTCTTTTGTGTGATATTGCTATGATATTTATGCACTTCCATACACTTTTGATCATATTTGGACTAACCTATTAACTCAGTGCACCACAGTGCCAGTTCCTGTTTTCTGCTGTTTTTCTATTTCAGATTTCCCCCATATTAAAAGTGCTCCAAAAATTTCGGGAAAAATACAGGAAAAATCAGCGTACAGGAAGCTTCGAGAAAAACCAAAGTGGGGCCAGAGGGGAGCCAGGGGTAGCCCAGGCGGCCACCCGGCGCGGCCCCACCCCTAGCCGCGCCAGGGGGCGCCTGGGGCCCCCTCTCCGCCACTGGTTGCCCCCCTTCGCATATATATTCCTCGCGTCCCGAAACCCTCGAGGACGGAACCCTTTTTCGCGATCTCGCCTCTGTTCCGCCGCCGCAGCGCTTCCAAGATCGGGAGCATCAGGAGAACTCTTCCCGGCACCCTGCCGGAGGGGAGAACCACCACCGGGAGCTTCTCCACCACCATGGACGCTTCCCGGATGAGTTGTGAGTAGTCCCCCTTGGACCATGGGTCCATGACCAGTAGCTATGTGATGTTCTCCGCCCCTCTTTGTTCTTCATGGATTAGACCTCGTGAGCTACCCTACATGATCGAGGCACATATGTAATCTTTATGTTGTTGCTCTGCTGAGTTTGCTAGGATCTGATGGATTATGAGATTATGTTCAGATTGTGTTTGAGTAATATATTTGATTCACCTCTTTTATATATTTGTTCTTAAGTAATTCTTGCATGTTCTCCGTTGCTGTTTATTGCTTTGGCCAAGTAGTAGGTAGTAACTCCAAGAGGGAGCGTTATGCTTGATTGTGGGTTCATGCCCCCTGATGACTAGCTTGAGTGACAGAAACATGAGTCTAGGGGATGTGCTGTTGCCACAAGGGGGAAAACAACGGTGCTTGTACTTGCGGGTGCAAGGATTGTTTACTTTACGCAAAGTTCTTTTAATGCAGTTGTCTGTTGCTTTGAGTTTACACTTTGGGTGGGACTCGCAACTTAATACCAGCGAGATGTTCTGGATAGATATCTCAAGGTGGATGATTAGTAGTAGATGCAGATGGATTTCGGTCTACTTGCCTTGGCATACCGCCCAGGCTTTTGAGCCTCTACCTTTCTTTGTAGCATAGTTAGCATTGGTTTGCGCACATAATCCTGTCAATTGCCCAGCTGTAATTTGTTTACCTCGCTTAACTGTTTTATCGTCTTTTGGGAGAGAGACATCACTAGTGAACATCATGGGACCCTGGTCCATATTTACCACCGCTGATCACACCTTATATTTACTTCCTGTTTCTATTTCCTAGTTGCAGTCATAGCTATCATTATTACCTCTTGTGTTTGATCCTTTGTAAACAACAAGGCCGGAGGGATTGACAACCTCTCTGTACTCGTTGGGAGCAAAGTTATTTGTATCTGTGTGCAGGTCCTGTCAACCGCTAAGTTTCTGGCGCCGTTGACACCTACTTGTCGACCCTCGGAGTCTCACGGGATTCGATCCTTGGTATCTTTGCCAAGGGAAATTTGCTGCTACGCTACATCTCAAACCTTCCACTTGGGGTAACCAACGAGGGGCGAGAAGCCATCAACATGTGGCGCCCACGAGGGTGGGGGGCGCCCCCCTATAGGGCGCGCCCCCTGCCTCGTGGACCCCACATCTAGCCCCCGGTGCCCTCCTTCCTCCTATATATACCTACGTACCTCGAAACTATCAGAACAACAGAGAAAACCGTAGTTCCTCCGCCGCAACCTTCTGTTCATGTGAGATCCCATCTTGGAGCCTGTTCTGGAGCTCCGCCGGAGGAGGGATCTTCCACGGAGTGCTTCTACATCATCATCATCGCGACACCATGAGTGGTGAGTAGTTTACCACAGACCTTCAGGTCCGTAGCTAGTATCTAGATGGCTTCTTCTCTCTCTTTGGATCTCAATACAAAGTTCTCCTCGGTCTTCGTGGAGATCTATTCGATGTAATCTCTTTTTGCGGTGTGTTTGTCGAGATCCGATGAATTGTGGGTTTATGATCAAGATTATCTATGAGAAATATTTGGTTGTTTTTTGAACTCTTTATGTATGATTATAATATCCTTGCAAGTCTCTTCGAATTATTGGTTTGGTTTGGCCTACTAGATCTATAGTTCTTGCAATGGGAGTAGTGCTTGGCTTTGGGTTCAATCTTGCGGTGTCCTTTCCCAGTGACAGTAGGGGCAGCAAGGCACGTATTGTATTGTTGCCATCGAGGATAAAAAGATGGGGTTTATATCACTATGTTTGAGTTTATCCCTCTACATCATGTCATCTTGCTTAAGGCGTTACTCTGTTCTTATGAGCTTAATACACTAGATGCATGCTGGATAGCTATCGATGTGTGGAGTAATAGTAGTAGATGCAGAATCGTTTCGGTCTACTTGTCTCGGACGTGATAGCTATATACAATGATCATGCCTAGATAGTCTCATAATTATTCCCTTTTCTATCAATTGCTCGACAGTAATTTGTTTACCCGCCGTATAATATCGCTATCATGAGAGAAGCCACTAGAGAACACTACGGCCCCCGGGTCTATTCTCAACATATCAATCTACAATCTACTTTACTTTTCCGCTTTTACTTTCTGTTCTTATAACAAAAAAATATCAAACTATCATCTCTATCAGATCTCACTTTCGTAAGTGACCGTAAAGGGATTGACAACCCCTTATCGCGTTGGTTGCGAAGTTCTTATTTGTTTGTGCAGGTGCGAGGGATTCACGCGTGGTCTCCTACTGGATTGATACCTTGGTTCTCAAAAACTGAGGGAAATACTTACGCTACTGTGCTGCATCTCCCTTTCCTCTTCGAGGGAATACAACGCAAGCTCGAGAAGTAGCAAGAAGAATTTCTGGCACCGTTGCCGGGGAGGCTTACGCAAAAGTCATATACCAAGTACCTATCACCAACCCTTATCCTTCGCATTACATTTTTGCCTCTCGTTTTCCTCTCCCCCACTTCACCCTTGCCGTTTTATTTGCCCTTCTTCTGCCTTGTGTTTACCGTTCGCTTGCTTCTTGTCTGCTTGTGTGTGTTGGATTGCTTGCTTGTCACTATGGCTTAGAACAATACTAAATTGTGTGACTTCTCCAATACCAACAATAATGATTTTATCAGCACTCCGATTGCTCCTATTACCGATGTTGAATCTTGTGAGATCAATGCTGTTCTGTTGAATCTTGTCATGAAAGATCAAGTTTCCGGCCTTCCTAGTGAAGATGCCGCTACCCATCTAAACAACTTTGTTGATTTATGTGATATGCAAAAGAAAAGTCATATGGATAACGATATTGTTAAATTGAAGTTATTTCTGTTTTCACTTAGAGATTGTGTTAAAACTTGGTTTTCCTCTTTGCCTAGAAATAGTATTGATTCATGGAATAAGTGCAAAGATGATTTTATCTCTAAGTATTTCCCTCCTGCTAAGATCATCTCTCTTAGAAATGGTATTATGAATTTTAAGCAACTAGATCATGAGCATGTTGCACAAGCCTGGGAGAGAATGAAATTGATGATACGTAATTACCCTACACATGGTTTGAATCTATGGATGATTATTCAGAACTTTTATGCTGGCTTGAAATTTGCTTCTCTAAATCTTTTAGATTCGGTCGCAGGAGGCACTTTCATGGAAACTACCTTAGGAGAAGCTACCAAACTCCTAGATAATACAGTAGGTTAATTATTCTCAATGGCACACCGAAAGATCTACTAGTAAAAAGTGCATGCTATTGAAGAGATTAGTGTTTTGAGTGGAAAGATGGATGAACTTATGAAATTATTTGCTGCTAAGAGTGCTTCTTCTGATCCTAATGATATGCCTCTGTCCACTTTGATTGAAAATAATAATGAATCTTTGGATGTGAATTTTGTTGGTAGGAAAATAATTTTGGTAACAATGCTTATAGAGGGAACTTTAATCCTAGGCCTTTCCTAGTAATTCCTCTAATAATTATGGTAATTCCTACAACAACTCTTATGGAAAGATGCCTTCTGAATTTGAAACTAGTGTTAAAGAGTTTATGATTTGGCAAACTAATTTCAATGCTATGCTTGAAAAAAAATTGCTTAAGATTGATGAATTGGATAGAAGTGTGGATAGAATTACTCTTGATGTTGATTCTTTGAAACTTAGATCTATCCCTCCTAAGCATGATATCAATGAGTCTCTCAAAGCCATGAGAATTTCCATTGATGAGTGCAAAGAAAGAACTGCTAGGATGCGTGCTTAAAGAGAGAATTATATAAAAGCGTGTTCTTCTAGTTATCATGAAAATAAAGATGAAGATTTGAAAGTTATTGATGTGTCTCCTATTAGGTCCTTGTTTTCTAGTCTAAATCTTGATGAAGATAGTATTGGATATGATTCTACTTTAAGGTGTCCCAATGATTCAGAGTTTTTAGATCTTGATGCTAAAATTGTTAAAAGTGGGAGTGAAGAAATTAAAACTTTGCATAGTGATGAACCCACTACTTGGGATTTCAAGGGATTCAATTATGATAATTTCTCATGATTGTATTTCCTTGTTGCAATCCGTACTAAACTCTCCGCATGATTATAGTAAAAATAAAGCTTTTACCAAACACATAGTTGATGCTTTGATGCAATCTTATGAAGAAAAACTTGAGTTAGAAGTTTCTATCCCTAGAAAGATTTATGATGAGTGGGAACCTACTATCAAAATAAAAATTAAAGATCATGAATGCTATGCTTTGTGTGATTTGGGTGCAAGTGTCTCCACTATCCCCAAAACTTTGTGTGATTTGCTAGGATTCCATGAGCTTGATGATTGTTCTTTAAATTTGCATCTTGCGGATTCCACTCTTATGAAACCTATGAAAAGGATTAATGATGTTCTTATTGTTGAAAATAGGAATTATGTGCCCGTAGATTTCATTGTTCTTGATATAGATTGCAATCCTTCGTGTCCTATTATTCTTGGTAGACCTTTCCTTAGAACGATTGGTGCAATTATTGATATGAAGGAAGGAAATATTATATTCCAATTTCCTTTAAGGAAAGGCATGGAACACTTTCCTAGAAAGAAAATCAACTTACCATATGAATCTATTATGAGCCATTTATGGATTGCCTTCCAAAGATGACAATACCTAGATCTATCCATGTATCATGCCTAGCTAGGGGCGTAAAACGATAGCGCTTGTTGGGAGGCAAACCAATTTTATATTTTTTGTTTTTGCTTCTGTTTAGGAATAAATATTGCATCTAGCTTCTATTTAGATGTGGTTTTGTGTTTTGTTTAGTGTTTGTGCCAAGTAGAACCTTTGGGAAGACTTGTGTGAAGTTTATATGATCTTGCTGTGAAAAACAGAATCGTTGGCGCTCGCTAGAATGGTCACCAGATTTTACTGGTGCGTGCTATTTAGTTGATTCTTTTTGAAGATGATTAATAGACAAATTCCTCACGTTTACCAATTATTATTTTTTGGAGTTACAGAAGTATGCGAAAACTACAGATTACTACAGACTGTTCTGTTTTTGACAGATTCTGTTTTTCGTGTGTTGTTTGCTTATTTCAATGCATCTATGAGTAGTATTGGGAAGTATGAACCATAGAGAAGTTGGAATACAGTAGGTTTAACACCAATATAAACAAAGAATGAATTCATTGCAGTACCTTTGAGTAGTGGTTTGCTTTCTTATACTAACGGATCTCGCGAGATTTTTGTCTAAGTTTTGTGTTGTGAAGTTTTCAAGTTTTGAGTATTGCTTTGATGGACTATGAAACAAAGAGTGGCAAGAGCCTAAGCTTGGGGATGCCCAAGGCACCCCAAGGTAAAATTCAAGGACAACCAAAAGCCTAAGCTTGGGGATGCCTCGGGAAGGCATCCCCTCTTTCGTCTTCATCTATCGGTAACTTTACTCGACACTATATTTTTATTCACCACATGATATGTGTTTTACTTGGAGCGCCTTGTATAATTTGAGTCTTTGCTTGTTAGTTTGCCAAAATTATCCTTGCTTGACACACCTATTTGAGAGAGTTAAATATGGCCTAGGAATTGATATAATACTCTATGTGCTTCACTTATATCTTTTGAGTTGAATAGTTTTTGCTCTAGTGCTTCACTTATATCTTTTAGAGCACGGTGGTCATTATATTTTGTAGAAATTGTTGAACTCTCATGCTTCACTTATAACCTTTTGTGAGTCTCTTAAAACAACATGGTAATTTCTTAGGCTATAAAATTAGTCTTCACATGATAGACATCCAATATCAATGTAGTAAAAACTGTCACACTAAGTAGGGGTGGGCATTCGGTAGAAACCGAAATTTCGGTTTATACCATTCGGTTTATTTTCAATTTCGGTTAACAAAACAAAAAACCGAAAATATCAGTCAAAAACAACTAACCGAAAATTCGGTTAACCGACTAATTCAGTTTGGTTTTTGGCTTAAACCAAGTGATTGCAGCGTCATTGTGAAGCTAAAGCGAGCGCATCATCCAAGAGCTCCCTAACCTCTTATATAACTGGTCACCTTGTCCCTGAAGCATAGCTTACCGATGTGGGACTAAACAGGTAACACTCCACCCCGTGCACACTCTATCAGCCAAAGGAAATACTATTTGGGCCATGGAATTAAGTGGACGGGCCAAATGACACCAACTGGGCCTTATCACACTATGTCGCTGCATGCACGCGTGCGACCAATGAGTAGTTGCATGCGAGAGGTGCTGCCTCAAAAGAAAATTCTGGGGAGACGTGCGGATGTGGGGTACCTCGCACTGGAATTGCGGACATTTCGGCTTGACATTTGGCGGGATGCGTGTACTAGAATTGTGTGCACTTCGGTATTTCCTTCGGTTATCGGTTAACTACCAAACTGGCCGATTTTAATTCGGTTATTAAACATAGAAACCGAATTTGAATATAGCAACAGCAAAAACCAAAAATTCAGTTATTTCGGTTTCGGTTTCGATTTGGTATTCGGTTGGTCGGTTTTTATGCCCACCCCTAACACTAAGTGCATTGAATTTGATGAGAAGTTGGATGCTTGATAATTGTTTTGAGATACGAGGATAGTGATATTAGAGTCCTACTAATGGAGTTATTATGAAATTGAGAAATTGTTGTGTTAAGGTTAGTGATTCCCGTAGCATGCACGTATGGTGAACCGCTATGTGACAAAGTTAGAGCATGAGGTATTTGTAAAGTGTCAACCTTTGTGTGGAGGTCGGGGGCGCGCGATGGTTAACTCCTACCAACCTCCCCCCCTAGGAGCATGCATTGATTTCTTTTTTTTGATGACTCGTAGATTTTTGCAATAAGTATATGAGTTCTTTATGACTAATGTTGAGTCCATGGATTATACGCACTCTCACCCTTCCACCATTGCTAGCCTCTCTTGTATCGCGCAACTTTCGCCGGTACCATACACCCACTATATATCCTTCCTCAAAACAGCCACCATACCTACCTATCATGGCATTTCCATAGCCATTCCGAGATATATTGCCATGCAACTTTCCACCGTTCCGTTCTTATGACACGCTTCATATTGTCATATTGCCATGCATGATAATCTAGTTGACATCGTATTTGTGGCAAAGCCACCATGCATAATTTTTCATACATGTCACTCTTGATTCATTGCACATCCCGGTACACCGCTGGAGGCATTCATATAGAGTCATACTTTGTTCTAGCATCGAGTTGTAATACAATGAAAGTGTGATGATCATCGTTATTAGAGCATTGTCCCATGTGAGGAAAGGCTAAATCAATAAAGCCCCTCCAAAAAAGGGGGGGAGGCCAAAAAAAAAGGCCCAAAAAACGAAAAAAAGAAAAAAGAAAAAGAAAAAGGTACAACTGCTACTATCTTTTTCCACACTTGTGCTTCAAAGTAGCACCATGTTCTTCATGATAGGGAGTCTCATGTTAGCCACTTTCATATACTACTGGGAATTTTTCATTATAGAACTTGGCTTGTATATTCCAACGATGGGCTTCCTCAAATGCCCTAGGTCTTCATGATCAAGCAAGTTGGATGCACACCCACTAGTTTCTTTTGTCGAGCTTTCATACATTTTAGCTCTAGTGCATCTGTTGCATGGCAATCCCTAGTCACTCACATTGATATCCATTGATGGGCATCTCCATAGCCCGTTGATACGCCGAGTCGATGTGAGACTATCTCCCTCCTTTTTGTCTTATCCACAACCACCTCTCTATTCCACCCATAGTGCTATGTACATGGCTCACGCTCATGTATTGCGTGAAAGTTGAAAGGTTTCAAAGAATAGAGTACGAAAACAAGTGCTTGGCTGAAACCGGGGTTGTGCATGATATGAATTTTGTGTGATGAAGAGGGAGAATAGCCAGAATATATGATTTTGTAGGGATAACTTTCTTTAGCCATAGTATTTTGAGAAGACATGATTGCTTTGTTAGTATGCTTGAAGTATTATTATTTCTTATGTCAATATAGACTGTTGTCTCGAATCTTTCAGATCTGAACATTCATGCAACATTTAAGAGAATTACATTGAAAAACTATGTTGGTTATCATTCCACATCAAAAATTCTGTTTTTATCATTTACCTACTCGAGGACGAACAGGAATTAAGCTTGGGGATGCTTGGTACGTCTCCAACGTATCTATAATTTTTTATTGTTCCATGCTATTATTTATGATGTTTTGGATGTTTAATGGTGTCGGTGTACTAAAGTAGGGGTATCTTAGTATCCCGACTTGTGCACGGGCAGTAGCAGCTTCCCGTGGCCTGGCTCACCACGCGCCCGCCGAAGCCCGCTCTGGACCCTTTTGAAGCCATTCAAGAACAAAGTATTCAAGTTAAGAGACAAGACCCCGGCAAGAGGAGCTTGCCGGGAAAGCCGCACCAGGCTCAAGATTATCATTCTAGCACAAGACCCTGGCAAGAGGAGCTTGCCAGAGAGACCAAAGAACAGCACCTCAGGAGATACATCATGGCGCATCGCGCGCCCCGGCAGGGCCCGGAGAGCGACAAGCTCCCAGGCCCGGCAAGACAGCGACCCCGGCAAGGTACTTGCCGGGGAGGTTTTCGCTGTGTGCCTACGCTCCAGCTCATCCGTCCACGCGTCGCCCAAGGGCCCTCCCAGGGGCACGTGGCGGATGGCTGTGCAGCCTGGGGGACACGGTGGCAAGCCACGGTGACGAGCCCGTCGTCGTGGCGAACGGAGACGCCCGGGCGGACACTTTTTGGGTGACGGCGACGGGCATTCAATGCCTTTGTCCCCCACCGTCTGGGTTAGGTATAGACCACTGTACAACCACTATGCATACACTGTTCATGCACTGTTCCATCTACCACCAAATTTACACTTTTACCCTCCTCTACGTTGACACCTGTCGGTGACCCCTTTGAACTATAAAAGGAGGCCCATGCACAACGTAGAGGGGGGTTCGATTCCAGAAACTAGGCCACTCCCACGCTCGGTGCAGCTAGCACTGTAGATCTTCAAGCTCCCGAGCTCGAAAACTCAATACAACCAAAGGTAGGAGTAGGGTTTTACTCGTCCGCGCGGCCCGAACCTGGGTAAACTGCCCGCTTGTGCCCCTCGATCTGCTCTCCGTGCTCCCTTCGCTCCCTTACCGCAACGTAGAAGGGGCTCCGGTCCCATAGGTGTTCGCGGGCGGTCAGTTTCCCCGACAAATGGGCTTTGTTATACACTTTTATATTATTTTTGGGACTAACCTACTAACCCAAAGGCCCAGTCCTGATTGCTGTTTTTTTTGCCTATTTCAGGGTTTTACAGAAAAGGAATATCAAACGGAGTCCAAACGGAATGAAACCTTCGGGAGAGATATTTTTGGAGAAAAACATGCACGGGAGACTTGAGAACCACTGAGTAGGGCACACGTGGCGCCCACGAGGGTGGGGGGCACGCGGCCCTTATAGGGCGCGCCCCCTGCCTCGTGGACCCCATGTCTGGCCCCTGGTGCCCTCGTTTCTCCTATATATACCTACGTACCCCGAAACAATCAAAACAACAGAGAAAACCCTAGTACCACCGTCGTAACCTTCTATTCCCGTGAGATCCCATCTTGGGGCCTGTTCTGGAGCTTCGCTGGAGGTGGGATCTTCCACGGAGTGCTTCTACATCATCATCATCGCCTCACCATGTGTGGTGAGTAGTTTACCACAAACCTTCGGGTCCATAGCTAGTATTGTAATGCCCAGGATGGGACTATATCTCCTACGTGTCGAGGCACGACTTAAAGATATAAGCCCATTCTGGAATGATCGCAAGTTTGGTATCTTTGCACAACTCATGTAAAAGAGGGATTAAATTGCAAAAGGAGATAGTTGGCTTACACTTGCCACTTCACACAATACATTACATAAGCAAAATATCATTCAAAACATCACAACATATCTAAGGGTAAGATCCAAAAGACAAGATACCAAACATAACGTTAAACCACAGGTCTAGATCGAATCCTAGTAGAAACCACTACTGATCGTCGGAAACGTCTCAAGCAAACGCCAAACTCTTCATCGAGCTCCCAGTGAAGAACTTGAACCAGCTCCTGCATCATCTCGGCAGAACCTGCATCTGGTGTTGTAGTATCTGTGAGCCACGAGGACTCAGCAATCCCATAACCATGGGTATCAAGACTAGCAACGCTTTATGGGTAGGAAGAGGTAAAGTGGTGAGGTTGCAACAGCGACTAAGCATAATATGGTGGCTAACCTACGAGTACCAGAATAAGATGAGCATCTACGCAAACGGTCGCAAAAGTAGTGATCGCTAAAGATCCTGAACTACATACGAGTCAAACATAACCCCACCGTGTTCTCTTCTCAAAGTGAAAAGAGACAGTCACGGTTACTCACACAGTTGTGTGTTTTACTTCGGATCATCTGACAAGTTTTCAACAACCGGACATTAACAAATTCCAATCTGCCACATAACCGCGGGCACGGCTTTCGAAAGATCAAAACCCTGCAGGGGTGTCCCTACTTAGCCCATCACAAGCTCTCACGATTAGCTGAAGCGATAAATATAATATCATCACTCCTTATCTTAGGGAAATCCGATCAGGCTCGGCATCCCGGTAGCACAAGACATTTCAACAATGGTAAAACAAGTCCAGCAAGACCTCCCGGCGTGCCGACACCCTGATAGTAGCCGCGCGTATCTCGTCTCAGGCCACGTCCGGATGAGCAATACGTACAGCAACCGAAGACCCCAGATAACTGGGTGGCACCGCAAGTGGCTCTAGTTTGGGACCAACACCATCAGCACTGGCCCCCCCTGCTATGTAGAATTAAGAACCCGAGGGTGCGACCCCATATGCAAATTTAATTAATTAATTAAGTTGTTATTATGAGGCAAATTAAAACCAATGCTGGGCCTTGCTGGAGGAGTTTTATTCAAAGTCGAACTGTCAAGTGGTCCCCATCCACCCATCGTGTAAGGAACGCAAAATCAAGGAACATAATGTCGGTTTATCGGCACCTAAGGTGGCATGAGTGGAACAAAACACCGAGCAAAAGGCCAAGCCTTCCACCCATGCCCAGTATATAGGTGTGTTAATAATAATTATAGATATTGTGATATATCCAACAACAAGTTCCCTCCTGGAACAAATCTTCATCTTCACCTGCAACTAACAACGCTATAAGAGGGGCTGAGCAAGCGGGTAACATAGCCAAACAGTGGTTTTGCTAGGAAGGTGTCAAAGGTTAGAGGTTTCATGGCAACAAGGAGAGGCTGACATAAAAGATGGGTAGCGCGACATGTAACGATAGCATCGAGACAACTAAGCATGGCAATGGTAGTAAAGATATCCAAGGGTATGATCATCTTGCCTGGGATTCCACAAGGAAGAAGAACGGATCCATGAAGTAGACGGAGCAACATAGTCGAGCGAATCCTCACAACTCCGGAACGAAACCGAAGCTAACAAGAGAAGCAACCGGAAAGAAGCAAACAACACGGTAAACACACATATCATAACCATGGCATACTATGCACAAACAAGTATGATGCATGTCCGGTTTAATTATGCATGGCATGGCACGTGCACAAACAAGTACTACAAGTTAAGTGGAGCTCAATATGCAACGAGTTGCATATTGACGAAACACCACATTTTTAATTATTTAGTTTACTCTCGTTTATTTACAAGACAAGATTAAATGTTTGTTAACATGGCAAGAGGTGAAGCATAATAAAACTACACTATTTAGACATTTAAAAGAGGCCGGAAAAATAACAACAACAATTCCGGAAAATCCCCATGAGCATGTTTAGTAATTTGAGGCAAACAACAATTCACACATTTAAATGTTGTTAACATGATGCGGATGACATGATCAAGTTTATGCAATTTTTATTAAAAGTTGACATGAAGTAGATAAGAAGTATTGTCACCGTGGTGGAAGGAAAGGGTGCCACGACAACGATCAACATCTCGGTTCCAGTACTCCCTGAGAGTCCGGTGCAAAAGAAGAATCGACGTGAGCAAGTCGAACAAGATGAAAGTGGGTTGATCCCGTCACCGGGTTCCCACGGGTCGGCAACGAGGCAACCGAGGAGCATGACAAAGGACGAAACGGGCACGGTGCTCACTAGGGAAGAAACTTCTCATACAACACATGCATGTCACGGGTCATCGTCTCGGGGTTATACCTTCGAAACATCGTTTCGGAGGGGCTCGAGATCGTAGAGGGACGTAGAGGAAGTAGTTGTACACGGCCGTAGAGGAAGTAGTTGTACTCGTTTCTTCACCGAAGGTAGTCGTACACGTTCGTTCCGTAGAGGTACTTGACGCATCGATAAGGGTGCTCGGTCCTCGGGACACCGGAGAGGAACATTGACGCATCGTGTAGTCGTGGTACTTGCGGCGTCGAGCGTAGTGGTACTCGTATCTGTAGAGGTTCATGTCACCGGTAGGGGTGCTCGTCGAACATGCCGGTCTCGTAGTTGTACATGTCAACCTGGCACTTAGCGAAAAGAAAAACAGCAGCAATACATGGCGGTGGTCTCTCACGCAACGAAACAACAATGCGTGCATCACAAAAGAGAAGGAAGCAGGCTTGGCCGGTGGTCGTCGCACGAGGAGGGGGCCAGCAGGCGGCGAGCAGATGATACGTCCAAAACGTATCTATAATTTCTGCTTGCTCCATGCCACTTTTGGGTGATATTGCTATGATATTTATACACTTCCATACACTTTTGATCATATTTGGACTAACCTACTAATCCAGTGCACCCCAGTGCCAGTTTCTGTTTTCGGCTGTTTTTGTATTTCAGGTTTTCACGTTACGAGAACTGCCAGGAAAAATCCAGAAAAATTATATAAAAAATCAGCGTTCCGGAAACTTCCTTGCGCCCGAAGGACAGCCGGGGGGG
>LR738709.1:582634787-582648050 GCA_902687465.1 Secale cereale
TGAAGAAGGAGACGCGGCGTTGCCGTCGCAGCAAAGGAGGGGCTGTGGGTTGGAGGCCCAAGAGGCCTGGGCCGCGGCTGGAATGAGGAGGGGGGTTAGGGCAAAAACACAAGAGGTTATTTTTTCTCGGGCATCATAAAATGAGCACGGTCCGAGAAAAATAGAAAAGGCATGAATGAGATATAATTCAAACTTATTTGAATTTAATTCAAAAGAGTTTGATCTAAGACTTGATTATTGAAGTGTCCAAAAAATGTTGAGGATTTTTGGTGGAGTCTCGATAAAAAGAAAAAGAATTATATACAAGGTAGGAGGGAAACTTGAAGAAGAAAAGGCATGGGGAAAAATATGCAAGTGTGTTGCGGTTAATTCCAAACAATGGAATATTTATTATAATAGCTCCCTAATAATATTGAGAGGCTTTTATATGTTATAAAGAGAAGTCATTCTTCCCTCGATTTAAATGGACCGAAGGTCCACACGATTTATTTAGGTAGATATGCAAAATAAAAATGACATGATGGCATGATGACATGATGCAATGCAAAAATAATTAACACAAGCACAAAAGAAACACACGGGAGAACCCGGAACATCTGGAATCTTCTGGGATCTTCTGGAATCTTCTGGGACGTCGGTCTTCGGGCGTCACAAGTATCTAGATGGCTTTTTTCTCTCTCTTTGGATCTCAATACAAAGTTCTCCTCGGTCTTCGAGGAGATCTATTCGATGTAATCTCTTTTTGCGGTGTGTTTGTCAAGATCCGATGAATTGTGGGTTTATGATCAAGATTATCTATGAGAAATATTTGGTTCTTTTTTGAACTCTTTATGTATGATTATAATATCCTTGCAAGTCTCTTCGAATTATTGGTTTGGTTTGGCCTACTAGATCTATAGTTCTTGCAATGGGAGAAGTGCTTGGCTTTGGGTTCAATCTTGTGGTGTCCTTTCCCAGTGACAGTAGGGGCAGCAAGGCATGTATTGTATTGTTCCCATCGAGGATAAAAATATGGGGTTTATATCACTATGTTTGAGTTTATCCCTCTACATCATGTCATCTTGCTGAAGGCGTTGCTCTGTTCTTATGAGCTTAATACACTAGATGCATGTTGGATAGCGGTCGATGTGTGGAGTAATAGTAGTAGATGCAGAATCGTTTCGGTATACTTGTCTCAGACGTGATGCCTATATATAATGATCATGCCTAGATAGTCTCATAATTATTCGCTTTTCTATCAATTGCTCGACAGTAATTTGTTTACCCGCCGTAGAATATCGCTATCATGAGAGAAGCCACTAGAGAACACTATGGCCCCCGGGTCCATTCTCAACATATCACTCTACAATCTACTTTACTTTTCCGCTTTTACTTTCTGTTCTTATAACCAAAAAGTACCAAAAATATCAAACTATCATCTCTATCAGATCTCACTTTCGTAAGTGACCGTAAAGGGATTGACAACCCCTTAGCCCGTTGGCTGCGAAGTTCTTATTTGTTTGTGCAGGTGCGAGGGACTCGCGCGTGGTCTCCTACTGGATTGATACCTTGGTTCTCAAAAACTGAGGGAAATACTTACGCTACTGTGCTGCATCTCCCTTTCCTCTTCGAGGAAATACAACACAAGCTCGAGAAGTAGCACTTGCCTCCATTGTTTTCTCTTTTATCGTATGGGCAATCTACAACAAAGTGACTCACATTGCCACAATTGTAGCACGTCCTCACTCGTTGCTTGCCCTTAAGACCACTTGAATTGTTCTTGTTGAAGTTGGGCCTTGAGTTCTTCTTGTTGCCCCAAAATTGCCTTGAGGCAAGAGCCATGTGCTCATGATAGGCATATTTGGTGTCTTTGGGGCAACACTCATCTTCATCCTCCTCTTCCACACAAACTTTGGCCTTCAATGCAAGATTGGGCTTCTTTGATCGTTGAGCTCGCAACATCGCATTGTCGACGGTCTTATCCAAGATCCTCATGGCAACGAACTCATCCAACACTTCACTTGATGACAAAGTGTGGAAGTCCGCTCTTTGGCAGATGATGGAGGACGGAGGACATGGCCTTAAGGCATCATGGCCTTGAGAAATTTGCGCTTGATCCAATTGTCATTCGTATCCTTGCTCCCATGATCTCTAAGTGAAACAGCAAGAGTGGTTAATCTCCGATAAAGTTCACGAGGATCTTCATCTTCGATCATGGCAAACTCATCGGCTTCATCTTGCACAACTTCATAGTTTGAGCGTTGAATGCTTGCGCTTCCCTTGTACAAGGATCCAACATGCTCCCATGCTTCCTTGGCCATGGAGAAGGGTCGAAGATGTGCAATGTCTTCAGGAGGAATAGCCTCTTGAAGAATGCAAAGAACGGACTCGTTGAATTGATGATCCGTAGCTTCTCTTGGAGTTAAGTTGTAAGGATCATGCGGGTAGAAACCTTGCTCAATGATTCTCCAAAGATTAGTAGAACAATGATTTAAATGAAATTTAAAACGAAACGTCCAAGTGGCAAAATCAGAAATTTTTATAAACTTAGGAGGAGGTCCAACCGAATTTAAATGCGGAGTAGGAACGGGTCCTCCGTAATTGATGGGAGGCGTGGAGTGAGCAAAAATCCCACTCCCATTCTTAGTCAACGGGACTTGCTCACTGCTAGCTTCTCCCTTGTCGGGAATAGCATCCGACATGTTGGTAGCGGGACGAACCACTTCCAACGGTGCGGTGGGTAATTTAAGTCACTCGAGAAATTCTTTGAACATGCCTTTGACCTCGGTCGCCAGTGAGTCTTTCAATGTGTCCATAGCCACATTGAACTCCTCACAAGAGACTGAGGTTCCCCCATCGGACGTAGGCTAGGACGGAGTTCCACCGGAGTGTCCCTCCGTCTTGACTATGTTTTCACCCATACTCTTTGGACGGTAAAGTCCTTAAAAAGAGACAAGGCTCTGATACCAATTGAAAGGATCGATATGGTTGACTAGAAGGGGGGGGGGTGAATAGGCAACAAACAATTTTTAGCTTTTCTTGACAAAATTAAACTTAGCAACAATATAGGTTGTCTAGATATGCAACTAGGTGAGCAACCTATATGATGCAACACAGATAAGTAAGCAAGCAAGCACAATATACTAACACACTAAAGCTTGCACAAGTAAAGGATAGAGATAACTAAAAGTGGAGCCGGTGAAGATGAGGATCTGTTACCGAAGTTCCTTCCCTTTGAGGGGAAGTACGTCTCTGTTGGAGCGGTGTGGAGGCACAGTGATCCCCAAGAAGCCACTAGGGCCACCGTATTCTCCTCACGCCCTCACACAATGCGAGATACCATGATTCCACTATTGGTGCCATTGAAGGCGGCGGCCGAACCTTTACAAACAAGGTTGGGGCTCTCTCCACAACTGAATTGGAGGCTCCCAACAAAACCACGGAGCTTCACCACAATGGATATGGCTCCGAGGTGACCTCAACCGTCTAGGGTGCTCAAACACCCAAGAGTAACAAGATCCGCAAGGGATTAGTGAGGGGAATCAAATTTCTCTTGGTGGAAGTGTATATCTCGGCCTTCTCAACCAATCCCTAGAAAATCAACAAGTTTGATTGGCTAGGGAGAGAGATCGGGCGAAAATGAGCTTTTGGAGCAACAATGGAGCTTGGGGGAGAAGAGGTGGTTCTTCAAGAGGAAGAAGAACCCTTTATATAGTGGAGGAGAAGAGTGATCCGTTACACTCTTATCCGCCCGCACAGAGCGGTACTACCGCTGGGCCGAGCGGTACTACCGCTGGTGCCAGCGGTACTTCCACGACCCCCAGCGGTACTACCGCCCTGTGTTAGGGACGAGGCACAGAGGGGACGAGCGGTAGTAGCCGCGGTGGTGGCAGCAGTACTACCGCTTATAAGCGGTACTACGGCTGCTGCTACCATTGCTACTACCGCAGAACACGACACGAGAAATACTCGTCCCGAATCGACGCGGAGGTGGAGCGTAGCCGCGGCGGTACTGTCGCGCATATACCCAAGCGGTACTACCGCGACTCTTCAGCGGTACTACCGCTTAGAGCGTATAGGCGGTACTACCGCCCTGGCTACGGTACTACCGCGCAAAAACAGACAGAATCACCTCAGAGAGATGTGGAGATCCCAAGGAAAGGAGAGATGATGAGGGTGCAAAAATAGAGTGTACGTGATGATTCCACCCTGACCTTTTCAATGCGGACCACCCCCTTGATAGTACGGTGTCTCCTACGACTCAAGTCCACCAAAACACAAGCCTAGGAAGAGAACACGTCTTGAGATGATAACTCGGAGGGTAGAAGATCGTCTCGTGCCTCTGGATTCATATCTGAAATACTTGGCACACGCGATTAGTCCACAAACACATTGTAATCAATCACTAAAACCACATAGGAAGGGACATGCCCTTTCACCCCCCTAAAAAAAGAGGCACAGTCATGCGCGCCTCACGAAAAGGGAAAAAACATGCTCCAGGTTTGTTTTTTTGTGAAAAAAAGTCCGTCGCAACCTATCAACATGAGATCTAGTTTTGAAGATCTCGACTCGATGAATGCAACAACGAAAACGGTTCAAGATTTAGACGTACGGTTTAGGGAATAAAACATTTTGAATAAACGAATCTACCAAAAAAGAAAAAACTCCCGGGTTGCGATAAGTGGTGCACCGCATGCGTGCCCTCTGTCGCCACCTGCGAGATTTTTTTAGGAAAAATATTATCGAAACGAATAAATA
This sequence comes from Secale cereale, assembly GCA_902687465.1. Lineage (NCBI taxonomy): Eukaryota > Viridiplantae > Streptophyta > Magnoliopsida > Poales > Poaceae > Secale > Secale cereale. The sequence continues at coordinate 582,639,525 of LR738709.1, forward strand.
GATTAACCTTGAAATAACAACGATTATTTACTCTTGCTATAAAAGAGGCCCGTATTCATTATTTTCTTAAACTATACTTTATCTTTCTTACCGTCTCGTAACTATGAGAACAAAAAACAGTTTCATGCCCAAGCAATTTCAATAATAACAAGTTCTAGACCCATGAAAAATAGACATATCCATTAATTAACGCAAAAGTATAATTTCAAACAAAGCTTAAGAAACTACAACCAAAATTTAAGAAACAACAACCGAAACTGAGATTCTTTCTTTCTGGTATCTCGATCGCCAGGAAACACAACAACACGCCCGGAAAAGTTGGATTGCAGGAGGCGATCAAGGAGGCGACTAGGGGTCCCTTGCGCATCGCCGGTGACGCCGCCGGTTCCCTCTCTCTCCGTCGGCCGCTCCGACGGCGGGAGGGAGGGGGAACCTCGGGTCTGTTCACTAGGTGGGTGTGTGGTAGGGTTAGGGTTGAGGGAGACGCTGCTGATGTCGTTGCGGTGGTGTCGCGTCGGAATAAGTTTCTCCAGGCTTCGTTCGCGGTCAGGTGAGGCTTTTGCCTTCGTCTAGGAGCCAGCGGTGTTGGGGATCCCCGGATCTTGTCGAGGTCGCGGGCTATGGTGGTTGGAGGTCCATCGGCACTGGCAGGTTGGATCCTTAGATGGACGATGGAGGCAGGGAGACAAAGACCTTTCTTCTTCCTTGTTGGTATGATTTGCTGCTATTGTTCTCCTCCTTCCTCTGCGCTGATGCTGGTGGGAGTTCCTGCTTTGCCCGGGCGGATGGCCCGCGGTGCTGGACCGGTCGGATGACTCGAGTTCTCTTCCTTCCGGAAGGGACACATTTCGCGGTACTCAAAGCCAAAGATGGCGACGGCTGTTGCAGGTGTGTTAAATTGATGTCCATGCACTCTCAGCGCTGGTGTCAAGAAAGGAGGAAGCAGCGTGGCGGCAATTGTACCGTGGTCGAAGATGATGACCTGTTTGCGACTGGTTGCAGATCCTTCTGCTGCAGGGGTCTTCTCTCAAGATTCAGGGATGATGACACAGGGCTCCGGAGATCTTCTTGTGTTATGGTTGTCTTAGGGTACTCTAGGTGTTCATGGTCCTTTGTGTTTGCGTTTCAGTGTGCTTATAAGGGTCACCTACTTTGTACTGATTCGTAATTTGATTAAAGATTTTCTAAAAAAAACAACCGAAACTAAATGATCTTTGCAAAGAGTATTCATTAATTAATTATTTCGCCAATATGCAGGCTGATCCATAAGAGACAAGCAAAAGTAGACAAGCCGTTTTGACTGTGTCTCGTGGAGGCCCATAACTGACACAGAATATCAAACACGTAGACACGATTGAGGGCATGTACAATGGTTGCTAAGATAGTCTTATCTTAAGTTTTGCATGTAAATTGGAGATGACAAAAAAACAAGTCTACAATGGGTCATCTCTTAGCCTTATCTTCAATAATTAGTTATTCCTAAAAACATGGTGAGACAAATTGTACTAAGCTATCATCTCTTGTCTTCTCTTAAATAAGATAAGACAAGCCTTCTCTTATGATTTCTCTCTCCTCCACCTCATCATTTATCTTACGTGGCATCCTTAAGCTAGAACCATTGTACATGCCCTGAGCGCCAGAGCGATTTTCTCGCCTATTGTGAGGGATCGACGACCTATGTATAAAAAAGAGAAAGCTTTTGGATTTGAAGAAAAAAAGAATTCTATTAATTTTCATTTTCCATTTATTTCATTAGTTTTCTGAATGAAATTGAAATTATTAACTAAAGGGCAAATACAAATAAAAAAACAACTTTGCTCACCATGATATTAATTTTTTATCTCGGCGGAAGAGTCCTTCGGTGTTGTCTATCCCACTCCACTAAATAGGCCGACAACACTGTAGATACTGTAGCGGTTTATGGACAGATTCGAACTGGTTTTTCTAACCTATCATGTGATTTCTTTTTATCGTTTATATGTGTTATCGTTTTTACATTTGCTTTTATTCTGTTTTCTTATGGTTTTTTTTATTGAATACTTCCTACTTTTTTCACCACACATTGTTTTTGTGCGCATCTGAAATAATTTTTTACACATTGAATATTTTTAAAATACATCATTAATATTTTTAAACATATGTTTTGAACACCTTTTTTGAGTAAGAGTGAAATAATTTTCAAAGACACGCTGAACATTGTTTTCAATGATACAAAACAGATTTTTTTTTAAAATAATTTTACACTCAATATTTAGAAAATTTTGTCATCATTTTTTTAAACCCAACATTTTCTTAAACCTAGCACACACTTTTCGAATGGTACAAAACAGTTCTTACATTGCATAAACATTATTTATTAAGGTCATGTACATTTTTCTAAAATGCAAGAACATTTAACCACAAACATTATTTTGAGTGCCATCAACATTTTTTTAATACTATGATGACAAATATTTTATGCTATACTATTTTTTTTGTAATTTAATTTTTTAGCTAAAGTTCTGAAATTATGTATTTAGAATATATTTTTAACATGAACAAAAGAAAAATAAAACGGACTAACCCGAAGGAAGCTACTAGGGTTGGCCCAATAGTACCGACGGGTGGGCGCCCTTGAGGCGAGACCTCCTTCTGTCTCGCAACAGGTGATGAGACATGTCGCTTCTCTGGTGTCCAGCCCACCGCAACATGTCTCGGACCTCATAGAGGCTTCTTCAAGTGCATGACAGGAGGAGGAGCCAAGGAGAATCTTTATTCCAATAGACATGGAAGTCATACTATCTATCCCACTATGTACGAAGAGGATTGACGATTTTTGGGCTTCGGGTGAAGATCACCGGGGAAAGTTTTCTGTAAGCTCGGCTTACAAGATGCTCTTCAAGTTATAAAGTCAAGGTGAAAATTTACTTGTTGGTACAGGTGGGTTGTCGGTTCGGATCAAGAGGTGATGGTGTGGGTGTCCTTGTGGAACATCAATGTCCCCACAAAACTAAAAAAACTTCGTTTGGAGATTATGTAGGGACTCAGTACCAACGTCAAACATTCTTCATCATCGACACATTGCCTCAAGCTCAATCTGGCAATTTTGTTCGGCGGAAGATGGTTGGAAAGATGCCTTAATCGACTGCATCTCCGCAAGGTGTGTGTGGTCTCTGTCATGTGAGGAGGTGGTGGAGAAGATGTGTGATAACCTGAACCTAAATGCAAGAAATATCGTCGCATGAAGAGTTTCCGCGCATGGTGGTCACTCTCTGGGCAATCAGAGCTCAATGCGAAGAGCAATTCATGAAGAAATATATGATAGTCCCTTAGATCCATCTTTTTATCAAGGTGTTGATATACTATCAAAACCGACACCGTAGAATAACATAAGTCGGGCAGCTAGGCCTTGTCATTGGCTACCCCCTCCATGTGAAAATGAATGTTGATGCTCAGTTTCGTGTGGAAACTTTGGTGTTCCCCCCATTTTTCGATGCCGGTGAGCTCCGCCGCACGTGTACCCCACACTTCTGAGTTTATTCTGCAATGATACTCGCACTACAACGGCGAGCGGCCGACTCCGGCTTGGCCTCGTCCTATTCTAGGTCAGTGCCGGCGGGGTAGGTCATGTCATCGCTGGCTTAGAGCATCTCCAGCTGTTGGCCCCCCGGGGGCGCCTAAAATCGTCGCCTGGGGGCGAGCCGACGCAAAAAAGGGCCTGGGGGCGAGTTGGTCCCCAGTCGCCGCGCCCACGTTTTTGTGAAAATTAAATTCCGGCACAAACACGGCGCAAATTCAACCAAACTTCGGCAAGTTCATACATATTCAAAATATTTTACAAAAAAAGAAAAAAAAACCTACTAAGCCCATCGTCTCCCTCGCCGCTCCTCGCCGCCCGTCGCCCTTGCAGCTCTACATGCCGAGGAGGCTGTAGAACCGCGTGTTGTCGCCGCCGACGTCGTCGCCTCCTTCTCCGCGGCCGCCGTCCCTGATGCAACCTTCCCCAGGTTGGCGCGGCAGGTTGGACGGTCCGGGGGTGTCCTCGTCCTCGTCGCAGTCGAGGATCACCACGCCGTGCTCGTCCTCGCGCTCACGCTTGCGGGCGGCTATCTCCGCACGCCGCGCCGCCTCCATGGGTGGTGGTGGCACCGGGACCCCGCCGGCGCTGATCCTCCATGACCCGGGCACCCGCATGTCCGGCGGGACCGGGTACCCGGCCTCGTAGAGGAGCCGAGCTTCGTCCTCGTGAAGGTGGCGGCGGCAGAAGCCGTTCGCCGCCACGCCGTCGTCTGGGAAGCGCTCGGCCATGGTTGAACTGGAGACGCCGAGAGGAGAGGGAGGAATGGGGGAGAAACGACGCGTCGGCGGTGGACAGGCTGTGCGTCACCGGCGCGCTGGGGGTCGGCTTATATAGGCGGAGGCGCCGCGCGTACGCGTGGCGGGCGAGGGACGCGCGTCGTTCGGTCTTCACTGCGCCGCCCGTGAGGTATCAATGGAGGAGGCTGACCGACGCGGCAGTTTTGGCATTGATTCGCCATGGGAAACGAGGCGATGAGGATGACGAAGTGGCGAGAAGAGAGACGAGTCGCTGGCAAGGAGGGCCCGCGGCTATTTCGCGCCATAAACGATTCGCCCGGCGCCCCCGGGCGCCCCCCAACGCGCCGGGTTCGACCTGGGTCCGCCGGCGCTGATTTCGGCACGGGCCAGTGAAAATCGGGCTCCAGGGGGCGCGACTGGGCCGTTTTTTCAGCGCCAGCGCGAAAAAATCGTCTGGGGAGGCCTTTGTGGGGGCGCGGCTGGAGATGCTCTTAGGCTCGGTCTCTCACCACTTGGTTTGTCACCGCCACATTGCCCCTATTGCACGCAAACCGTATCGTAGACAGAACGCATCAAAGCCACATCCACTTAACACAAAGAGGTTCAGATAGAATCATTAACTGAAACTAGTAAGCTTGCACAATGCACGTCTATATTAACAATTTAACATACAATATATCAAATATCTTTAGTTCTAAATAAACTATCAAAGCTAATCTCAAGTTATCTGAGGCGATAAGTACATCCTTTTTCAAAATATTCTTGTGATGTCAACTTAATTATTTGAAGTGTATTGTTCGATCATTACACAAAAATGAAGAGATGCTTTGAATAGTGGGCAAAAATGAATCTTTAGACATCAAACAAGGTTTCTGAGTCGACCAAAACAAAAAATCACAAACTAAGATAACATCATCCATTAGCTGCCATAAACATGTGATCACTTCTCCTCTTTCTCTGTGTCGACAACCTCTTCACCCGAGCCCCCAACTGGTGCTGGTTCATTATATTGAGACGGAGCTCGTCGTATGCTGTGCTTCTCGCCGCTGCGGGTGATGGGCATGTAATCGCCCCTGGCCCCTGGATGACTATAGCAGGCTCTATTACAATCGAATCACCAGCCTTGGAGCAAGAGAGGTGTAAACACGGAGAAAAATAAACAGACCCATCCTTACAAGCACACCTTGGGAAGATCAAGCTTCCAGCTTGGCCTTGTATCTTGAGCCTTCTGGACATTAGACTACATAATCTCTAGTGGCATGTTCTTGCCGCGGTGGTCCATGAAAATGCCAATGGTCAGAACAAACTTTTTTGGGATGCCCACAACCACCATTTACAGTATATAAACATCAATAGATAATAAAAGATATCTCTATAATTAGCCAGTATGTCAATATATAACCCATAACTGATGTGAATTTAGAAAGGCACGTGCAGAAAAAAATTATAACTGGCGTGACTCATTTTCATCAAAGCTATTTCTTTGGCCTTATCATTTACCATGTTTCCACGGGTTAGAAAAATCCATAAGGATACAATTTAGCTGGTTATATGATTTGGAAATTCCCCAACAGCAAATTACATCCTACATACGCGTGTACCATTGAATTGTAATAGTAATAGTGAACATGCAATGCACTTGTTAACTCCCTGGCAAGCATAGAAGAAACCTCACGTGTGAACTAATGCAACTTATTGTTTTCCCATGTAACAACTTTTAAAAGGAAACATGGTAACACACAACACATCTTTCTATGATTAAATTAATGAAAATTTGTATGGCGCTGTCTTGGTATCGAATACCATAAGAACTAGCATAACTCAATAATCCGAGGAACACAATTTAAACAACAGTAACATCTAGTTAGTTGAGGCAATCATGCCACCATGACAAACTTCATTAGAATACACAAGCATTAGAACTGCATTTGCTCGATCCTTGAGTGAAACCTTTTTTGCTACCTCCACTCCCAAGAAAAGAAAAGGAGAAGGTAAGTAATCTGGATGTGGCATCAATGGCACCAAAGGAACAATTCTAATGCACTGATATAAACAATTATGGTGTACTTGTTCATATGAAGGTGATTGAGTAGATAGAGCAACACACACAACAATAAGCGTACCTCTTCTCAGTCTCCACTTTGGAGCCTAGTTACTTTTCGAGACAATATATGCATCAATTCAGAATCCTTCATTGTATAAACTTGGTATCAGGAAGAAAGGCAACAGGGAGAAACACAGACAACAGTAAGCATACGTCTTCTCAAGCTGCACTTCGTAGCCTAGATTCTTCACCAATGTCAATATGAAAAATGAAGCAATATACATTGGCATACCAGGAAGAAACGAAACAATACCCAACAACAAATACGCCAACCTGAGAGCTATTAGCATCCATGTGACCTTGAAACTGCATAAGGAAATATCATGGCAAAAGTTTTATATTGTCTGATAAGACACAACAACCATGTATATTTTTAAGAAAGTTGGCAATCAGCTTCTAAACAAAGTATCTTGCTAGTTGCAAAATATCCTTCAGTATCATCTTTGTATTATTATGTAGGAAAGCTCCCTACTTTATATTAGCCTAAAAAACCTACCGAAGCTAGCTGCACAACAACACAAAATAAAAAAAGAGAATCAGTATTAAAGGGAGATGTGCAATATGCATACATGGATGAGACAATAGGATGCATTGACATGAACGGATAACAAATCTGTGTGATCCCCCAAAACATCTCTACACATTTTTTGGGTGTTTTTCCGTGAGAACGTCATGAGCCTATGAGCATGCAGTGTGCGTCAATGGTTCCAACTAGGAAGAGCAGGGTTGATTCAAAAAACAACACACGTATCATTACCTGCAGTTGACTGAGACGGAAACAACAGAAATAAGAGATTGAGAGGGAGGGAGATGTCAGGGGCAGACCTGTGTGGAGGATACAAGAGGGCGTCGCAGGCAGCAGGGAGCTTGGCGACGGCATGGAGGAGACTACTGCATCGCGCCATGCGCCTCACATGCGCATCCTCGCTCGCCGGCGGCCGACAACTCCGCATCCATCCACATCCCCGGGGACGGCCACCTTGTAGAGGACAGAGCAGTTGATCTCCTGCCGGGCTGGCGTCGCGGTGCAGATGAGTTGAGGGGTGCGGCGGCGAGGCAAGGGGCGAGCGGCGGCGCGGTGCAAGGTGCGAGCGGCGGCGCGAGGAGATGTAGATCGGGGTGAATAGGGATTGAGGCGCAGTTGCGTTTTTTTTGGCGTGGCGTGGTGCTGAATAAAGTGCGGACGACGCGGATGGCAGAGTTTCGTCCGCCTACTTGAATTGCTAAACGTACTTATCTCCGGATTAGTTGTTGTTTTGACGGTCAGATACAAATATGTGGGTCTAATCGTGAGGCTGTAATTACTCTTTGTTGTTCTGTGTGCGTTAGACGGGGTGGCCTTAAGAAAGATAAAGTTCGCTTGTTTAATAGTAGTATTGATAAAGTCCTCATGCTTAGAATTAGAAGACACAAGCATTAGAACTGCATTTGCTCGATCCTTGAGTGAAACCTTTGTTGCTACCTCTACTCCCAAGAAAAGAAAAAGAGAAGGTAAGTAATCTGGATGTGGCATCAATAGCACCGAAGGAACAATTCTAATGCACTGAGATAAACAATTATGATGTACTTGTTCATATGAAGGTAATTGAGTAGATAGAGCAACACAGACAACAATAAGCATACCTCTTCTCAGTCTCCACTTTGGAGCCTAGTTACTTTTCGAGACAATATATGCATCAATTCAGAATCCTTCATTGTATAAACCTGGTATCAGGAAGAAAGGCAACAGGGAGAAACACAGACAACAGTAAGCATACGTCTTCTCAAGCTGCACTTCGTAGCCTAGATTCTTCACCAATGTCAATATGAAAACTGAAGCAATATACATTGGCATACCAGGAAGAAATGGAACAATACCCAACAACAAATACGCCAACCTGAGAGCTACTTGCATCCATGTGACCTTGAAACTGCATAAGGAAATATCATGGCAAAAGTTTTATATTGTCTGATAGGACACAACAACCATGTAATAAGAAAGTTGGCAATCAACTTCTAAACAAAGTATCTTGCTAGTTGCAAAATATCCTTCAGTATCATCTTTGTATTATTATGTAGGAAAGCTCCCTACTTTATATTAGCCTAACAAACTTACCGAAGCTAGCTGCACAACAACACAAAAAAAA